>JAKSZT010054503.1:17346-32518 GCA_026826555.1 Tolypeutes matacus | reverse complement strand
CCTATCTCACCCCCTATACAAGAATCAACTCAAAATGGATCAAAGATGTAAATATAAAAGCCAGGACCATAAAACTACTAGAAGAAAATGTAGGGAAACATCTTCAAGACCTTGAAGTTTCTTGGACTTCACACCCAAAGCATGTGCAACAAAAGAAATGTAGATAAATGGGACCTCCTCAAAATTAAACACTTTTGCACCTCACAGGACTTTGTCAGAAGGGTGTAAAGGCAGCCGACTCAATGGGAAAAAATATTTGGAAATCACATATTTGATAAGGGTTTAATATCCAGGATATATAAAGAGATGTTACAACTCAACAATAAAAAGACAAATGACCCAATTAAAAAATGGGCTAAAAACTTGAATAGACATTTCTCCGAAGAATAAATACAAATGGCAAAAAAAAAACACATGAAGAAATGCTCAACATCACTCATGATTAGGGAAATGCAAATCAAAACTACAATGAGATATCATTTCACACCTATCAGAATGGCCACTATTAAAAAGACAGAGAACTACAAGTGTTGGAGAGGATGTGGAGAGATAAGAACACTTCTTCACTGTTGGTGGGAATGCAGGATGGTACAACCACTATGGAGGACTGTTTGGCAGTTCCTAAAGAAGTTGAATATAGACTTGCCATGTGACCCTGCAATACCACTACTGGGTATACACCCAGAAGAACTGAGAGCAGTGACATGAACAGACATCTGCACACTGATGTTCATAGCCACATTATTCACCATTGCCAAAAGTTGGAAACAACCCAGGTGTCCATCAACTGATGAATGGATAAACAAACTGTGGTCTATTCACACGATGGAATATTATGCAGCTGTAAGAAGAAATGAAGTCATAAAGCATATGGCAACATGGATGAACCTGGAGGACATTATGTTGAGTGAAGCAAGCCAGACACAAAAGGACAAATACTGTATGAATGCATTACTATGAACCAAATATATTGTGTAATATATTGTTTGATTCACACACACACAAAAAAAAACAAAAAAACAAACAAAAAACAAAACAACAAAAAAATTTACATGTATCCATTACAAAAAAAAATAAAATAAAAAAGAGAGATATTCGGTGACCAATCGGGACAGACTTTAACAGAAGCACTGTGATTGGTCACTGGTCACGATGTGTACCTGTTAGTTATGTAGTGCTATGTGAACTAAAGAGCTGTCATGAAAATTTGTATTTTATGTAATTATCCAGAGTTACATAGCAACTGAAATTTTAAGTGTGTTCTGGGGGAAATGGTGTTATTTAACTAAACCATAACAACCAAAATTCATGCATATTGAACCCATGAACTGAGAGAACTGCCTTACTTTTGAACTGATTGTCTGGTTTTGTGGTGATAAAAGTCCTTATTATGAAGCAAAGAAAACTAGATTCTTTTTTTTTTTTTTTTTTAAAGATTTTTATTCATTTATTCATCCATCCCCCCCTGCTGCCCGCGCTCACTGGGTCAGCCAACCACGCTGTGCGGGCGGGCCCGCCCCCACCAGGAGGCCCCGGGAACCGAACCCGGGGCCCCCCACATGGCAAACGGGAGCCCCACCGATCGAGCCACAGCCGCCTCCCGAAAACTAGATTCTTAACTGAATCATAAGAATCTATTTTAAAATTCCATCACTCATTAATTGGATTTGGTAAAATAAATGATAATTTCTTGCCTATTAAAAAAAAAAAAAAAAGAAATGGATGGGAATCTCTGAATCCCAACAGCAAGCCCATGGGAGGGAGAGCCCAATTGGCCCAACTTGGGTTTGCTGTCCAGTCAAGAGTCAATCAACAATGACTGGGGGGTCAGGGTCATGTGTAAGCATGACCAGCTTGAAGGTGAGCCAGTACCCAGAGAAAGCAGTATGGGCTGAGCTGACTTCCCCAAGAGCTCCTACTCCTGTGGCGCTCTCAGCTGGGAGCTCTGAACAAGAGACCTGTGTGCTAGTCCTGGTCTTGCCTCAAGAAATCCCTTATCTGTCTGGATGTTCATCCCCTCCTGTTCCCTCGGTGCTTTCTACAGTCCTTTATGATGATGTGTGCTTAAGTTGGCTTTTCTGTGGCTATTTTCAGAGGCTTCTAAGAATACTGAGACATGGGAAAGATGACACATCAAATAAACAAGGGATAATCCTGAAACAAATTAGACAACTTTATGAGCTGTGGGATTTGAAAAAGATGTACCCTTTGACCTTAGACCAAATTCTTGGGTTTTGGCTGCAGGCCAGTTAGGAGTCCAAACTCGAGTCAAATGTTGCCCTCTCTCTGGTGACTTGGCTGACTCCCATATTCTCATCTGTCCACACCAGTCCCAGAGGATGCCTTTGTGACTGCTTTCTGCGTTACAGCCTGTCACCTATCTCTGGTGGTGCCAAGAGTTCTGCATGTTCAATTGCTGGCACTAGACACATTTTTCGATGGTTTCCAAACAGCACAGGGTAGAGGTAACATTTTCTGTTTTCATTAACTCGCTTATTATGGTTGTCATTCAAAACATTACAAAATAAAATAACCATGGGGGAAGCTGGGTTGGGGGTATATGGGAACTCTCTGTCATATTCATGCAACTTTTCTGTAAATTTAAAACTATTCTAAAAGAAAACGTCTATTTAAAAATAAAATAACCAACCAAACACCTAAGCCTACGGATGAAATTGATTAAATGTGCATTTTAAAGTGTGATGCTCAGGAGACATGTTGATGGGAGAGTGAGTTCCTGGTATGTTTATAAATCACCAAAAGTTGACAAGCTCCACCAATGACATCTACATCATAAACACCTAACTTAAGGTTGTGTCTACATGGGTTGGTTCCTCACAGGTTAATAGAGAAAAATGTCCTGTTTGTAGGTTGTCTAGCAAAGCCCTTCCAAGGAGGTGCTTTGATTAATGGCGTGAAGATAGCAAGGTGAAGTGGAAAGCTCCCAGAAGCTGGACAGGCTTGAGTTTACATCACATACCCATTACTTACTAGCTGGGGGACTGGGGCAGTTACTTAACCTCCCTGAGCATGCGTGAAATGGAGTCTCACAACAAAATAAAAGAACATAAAATAAAATAAAATAATAAAATAAAAATAAAATGGAGACTCATAACATCGATGTTATAGACTTGCTGTGACGATTAAATGAGATGATGTGTCAGAAATGTCTAGCCTAGGGGGGCAGATGTGGCTCAAATGGTTGAGCGTCGGTTTCCCATGTGGAGGGGCCTGGGTTTGATCCCCGGGACCTCCCGGTTAAATGGAGAGGAATGTGGAGGGCGCGCGGGCTGCCGGGCAGTGCAAGCGGGTGTGTCCCCAGGCCCTGGGTGCCTGTGTGCAGCCCTGCGTGTGGGCATGCCGGGCCTCGCAGAGCCACGCAGCTGGATGATGACGTAGCAGGAGAGTGGCACCGGGAGAGCCAGGATGAGACACACCGAAAAACCAGAAGCTGAGGTGGTGCAGGTGGCAGAGCGCCTCTCTCCCACATCGGAGGTTCCCAGGAGATCAAGTCGCGGTGAGGACAAGAGGAAAAGGATGGGAGGAGAGGGCAGGAAACACACGGAGGGTTGCCCAGTGAATGGACACAAAAACAGCAAAAACGGGGGGGGGGGGGGTTAGAAATGGATTTTAAAAAATAAAATAAATGAATCTTTAAAAAAAACTATAAAAAAAGAAATGTCTAACCTATTGTAGGGACTTGATAAATGGTAGCAATTAATATTTAAGAGTTTCTTGTGCAAACCTATAACTGATTTCTTCCTTCCTCCCTCCCTCCCTTCATTCTCTCTCTTATTTCTTTCCCCCATTTTTACAAAAAGATTTATTTTTTTTATTTATTTCTCCCCCCCCCCCCCGTTTGTACTTGCTGTATGCATGTCCTCTTTTTTTAGAGGCACCAGGAACCGAACCCCAGACCTCCCGTGTTGGAGGGAGGCGCCAATGGCTTGAGCCACCTCTACTCCCACTTGGGTATCTCTCACTATTTCTTTTTTTTTTTTTTTAAAGATTTTATTTATTTATTCACTTATCCCCCCCCTGCTGCTTGCGCTCACTGGGTCAGCCAACCACGCCGCGCAGGCGGGCCCGCCCCCACCAGGAGGCCCCGGGAACCGAACCCGGGGCCTCCCATATGGTAAACGGGAGCCCCACTGATTGAGCCACAGCCGCTTCCCTCTCACTATTTCTTTGTTGGGTCTCTTCATTGCATCATCTCGTTGCGTCATCTCATTGCATCATTTTGTTGCGACAGTTCACCACGCCAGCCCTCGTGTCAGCTCGCTGTCTTGATTGTTTTCTTTAGGAGGCACCGGGAACCAAACCTGGGACCTCCCATGTGGTAGGCAGGTGCCCAACTGCTTGAGCTACATCTGCTTTCCACTTTCTCCTTTTTTTATTCTTTTTTTTCCTTTGAGATGATTGGGTTAGGAGTAGACAGTTTCTGTTTTAACAGAAAGCTCAGACTGGTGTAGATCATCTGTCTCAAATGGAAAACTGAGAGTAGATGGATAACAAGGAAAATGCTACAAAGAATATCAAGACTTCCTAATTTATTGAGGGAGTGGAAGTCTGGAGCCCAATCCTATTCTTAGGAGACAGTAAAGGTTCCCAAGAAAATGAGGGAACCTCATTTATCTCCTAATAGGAACAGTCAAAAATAATATTCACTCATTTAACAAATATTTATAGAACACCTTCAGGTGCCAAGCAGTGTGCTGGATGCTGGGGATACAGTGATGATTAGGCTAGGCAGGGTCCCTGGCCTTAGGGACCTCATAGCTAGTCCAGTAGCTGGCCACACATGCACACACACATAACTGCAACTCAAAGTTTCTTGACTTAATACTTGTATGAAAAGCGCACTTATATTTTAATTTTTTTCTGTTTCATTAAAAATTTGATTTCATGACCCACTGTTAGGTTGCATCTGCAGTTTGAAAACACTGATGTAGTCAAGGAGATAGACACATAGACAAGTAATTGTTATAGTGTTATAAGTGCAATGATAGAGTTATTCATAGGGGCCTAGAGAAGTATTCTTTTTTTTAAAATTTTATTTATTAGAGAAGTTGTGGGTTTACAGAACAATCATGCATAAAATACAGGATTCTCATACACTTCCCTACCACCAACACTTTACATTGATGTAGAACATTTGTTGCAATTGATGATAAAAATTTATTGTAATTCTACTATTTTTTAAACAGTAGTTACCTTTTCTACAATTTATGAGAAATTATTAAAATAGTACTATGAACTATCATCCATAGTTTTCATTCGGTATATTTTTTCCCATATACCACCCAATTATTAACTCCTTGTATTAGTGTCATATATTTGTTATAATTCATGTAGGGAAGTATTCTTTTTTTTAACTTTTTAAAATTAAGATTGAAGATATCATCCATACATGAATATACATAAACAATAAGTGTATAGTAAAAGTTGTGAACTTACAAAATAAATATACATATCATCATACAGGGCTCCCATACATCACCCCACCACCAACACCTTGCATTGTTGTGAAACATTTGTAACAAACTATGAAAGAGCATCGTCAAAATATTACTACTAACTATAGCCCATATCTTACATTTGGTGCATTTTCCCCCAGTTATTAACACCCTATATTATTATTATATACTTGCTATAGTTCATGAGAGAACCTTCTCTTATTTGTTCTGTTAACCACAGTCCATTGTCCACCACAGGATCAATTGTGTTACACAGTCCCATGCTTTTGTACAATCCATTCAAAATGCACACGCAGTTGCTCTCATTTCCATTACAGAGTTGTGCTGTCATCACCTCAGTCAATTTTAGAACGTTTTCATTACTCCAAAAAGAAAAGTTCCATATCCCCTTATACCCCCCCCCATTATTGTCACTCTTCTTTGCCACTGCTGTAAAAATATTACAATGTTACTGTTAACTATCTGTAAATTACATTAGTTGCAATTTTCCCGCTTATCACCATATACTTAACACTTTGTAAAGGAAGAACATTCTTATACTAGTATCCACAATCTTCATCTACCACTGAACTCAGTTATACAGTTCCTAGATTATTCTCTAGCTTCCTTTCAATTGAAATATTACATCCACAGAGTACCCCTTTCAGCCACAGTCACATTTATAAATAAGCAGTGTTAGTTATACTCACGATAATGTATTACCATCACCTCTATTCATTTCCACACATTTACAATAAACCTTATTAAAAATTCTACAGTGGAACAAGTGTAGCTCAGTGGTTGAGTGCTTGCTTCACATATACAAGGTCCTGGGTTCAATCCTCGGTACCCCCTAAAAAAATTCTACATACATTAAGCATCAGCTCCCATTCTCAATCCACATTCTATTTTCTAGTAAATTATCCTCTAGAGTTTACCTCTGTGAGTTTACTCATTGTGTTTAGTTCATATTAGTGAGACTATACAATATTTGTCCCTTCATGTAGGGGAAGCATTCTTACCTCATCTATTTTAAATTTAAAAGGTCTGGTTAAGACTGATGCCAACACAGTGTATGTCCATAGTGTGAGATGCCTACTTACCTGTTTTAATCATTAAAGTGACATGCATATGTTTGTAATATGCAGGTACATATATTTAGTGCATAACTGGGACCCTCAGAATGGCAACATTTTATGCAAACGAAAGCTTTATGCTTTCAAAAGCAGCGTTTTGCTGGCATTTTGAAGGACACTAGAGGCAGTACATGTTCCGGTTATCTATTGCTGTGTAACAAACTATCCCAAAACTTGATCCATTTTGGGGGTCAGGAACTTGGGAAAGCTTTGGCTGAGCAGATTGTCTTTTATGCCCCTGGTGTCATCTGGGGCAGTGGGGGCTGGAGGATCCACTGCCAGGATGACCCCTTCCCTCCCATGTCCAGCACCTTGGTGCTCCTTTGCTGCTCTCTCTTCAGATGGCATATCGGTCTCCAGAGCCTCTCTGCAGGGTTGGGCTTCTCACAGCATGGTGATCTCTCAGGGTCATCCGATTTCTTACATGGCAGCTGGCTTGATTGAGTGCTCTAAGAGACAAGAATAGGAAGCTGCCAGTTTCTTAATACCTGGGCCCCCAAACTGGTACCAGGGCCAGACTTCATGCACATGCGACCTGTGCAGTCACACTGGGCCCTGCACTTGGTTTAATGCTCTGCTGTAGCCATCTTGAAATTCTTAATAAGTCTTTAAAAGGAGGTCCCACATTTTCAATTCACCCTGGGCCCTGCAAATCATAGAGCTGGGCCCACCCAACCCAATATATCCTTTCTTGGTCAGAGCAGTCACAGAGCCCGCCCAAATTCAAGGGAAGAGGATATAGACTTCACCTCTCAATGAGAGGATTTTCAAAGAATCCATGGTCATTTTTAATCCATCACAGCATAGTATAAGATAGGGGAAAGAACACTGAAATCAAGAAATTGGAGGCTTAGTCCCAGTTTTACAACTAATAACTTGCCTGCCCCTAACAAACCACTTCAGCTTTTGGGACTTGAGGTTTCTTAAATCTGAAATGAGGAAATGGGATTTGAGCTCTCAGTTCTGACATCATGACCCTATAATGCCACATTTGTAACTCTTTAAATGTATATTTAATATGTTTTTTGTTAGAAAAAGTATTTCCACTGGGCTCACCAAAGGGAGAAGGGCCTGGGAATAGAGGGCAAAGGAGCTACAAAAAACCCAACTATTAGTTTAATCAAAAAGCCAGTGGATCTAAACTCAAGGTCAGCTGCTTTAGATTCCTGCTCATTCCACAAACACCCATCACAGCCTGGGAGGTAGACACTGTGTGAGTGCTGGGCTGCAGCAGGGTGCCACAGTGGCAGACCCCCACTGTCACAGACTCACAGGGACAGCCTCTAGTGCTGCGTGCTGTGGGGTGGGAGGCACTAGGTGCCTGGGAACCTATCCTGACCAGGGGAGTGCCTGAGGAAGGCCCCGAGGGTGAGAGTGAAGGCTGGAGAGGAATTAAGCTTGAGGGCCCGCTGTGGATTGGAATGTGGAGTGTTCACATCCTAGGCAGAGGAAACAGGCTGAAAAGTCTCAGTCGAGAAAAAGCCTGGAGGCTTTAGGGAACTGAAAGTCACTGTGGCAGGAGTGTAGAAAGGGTATAAATTTGGGCGGGGGGGGGGAGAGGGTGACAAGAGGAAGTAGTGACGAGAGATGAGGCTGGCTGGGATAAGCAGGGTCAGATCACGAGGAGCCTCAAAGTCTTGAGATTCGGTCCTGAGGTTAAAAGAAACATTGACCGCAACTTTTCTGAAATTCAGGGCTCAACCAGAATATGGACAGACGGAAGATTTAAGTCTCTGGGACATATTTTTAATGGGTATACTGCTAATTATAGGTTCAAATAAAAGGGGCAGAAGGGCCATGTGTACGGAAATTATAAATGAGTCTATATATATTGGGGGGATAGGTTATCTCATATGCCAAGGTAAAGCCCACTGACGGGGTGCTGATTTCCTGGGGTTGTCTGCCCTGCCTATAGTTTCCAGATGTCCCTAGAGTCCTCCAGAGCACCCCCTGTTTGAGGCATTGTTTCTGTGGCAGTCAGTGAGATCCTGCTGAGACGTGCATAAGCATAACATTTGGAATGACCTCCTGACTCACTTTGAAGTCTCTTAGATGTAAAAACTCATTTGTACTTAATATTGCCCCCTTTTGGTCAAGGTCTTTTTCCAAATGCATTGTTATTTGGCACTTGGTAGTAATCTCTTGGTGCCAGGAAGGCCCATCCCCGGGAGTCAGTGGGCTCCACCATCCCAAAATCCTAAAGCTTGAGGAATGAACAAACATAAGGGGGAATGCAACTATGGACTAAAGTAGACTTATTATTATTCTAGTTCTTCCATTACTTATATTAATATAAAGGCAGTGGTTACCAGAGGTTCTGAGGGGAGGGAGAGGGAAGAGTAGTTGTAACATGAGGCATTTTGGGGACATTGGAATTGTCCTGTATGACATTGCAATGACAGATACAGGCCATTATACATTTTTTTTTTTTACTTTAATTTGTACATTTAATAATTGAAAATATAAACAATTAAAAACTAAACATAGATGAATAAATATATACATTTCTCAATTAAATGTACTGGATACATATAAAATTGTTTTTGAATCAAACAATATATTACACAATATATTTGGTTCATAGTAACACATTCATACAGTATTTGTCCTTTTGTGTCTGGCTTGCTTCGCTCAACATAATGTCTTCCAGGTTCATCCATGTTGTCATATGCTTTACAACTTCATTTCTTCTTACAGCTGCATAATATTCCATCGTGTGAAAAGACCAAGTTTGTTTATCCATTCGTCTGTTGATGGACACCTGGGTTGTTTCCAACTTTTGGCAATGGTGAATAATGTTGCTATGAACATCGGTATGCAGATGTCTGTTCATCTCACTGCTCTCAGTTCTTCTGGGTATATACCCAGTAGTGGTATTGCAGGGTCACATGGCAAGTCTATATTCAACTTCTTTAGGATCTACCAAACAGTCCTCCATAGTGGCTGTACCATTCTGCATTCACACCAACAGTGAAGAAGTGTTCCTATCTCTCCACATCCTCTCCAACACTTGTAGTTTTCTGTCTTTTTAATAGTGGCCATTCTGATAGGTGTGAAATGATATCTCTTTGTAGTTTTGATTTGCATTCCCTAATCATGAGTGATGTTGAGCATTTCTTCACATGTTTTTTGGCCATTTGTATTTCTTCTTTGGAGAAATGTCTATTCAAGTCTTTTGCCCATTTTTAAATTAGGTCGTTTGTCTTTTCATTGTTGAGTTGTAACATCTCTTTATATATCCTGGATATTAAACCCTTATCAGATATGTGATTTCCAAATATTTTTTTCCCATTGAGTTGGCTGCCTTTTCACCCTTCTTACAAAGTCCTGTGAGGTGCAAAACTGTTTAATTTTGAGGAGGTCCCATTTATCTAATTTTTCTTTTGTTGCATGTGCTTTGGGTGTAAGGTCCAAGAAACCACCACCTACTACAAGGTCTTGAAGATGTTTCCCTACATTTTCTTCTAGTAGTTTTATGGTCCTGGCTTTTATATTTAGATCTTTGATCCATTTTGAGTTGATTCTTGTATAGGGGGTAAGATGGGGGTCTTCTTTCATTCTTTTGGTTATAGATATCCAGTTCTCCAGCACCATTTGTTGAAGAGATTTTTTTCCCATTAGCGTGGGCTTGGTAGATTTCTCAAAAACCAGTTGACTGTATAGGTGAGGGTTTATTTCTGGGTTTTCAATTCTATTCCACTGATCAATGTGTCTCTCTTCATGCCAGTACCATGCTGTTTTGACCACTGTAGCTTTGTAATCTGTTTCAAGGTCAGGTAGTGAAATTCCTTCCACATCGCTTTTCTTTTTTAGAATGCTTTTGGCTATTTGGGTGCACTTACCCTTCCAGATGAATTTGGAAATTGTCTTCTCTAATTCTGTAAAGTAAGCTGTTGTGATTTTGATTGGTATTGCATTGAATCTATAAATCAGTTTGGGCAAGACTGACATCTTCACGATATTTATTCTTCCAATCCATGAGCATGGAATGTCTTTCCATTTGTTTAGGTCTTTTAAAATTTCTTTTAGCATTGTTTTGTAGTTTTCTGCATATAGGTCCTGTACTTCTTTGGTTAAATTAACTCCTAGGAGGGGGCGGATGTGGCTCAAATGGTTGGGTGTCCGTCTGCCATATGGAGGGACCTGGGTTCGATCCCTGGGACCTCCCGGTAAAAAAAAAAAAAAAAAAATTAACAAATAATAGGGGGTCGGATGTGGCTCAACTGGTTGGGCGTCCGTCTCCCATATGGAGGGACCCGGGTTCGATCCCCGGGACCTCCCGGTAAAAAAAAAAAAAAAAAAATTAACTCCTAGGTATTTGATTCTTTTTGTTGCTATTGAAAATGGAATTTTCCCCTGATTTCCTCCTCAGGTTGTTCAGTACTAGTGTACAAAATATTACTGATTTTTGCGTGTTGATCTTGTATCCTGCCACTTTGCTGAACTCATTTATTAGTTCAAGTAGCTTTGTTGTGGATACTTCAGGATTTTCTAAATACAGGATCATGTCATCCGCAAACAGTGAGAGTTCTACTTCCTCTTTTCCTATTTGGACGCCTTTAATTTTTTTGTCTTGTCTAATTGCCCTAGCTAGAACTTCTAGTACAAAGTTGAATAACAATGGTGACAGTGGACATCCTTGTCTTGTTCCTGATCTTAGGGGGAAAGCTTTCAACTTTTCCCCATTGAGTATGATGTTGGCTGTGGGTTTTTCATATATGCCTTTTATCATATTGAGGAATTTTTCTTTTATTCCTATATTTTGAAGTATTTTTATCAAAAAAGGATGCTGGATTTTGTCAAATGCCTTTTCTGCATCTATTGAGATGATCATGTGTTTTTTCCCTTCAATTTGTTAATGTGGTGTATTACATTGATTGATTTTTCTTATGTTGAACCAGGCTTGCATACCAGGAATAAATCCCACTTGGTTGTGATGTATAAATCTTTTGAAATGCTGTTGGATTCAGTTTGCAAGTATTTTGTTGAGAATTTTTGCATCTATGTTCATGAGAGAGATTGGTCTGTAATTTTCTTTTCTTGAGTCTCTTTCTGTGTTTACATTTATTTGTTTTGTTGTTGTTGTTGTTGTTTTTACCGGGAGGTCCCAGGGATCGAACCCAGGTCCCTCCATATGGGAGACAGACACCCAACCATTTAAGCCACGTCCGTCCCCCTGTAAGTTTCTTTTCTTGTAGAATCTTTATCTGGCTTTGGTATTAGGGTGATGTGGCAGTTTGATGTAATTATGAATTCCAAAAATATAATTGAATCATGCTTGTAAACTGATCTGTTAATCTGGGCATGATTAGGTTAGGATTAGGGCATTGAGCCCCACCCCTTGGTGGGTGGGGAATTGAATATAAAAGGCAAGGCAAACGACAGTTAAAGCAGTCTTATGAGAAGCAGTTTTGATGTTGGAAAGAAGGCCCCAGGAGAAGAGAAGCAAGCCGTTAGCCTGATCATCTACAGCTGACCTTGTGGAGGAAACTGGAGCTAAGCCCAGAAAGAAACGCAGCCCCGGGAAGAGAGGAACCCCAGAAGCCTAAACCTTGCCAAACGCCGGCAGCTGTCTTGCTCTAACACGTGGCAATGGACTGTGGTGAGAGAAGAAACGCTTTATGGCCTGGTATCTGTGGACTTCTACCCCAAATAAATACCCTTTATAAAGACCAACCCATTTTTGGTATTTTACATTAGGACCCCTTTGGCTGACTAATACAGGTGATGTTGGCTTCATAAAATATATTGGGTAATTTTCCTTCCTCTTCAATTTTTTGGAAGAGTTTAAACAGGATTGGTGTTAATTCTTTTAGAAATGCTTGGTAGAATTCAACTGTGAAGCCATCTGGTCCTGGACTTTTCTTTCCTGGGAGATTTTTGATGATGGATTCAATCTCCTTAATTGTGATTGGTTTGTTAAGTTCTTGTATTTCTTGTAGCATCAGTTTAGGTTGGTTGTGCGTTTCTAGAAATTTGTCCATTCCATCTAGGTTGTCTAGTTTGTTGGCATATAGTTTCTCATAATATCCTCTTATGATTCTTTTTATTTCTGTGAGGTCATTTGTAATTTCCCCCCTTTCATTTCTGATTGTATTTATTTGCATCTTCTCTCTTTTTTTCTTTGTTAGTCTAGCGAGGGGTTTGTCAATTTTATTGATCTTCTCAAAGAACCAACTTTTGGTTTTGTTGATTTTCTCTATTGTTTTTCTGTTCTCATTTTCATTTATTTCTGCTCTAATCTTTATTATTTCTTTCCTTCTGCTTGCTTTGGGATTGGTTTGCTGTTATTTTTCTAGTTTCTCTAGTTGTTCAGTTAAATCTTTCTTGTTTTTTAATATAGGCATTTAGGGCTATAAATTTCCCTCTCAAGACTGCCTTTGCTGTATCCCATAAGTTTTGATATGTTGTGTTCTCATTTTCATTTTTCTCAATATATTTACTGATTTCACTTGCAATTTCTTCTTTGACCCACTGAATATTTAGGAGTGTGTTGTTCATTCTCCACACATTTACAAATTTACTTTTTTCCTGTCTGTTATTGATTTCTAGATTCATTCAATTATGATCTGAGAAGGTGCATTGTGTAATTTCAATCTTTTTATTTTATTGAGAGCTGTATTGTGACCTAACATGTGGTCTATCCTGGAGAAAGATCCATGGGCACTTGAGAAAAATGTGTAATCCTCTGAGTTTGGATGCAGTGTTTTGTATATGTCTGTTAGGTCTAACTTGTTTATCATATTGTTCAAGTTCTCTGTTTCCTTGTTGATCTTCTGTCTTGTTGTTCTATCTAATGATGTGAGAGGGGTGTTGAAGTCTCCAACGATTATTGTAGAAATGTCTATTTCTCCCTTCAGTTTTGCCAGAGTTTGTCTCATATATTTTGGAGCACGCTGGTTAGATGCGTAGATATTTGTGACTGTTATATCTTCCTGGAGGATCGTCCCTTTTATTAATATATAATGGCCTTCCATATCTCTTATCAATTTTTTGCATTTAAAGTCTGTTTTGTCTGATATTAGTATAGCTACCCCTGCTCTTTTCTGTTTACTATACGCGTGAAGTAACTTTTTCCAACCTTTTACTTTCAGCTGGTTTGTATCCCTGGGTCTAAGGTGAGTTTCTTGTAAGCATCATATGGATGGCTCATGTTTTTTTATACATTCTGTCAGCCTGTATCTTTTGATTGGGGAGTTTAATCCAGTCAAATTCAATAATATTACTGTAAATGCACTATTTACTTCCTCCATTTTATTCTTTGGTTTTCATATGTCATCTTGTTTTTGTCTCTCTTTTTACTCTTTTGGTTATCCTTTCTGCTATTCTTTCTTCTATATTCTCCTCCAAGCCTCTCTCCCCTGTCTTTTCCCTTCAGGTTCTAAGGCTTCCTTTAATATTTCCTGCAAAGATGGATTCTTTTTTTTGCAAACTCTCTTAGTTTCTGTTTGTTTGTGAATATTTTATACTCACCTTCATATTTCAAGGACAGTCTTGCTGGATAAATAATTCTCGGCCGGCAGTTTTTCTCTTTCAGTTTCCTAATTGTATCATACCACTGTCTTCTCGCCTCCATGTTTTCTGAAGAGAAATCTGCACTAAGTCTTACTGGACGTCCCTTGTACGTGATCGTTTGCTTCTCTCTTGCTGCTCTGACAATTTTCTCTTTATCTTTGATATTTGACATTCTGAGTAGTATGTGTTTTGGCGTAGGTCTTTTTGGATTTATTCTGATTGGGGTACGGTGTGCTTCTTGGACATGTAAGTTCATTTCTTTCGTGAGAGTTGGGAAATTTTCAGCTATTATTTCCTCAAATACTCTTTCTGCCCCTTTTCCCTTCTCTTCCCCTTCTGGAACTCCCATGACACGTATATTGTTTCATTTTGTGTTGTCAGTCAACTCTCTGAGCCCCTGCTCAATTTTTCCCATTCTTTTCTCTCTGTGTTCTTTTCTCTCTTCAATTTTAGCTGCTCTGTCTTCGGTATCACTTATTCTTTCTTCCATCGTTTTGAACCTACTGTTGTATGTCTCAAATGTGTTTTTGACCTCGCCTATTGTGTCTTTCATTCCTATGAACTCCGTTTCTTTTCTGTTCAGGATTTCAAATTCTTCTTTGCGTTCACTCAATGTCTTCTTGATGTCATTTATCTCTTTAACTATATTGTCTTTCAACTCATTGATTTGATTTTGGAAATTTGTGCTCATCTCGCTGATTAGTTCTCTCAAATTCTGCATCTCTTCTGGGACTTTGATGTTTTCCTTTTCTTGGCCATGTCTTCCATTTTCTTAGTATGGCTCGTAATTTTTTTGCTGGAGTTTAGATAACTGGTTAGGATGTAGTTTACTCAGATGCTCGATCTCTTTTTCTTTTATAGGGATTTAGTGGCAGAAGGCTGTGCATTACCACAGCTCTTTGATTTTTGGCTCAACGTTGATTGTTAGGATTGTCCTGCTGGTTGCTGAAAACTGGGCCCTGCACCCAGTAATTCGTTGTAGAGTCACTTCCTGGGCCTTGGGCAGGGAGGCTATAGAGGCCAGGAAAAGCCTCTCCTACTTATTTTTAATTTTCTTATGTGCAC
>JAKSZT010054503.1:0-17246 GCA_026826555.1 Tolypeutes matacus | reverse complement strand
GGGATGAGCCTCCCTGGCAACGAGGGATTAATACCAAGTGCCAACTGGCAGCTTTGTGCAGTGGCAGTATCGTAGCCAATGAGGTTTATCCGAGGCACGATTATTGCTAATTGAAAACTTTTCCCAAGTGCCAACTGGGAACACAACTGGAAAAAGACCTTGAATAAAAGGGGGAAATGGTAAAGACAAATGAGTTCAAGTGGCTAAGAGACTTCAAAGAGAGTCGGGAGGTCATCCCAGAGGTAACTCTTACGCACACCTCAGTAGGAGCTCATAGAACATCTAAGTGCCTATCACCCCACTCAGTGGGGTTCCTGAGAGCTCCAGAGACACCCTGGTCTTATATAAGGGGGGATAGCCCCAGAGACTGATGCCTTATCAGTGGGTTCTATTTTGGAATCTGTGCTCCTGAGAGTGACAGAATTAGACTCAAATAAGTCCTCCCTGCACATGGTTCACCAGTCCCTTCTATTCAAACCTACATGTGATGCTGGAGTTTCTTAGGTATACTTTCAGACTGGAGCCTCCCGCCTACCTATGTGCCAGGTGTGCATGAAATCTAGGTGGAGCTGCAACTCCTACCCTACAGCTCAATGGACTCATCCAAGTCACCTGGTGAGGAGACAACGATGGGAAATGGCCATCCCAGGGAATGGAGAGGGCCTGCATCTGCAGGCAGGATCATCCCACCCACCATATCCATGGGATATAAGCCCTCTCTCACTTGGAGTTGGAGTGGACATCACCATCCCAGTCGCCTCTGGATTGAGGGAAGAACTATGGACTAGAGTGGACTTGATGGTATTCTCTTGCTCATATATGGTGATTCTTGCAACGCAAGAAATTATAACAATGAGGTGGAGCCAGTGGCCACTTGACAGTTTTTGGGTAGGGAGGGGATGAGCAGTTGAAATACAGGGGCTTCTTTGGGAGTTGGAGGTTGTCCTGAGTACTGTTGTGGCAATGGATGTAGGCCATTTTAAATCAGCACACACCACTCAGAACTGAGTGGGAGAGAGTGTGGTCTACAGTGTGAACTGTGGTCTATGGTTGGTGGCAAGGCTCCAGGATGTGTAAGTTCATTGAGGTTGGTGGGCCACACTGTGGGAGATGTTTGTGTGGGATGTGGTGGGAGGTGTGGGAGGTGGGGAACATGGGAATGCCCGTAATTTTTGTGTAACATTTATGTCATCTAAGCATCCTATAAAATATATATATACCTGGAAAAATAAAATAAAATAAAATTTTAAAAGTAAAAAAAAAAAAAAAAAAAAAAATTCTTCTTTAAGTTCATGCAATGACTTCTTGATGTCATTGATCTCTTTAACTATATTCTCTTTCATCTCATTAATTTGATTTTAGAAATGTGTGCTCATCTCACTGATTAGTTCTCTCAAATTCTGCATCTTTTCTGGGACTTTGCTGTATTCCTTTTCTTGGACCATGTCTTCTATTTTCTTAGTATGGCCCGTAATTTTTTGCTGGTGCTTAGGCATCTGGTTAGTTTGTATTTTACTTAGATGCTCTATCTCTTTCTCTTTTATGGGGTTTTAGTGGCAGCAGGCTGTAAGTTACCACCGCTCTTTGATTTTTGGCTCAACCTTGATTGTTAGGATTGTTCTGCTGGTTCCTCAGAACTGGGCACTGGACCCAGTAATTGGTTGTAGAGTCATTTCCTAGGGCCTTGGGCAGGAAGCCTATAGATGCCAGGAAAAGACTCTCTTACTTATTAATTTTCATATGTGCACTTCCTTGGTCTGCCAGGAGATGGCGCTTTTTGTCTGCTCTCAATTCAATGCCTGGTCGGAGCGTATTTGTTGTCACACAGACCAGATCAATGTGATAGAGCTTCCTGTCTGGGGGCTAGGAGCCCTGTGATTCAAACTTTCTGAGACAGTTCTCCAGACTTCTCTCGTAGCGCCCCCCTTTTCCCAGCTAGGAAATATTTCCTCGCCCTTCTGACTCCTCAACTATCAGTCCCTGTTAGTAGAGGAGGAGATTGGGAGGTTTGTATATCTTTAGCCCCTTGCAGGCTCCAAGGCAAACAATGGCGCAGCCCCACCCAGCCTGGAAGGGCTCTCGGGACAGGGCAGACCAAACCTGGGTGTCCAAAGCAGGGTCAGCCCCAGGTTCTCTCTCCCCTCTACTGTGGTGTCTTCAACAATTAGTCCAAGCTAGAAGAGAGGGAGGTTGCGAGGGTTGGATTTCTCCAGTCCTTTCTAGGCTCCCAGGGTCCCTGGGGCTCTGCAGCCCAAATTTCAGGTCAGAACCTGAGTCAGCCTAAGGCTGTGTCCCTCTCTCTCCCCTTTCCGGGAGTGGCAGATCCCTGAAGCCCCCTTTGTCTGTGGTCTCAGGCCCAGCGGTCCGAGAATTCTGAAGAGTGTGGGGGAGGGTGCCTGCAGCAGGAGAAGCTGCTACTTGCAACTCACAGTTCTGTAGTCGCGATTTCCCTCTTCTGTCCCTCTCTCCTCTGGGTGGTGTGCAGCCTTCACCTGCTGTCCTAAACCCTAGAAGATCTTTTTCGGGGCTGTTTCAGCTTGTACTCTAGCTATTTTTCTGAAGAAGAGATTCCCGTGTCTTACTAGTCGGCCATCTTCCCGGAAGTTCCCCCCATGATTTCTTAAATCCAAATCTGATAGGTCACTGCCCAATTTCCTACCCATCATTGTTTCTCTCTTTTTAAAATTATTATTATTTGTTTTATTTTATTTTATTTTTTTAATTATTTTTAAAAAACATTTAGATTACATAAAAGTTACATGGGAAAAATAGAGTATTCCCATATACCCCACCTCCTCCCTCTCTCACATTTCCCCTTATTAATAACATCTATAATTAGTGTGGTACATTCGTTACAATTGATAAACAAATATTGAAGCATTGCCACGAACCATAGTCAATGATTTACATTATGGTTCACATTCTGTACTGTACACTTCTATCAGTTCTAATAAAATGCATAATGGCCTGTATCCATCATTGCAAAATAATGCAGAACAACTCCAATGTCCCAAAAATGCCACATGTTACACCTATTCTTCCATCTCCCTCCCCTCAGAACCTCTGGTGACCACTGTCTTTATATCAGTGTTACAAGTTCTACCATTACTAGGGTAATAATAAGTCTACTTTGGTCCCTAGTTGCATTCCCACCTATGTTTGTTCATTCCTCAATCTTTTTTTTTTCTTTATTTTTTAAGAATCTTTTGATTACACAAATGTTACATGGAAAATATAGGGGATTCCCATATATGCCCTCCCCTGTCCCCCACATTTCCATTAACAACATTTTCACTAGTGTGGTACATTTGTTACAATTGATAAACACATATTGAAGTATTGCTACTAACCATGGAATATAGTTTACATTATGGTTTATACTTTCCACTGCACAGTTTTATAAGTTTTGACAAAATGGGAAGAGACTTCCGGGAAGATGGTGGACTAGTAAGACACAGGAATCTCTTCTCCAGAAAAATACCTAGAGGAAAGGCTGAAACAGCCCTGAAAAAGATCTTCTAGGGTTTAGGACAGCAGGTGAAGCCTTTACACCACCCAGAGGAAAGAGGAACAAAAGAGGGAAATAGCGATGACAGAACTGTGAGTTGGAACCAGCAGTGGTTGCTGCTGCCGGCACCCTCCCCCACACTAAAGACTCTTTAGAATTCTCAGGGTTTTGGGGGCTCCGGGGATCTACCACCCCCGAAAAGGGAAGACAGAGGGACACAGCCTAAGGCCGACTCAGGTTCTGACTGACAAATTTGGGCTGCGGTGCCCCACGGGCCCTTCCAGGCCAGGGGGGATCACACAGTGGTTTGCCCTGGGAGCCTGCGAAGGATTGGAGAAATCCGACCTTCGCAACCTCCCTCTCTTCTAGCCTGGACTAATTGTGGAGGACTCCACAGGACAGGGGAGAGAGAGCGTGGGGCTGACCCTGCTTTGGACTCCCAGGTTTGGTTTTCCCTGTCCTGAGAGCCCTTCCAGGCCAGGTGGGGCTGCTCCATTGTTTGCCTTGAAGCACACAAGGGCCTAAACATATACAAACCTCCCAATCTCCTCCTCTACTAACAGGGACTGATTGTTGAGGACTCAGAGCAGAGTGGAAATATTTCCTAGCTGGGAAAAGGGAGGGGGCTGCCAGAGAAGACTGGAGAACTGTCTCAGAAAGTTTGAATTACAGGCTCTTAGCCCCCAGACAGGAAGCTCTGTCACATTGATCTGCTCTGTGTCACAACAAATAGACTCTGACCAGGCATTGAATTGAGAGTTGTCAAAGAGTGCCATCTCCTGGCAGACCAAGGAAGTGCACATAAGAAAATTAAAAATAAGTAGGAGAGGCTTTTCCTGGCCTCTATAGCCTCCCTGCCCAAGGCCCTAGGAAGGGACTCTACAAAAAATTACTTGGTCCAGTGCTCAGTTTTGAGCAACCAGCAGGACAATCCTAACAATCAACGTTGAGCCAAAAATCAAAGAGCTGTGGTAAATCTTAGCCTCCTGCCACTAAATCCCTATAAAAGAGAAAGAGATTGAGCATCTGAGTAAACTACATCCTAACCAGATGCCTAAACACCAGCAAAAAATTACGAGCCCTAATAAGAAAATAGAAGACATGGCCCAAGAAAAGGAATACATCAAAGTCCCAGAAGAGATGCAATATTTGAGAGAACTAATCAGCGAGATGAGCACAAATTTCCAAAATCAAATTAATGAGATGAAAGATGTGATGGTTAGGCTAATGTGTCAACTCGGCCAAGTAGTTGTGTCCAGGTGTTTGTTCCAGCAAGCACTGAGTTAATCTTCCTCCCACCTTTCCCCAGGGAGACCTACAGCCTTTTGCCAGAGTAACAGTGCATTGGGGAAAAGGAAATGATCAGACATTTCGGGGATTATTAGACACTGGCTCAGAAGTCACATTAATTCCAGGAGACCCAAAACGTCACTGTGGTCCACCAGTCAGAGTAGGGGCTTATGGAGGTCAGGTGACTGATGGAGTTTTAGCTCAGGTCCGTCTTACAGTGGGTCCAGTGGGTCCCCAGACCCATTCTGTGGTTATTTCTCCAGTTCCAGAATGCATAATTGGAATAGACATACTCAGTAACTGGCAGAATCCCCACATTGGATCCCTGACTCATGGAGTGAGGGCTATTATGGTTGGAAAGGCCAAGTGGAAGCCTATAGAACTGCCCCTGCCTAGCAAAATAGTAAATCAAAGGCAATACCGGATTCCTGGAGGTATTGCAGAGATTAGTGCCACCATCAAGGATTTGAAGGATGCAGGGGTGGTGATTCCCCATTCAACTCTCCTATTTGGCCTGTGCAGAAAACAGATGGATCTTGGAGGATGACAGTAGATTATCGTAAACTTAACCAGGTGGTGACTCCAATTGCAGCTGCTGTCCCAGATGTGGTATCATTGCTTGAGCAAATCAACACTTCCCCTGGTACCTGATATGCAGCTATTGATCTGGCAAATGCTTTTTTCTCAATTGCCATTAGTAAGGACCACCAGAAACAGTTTGCTTTCAGTTGGCAAGGCCAGCAGTATACTTTCACTGTCCTACCTCAGGGGTATATCAACTCTCCAGCCCTATGTCATAATATTGTCCGCAGGGACCTTGATCGTCTCTCCCTCCCACGAGACATCACACTGGTCCATTATATTGATGATATCATGTTGATAGGACCTACTGAGCAAGAAGTAGCAAAGACTCTAGATTTATTGGTAAGGCATTTGCGTGAGAGAGGATGGGAGATAAAGCCAACAAAAATACAGGGTCCTTCCACCTCAGTGAAATTTCTAGGTGTCCAGTGGTGTTGGGGCCTGTCGAGATATCCCTTCGAAAGTAAAGGATAAGCTGTTGCACCTGGCCCCTCCTATGACCAAAAAGGAGGCACAACGCTTAGTTGGCCTCTTTGGATTTTGGAGACAACACATTCCTCATTTGGGTCTGTTACTGCGGCCCATTTACCGAGTGACCAGAAAAGCTGCTAGTTTTGATTGGGGACTGGAACAAGAGGAAGCCCTGTGACAGGTCCAGGCTGCTGTGCAAGCTGCACTGCCACTTGGACCATATGATCCAGCAGATCCAATGGTGCTGGAAGTTTCAGTGGCAAATAGAGATGCTGTCTGGAGCCTTTGGCAGGCCCCTATAGGGGAATCACAATGCAGACCTTTAGGATTTTGGAGCAAAGCCTTGCCATACTCTGCAGATAACTACTCCCCCCCCCCTTTTTTTTTAAGATTTTATTTATTTATTCATTTATCCCCCCCTTGCTGCTTGTGCTCGCTGGGTCAGCTAACCATGCCATGCGGGCGGGCTTGCCTTCTCCAGGAGGCCCCGGGAACCGAACCCGGGGCCTCCCATATGGTAAACGGGAGCCCTACTGATTGAGCCACAGCCGCTTCCCCTCCCCTTTTAAGAAGCAGCTTTTGGCTTGCTACTGGGCCTTAGTAGAGACTGAACGCTTAACCATGGGCCATCAAGTTACCATGAGACCTGAGTTGCCTATCATGAGCTGGGTATTGTCTGACCCACCAAACCATAAAATTGGGCGTGCACAGCAGCACTCCATAATAAAGTGGAAGTGGTATATACGAGATAGGGCTCGAGCAGGTCCTGAAGGCACAAGTAAGTTACATGAGGAAGTGGCCCAAATGCCCATGGTCACCACCCCTGCCATGTTACCCTCTCTTTCCCAGCCCACAGCTTTGGCCTCTTGGGGACTCCCTTACAATCAGTTGACTGAGGATGAGAAAACTCAGGCCTGGTTTACAGATGGTTCTGCACGATATGCAGGTACCACCCGAAAGTGGATGGCTGCGGCCCTGCAGCCGTTTTCTGGGACATCCTTGAAGGATAGCGGTGAGGGCAAATCCTCCCAGTGGGCAGAGCTTTGAGCAGTGCATCTAGTTGTTCATTTTGCTTGGAGGAAGAAATGGCCAGAGGTGCGTTTGTACACTGATTCATGGGCTGTTGCCAATGGTTTGGCTGGATGGTCAGGGACCTGGAAGGAACATGATTGGAAAATTGGTGACAAGGAGGTCTGGGGAAGAGCTATGTGGATAGATCTTTATGAGTGGGCAAAAAACATGAACATATTTGTGTCCCACGTGAATGCTCACCAGAGGGTGACTTTGGCAGAGGAAGAGTTTAATAATCAAGTGGATAAGATGACCCACTCTGTGGCTAATGCTTAGCCTCTTTCCCCAGCCACTCCTGTCATTGCCCAATGGGCTCATGAACAAAGTGGCCATGGAGGTAGGGATGGAGGTTATGCATGGGCTCAGCAACATGGACTTCCCCTCACCAAGGCTGATCTGGCTACAGCCACTGCTGAATGCCCAATCTGCCAGCAGCAGAGACCCACACTCAGCCCCAGATATGGCACCATTCCTCGAGGTGACCAGCCTGCTACCTGGTGGCAGGTGGACTACATTGGGCCACTTCCATCATGGAAGGGGCAGCGATTTGTTTTAACTGGAATAGACACATACTCTGGCTATGGGTTTGCATTTCCAGCACGCAATGCTTCTTCCAAAACTACCATCCGTGGACTTACCGAATGTCTTATCTACCGCCATGGCATTCCACACAGCATTGCTTCTGATCAAGGAACCCATTTCACAGCAAATGATGTGCGGGAATGGGCACATGTCCATGGAATTCACTGGTCTTACCATGTTCCCCATCACCCTGAAGCAGCTGGATTAATAGAAAGGTGGAATGGCCTTTTGAAGACTCAATTACGGCGCCAACTAGGTGGCAATACCTTGCAGGGCTGGGGCAATGTTCTCCAGGATGCTGTGTATGCTCTGAATCAGTGTCCTCTCTATGGTGCTGTTTCTCCCATAGCCAGGATTCATGGGTCCAGGAATCAAAGGGTGGAAATGGGAGTGGCACCACTCACTATTACCCCTAGTGACCCACTAGGAAAATTTTTGCTTCCTGTCCCTGAAACCTTAAGCTCTGTTGGTCTACAGGTATTAGTCCCAAGAGGAGGAGTGCTGCCACCTGGGAACATAACAGTGATTCCATTGAACTGGAAGTTAAGACTGCCACCTGGCCACTTTGGGCTCCTCTTACCTGTGAATCAACAGGCAAAGAAGGAAATTACTGTACTGGCTGGGGTGATTGATCCTGACTATCAAGGGGAAATAGGACTACATCTACATAATGGGGGTAAAGAAGAGTTTGCCTGGAATGCAGGGGATCCTTTAGGGCGTCTCCTAGTCCTGCCATGCCCTGTGATTAAAGTCAATGGAAAATTGCAACAAACCAATTCGAGCAGGACTAACAATGGCCCAGAATCTTCGGGAATGAAAGTTTGGGTCACCTCACCAGGCAAAGAACCACGGTCAGCTGAAGTGCTTGCTGAAGGTAACGGGAACATGGAATGGGTAGTGGAAGAAGGTAGTGATAAATATGAACTTCGACCACCTGACCAGTTACAGAAACGAGGACTATAATGGTCATGAACCCTTCTTCCAGGTTTCGTTATGAGTATGATCGTATATGTACACAAAATGAATTTCTTTGTTTTCTTCCCCGATCTTTTCCCCTATCATGAAAAGTTGTATTAATCCCACATCATAATATTTAAGGATGTCGAGTTTAAGAGTGACTATCATCCAAGGACTTGCACCCTGTTCTGTAGGGAATTAATGCGTTTCTGGTTGTACGCAGGGGAGTTGAACATTGTTAGGTGGAAATATATATGTATGCTTGTCTGTTGTTTTTACTTAGAGACTAAGTATGGTTTAGAGTAATGTGTATGATTGCTGAGTTGACAAGGGGTGGACTGTGATGGTTAAGCTAATGTGTCAACTTGGCCAAGTAGTTGTGTCCAGGTGTTTGTTCCAGCAAGCACTGGGCTAATTGTAATACAAGAGCATTTATGGACTTCAATCACCAGTGAGTTTACTGCGTGGATGGCTGATTAATCTGCATCAATCAGGGAGATTACATTATCAATGGGTGGTGCTTTTATCCAATCAGTTGAATGACTTAAAAGTGGAAGTGATTTCAACATTCAGAGAGAATTTTCCAGCTCATTGTTGGACAGGCAACTTCTCCCAGAGACTCATCAACAACCTTTCATCGGGCTTTCATCGGAGCCCCTGGTTTGCAGCTTGCCTGAGGAACCTGGACTTGTGCGTCCCCACGGTCACGTGAGAGACTCTTTCAGAGTTCCATATTATTCACAGATATCTCCTGCTGATTCTGTTTCCCGAGAGAACCCTGACTAATACAAAAGACAATATATTTAAAGAGATAAATGACATCAAGAAGACATTGAGCGAACGCAAAGAAGAATTTGAAATCCTGAACAGAAAAGTAACAGAGTTCATGGGAATGAAAGACACAATAGGTGAGGTCAAAAACACATTTGAAGCATACAACAGCAGACTCAAAAAAAAAAAGAAATAAATAAAAAGAATTGTGGGGAAGTGGATGTAGCTCAAACGATTGGGCTCCTGTCTCCCATATGGGAGGCCCCGGGCTCGATTTCTAGGGCCTCCTGGTGAAGGCAAGCTGGCCCGCACCCGCGGAGAGCTGACGGCCTGTGCCTGCGGAGAGCTGATGGCCTGTGCCTGTGGAGAGCTGACGGCCCGCACTGCGGATGGCGCAGCAAGATGATGCAACAAAGGGAGACAAGCAGACACAGAAGAATGCACAGTGAATGGACACAGAGAGCAGACAGCAAGCCCAAGTGGCAGGTGTGTGTGGGGGGGAATAAATAAATAAACAAACAAACAAACAAATAAATAAATAAATAAAAATCTTTTTTTAAAGAAAAAAAAAAAGAGATGTTACAACTCAACAATAAAAAGACAAACGACCCAATTGAAAAATGGGCCAAAGACTTGAATAGACATTTCTCCAAAGAAGAAATAAAAATGGCAAAACAACATATGAAGAAATGCTCCATATCAGTCATGATTAGGGAAATGCAAATCAAAACTACAATGAGATATCATTTCACACCTATCAGAATGGCCACTATTAAAAAGACAGAGAACTACAAGTGTTGGAGAGGATGTGGAGAGATAGGAACACTTCTTCACTGTTGGTGGGAATGCAGGATGGTACAACCACTGTGGAGGACTGTTTGGCAGTTCCTAAAGAAGTTGAATATAGACTTGCCACATGACCCTGCAATACCACTACTGGGTATATACCCAGAAGAACTGAGAGCAGTGACACGAACAGACATCTGCACACCGATGTTCATAGCAACATTATTCACCATTGCCAAAAGTTGGAAACAACCCAGGTGTCCATCAACTGATGAATGGGTAAACAAACTGTGGTCTATTCACACGATGGAATATTATGCAGCTGTAAGAAGAAATGAAGTCATAAAGCATATGGCAACATGGATAAACCTGGAGGACATTATGTTAAGTGAAGCAAGCCAGACACAAAAGGACAAATACTGTATGAATGCATTACTATGAACCAAATATATTGTGTAATATATTGTTTGATTAAAAAAAAAATTTTACATGTATCCATTACATTTACTTGAGAAATGTATATATTTATTCACCTGTGTTTACTTTTTGGTTTTTAATTGTTTATATTTTCAATTATTAAATGTACAAAATAAAGTAAAAAATATATATAAAGTAAGAACAAGAGGCCAATGTCCTCTTATACTTGAAAGCCATGAGAACACATACAACAACATTAACATACACACACTAGTTATTAAATTAATTAGCCAAAGAAGGGGATCAACTCTTATCTATCCTTGTACCCTCATATCATTTTTTTTTTTTTTTTTACCGGGAGGTCTCCAGTATCGAACCCGGGTCCCTCCATATGGGAGATGGACGCCCAACCATTTGAGCCACATCCGTCCCCCATACCCTCATATCATTTTGCATAATATTTTTGATTGGTCTATTCCATATATGCCACTTGTTTCAGCCTCAAGGACAGAAAGATACTTGATTGACTAGGGTTTCTTCCCACAATACCCTGCATACCCTCTCATACATTACCCAGCAAAATTTGTTGCACACTGCCATCAGCCTGATTCCCCTACACACTACGTGCAAGAAACTTTTCCATCTTTAAAAAGGTGTAGCTCAGTGGTTGAGCATCTGCTTCCCATATACGAGGTCCTGGGTTCAATCCCCGATACCTCCTTTAAAAAAAAAAAAGTATTATTCACAGTAGCCAAAAGGTGGAAGCAACCAAAATGTCAACTGAATAAACAAAATGCTGGGAAACGGATGTGGCTCAAGAGGTTCAGTGTCCGTCTACCATATGGAGAGACCGGGGTTCGATCCCCGGTACCTCCCGGTAAAAAACCAAAAAAAAAACAAAATGCTGTATAACCATATAGTGGGATATTATTCAGCCATAAAAAGGAATTAAGTTCTGATACATGCAATAACATGGATGAACCTTGAAAACATTATGCCAAATAAAATAAGACAGACACAAATATTGTATGATTCCACTTATATGAAGTATCTAGAAAAATCTAATTCTTAGAGATAAAAAGTAGTTTACAGGTGACTAGGGGACTGGGGGTGGGTAATGGGGAAACACTGCATAATAGGCACAGAGTTTCTGTTTGGGGTGATGACAAAATTTTGATAATGGATGGTGGTGATGTTAGCAAAACATTGTTAATATAATTAATACTATTGAATTGTACACTTAGAATGGAAATTTTTGCATTTTATATGTATGTGTGTGTGTGTGTGTTACCACGATAAAAATTGTAAAGAAGAATATGGGGAGTGGATGTAGCTCAAGGGGTTGAGTGCCTGCCTCCCATGTATGAGGTCCCAGGTTCAATCCCCGGTGCCTCCTAAAAAAATAAACATGACCTCCTCAAACTTAGACACTTTTGTGCTTCAGAGGACTTTGTCAAGAAGGTGAAAAGGCAGCCTACTCAACTGGGAGAAAATATTTGGTAACCACATATCTCATAAGAGTTTGATATCTTTTTTATATAAAGAGATCATACAGCCCAATGATAAAAAGACTATGAATTAACAATAGGGGAATCTCTCCAGAGAAATACTGGAGTTGAAGAATGCAATAACTGAAATGAAAATTTCCCTAGACAGTTTTGACAACAGATTGGAGGTGAACGCAGGGACTCAAACAGATATTTGCACACTAGTGTTCATAGCAGCATTATTCACGATTGCCAAAAGATGGAAGCAACCCAAGTGTCCATCAACTGATGAATGGATAAATACAATGTGGTATATACATACAATGGAATATTATTCAGCCATAAAAAGGAATGAAGTTCTGATACATACAACAACATGGATGAACCTTGAAGACGTCATGTTGAGTGAAATCAGCTAGACACAAAAGGACAAATATTGTATGATATCACTGATATAAAATAATTAGAATAAGCAAATTCACAGTCAAAAACTAGAATATAGGTAACCAGGGACTAGGTTGGGGATAGGAAATGGGGAGTTAATGCTTAAATTATGGAGCTTCTATTTGGGATGATGGAAAGCTTTTGGTAATGGATGGTGGTGATGGCAGCACAACATTGTGAACATAATAAACAGCACTGAATTATATATTTGAATTTTGCTAAAAGGGGAAAATTTAGGTTGTATATATGTTATTAGAATAAAAATTTAAAAACACACACACACATTGGACTGTACAACACAGTGAACCTTATAAACTATGGACTATAATTAAGAGTATAATTATAAAAGTGTTCTTTCATGAATCATAACAAATGTATCATGTGAATGCAAGGTGTTAATAGGGTGGTATACAGGAACTCTATATTTTATGCATGATTTTCTGTAAACCTATAACTTCTCTAATAAAAATAGTTCACACACACACAAAGATCCTTATTACAATGGGTTCATACCCACAGGAATGGATTAAATTTAAGAAAATGTTTTTCTGAGGTACATACATACAGCTTCAAACCACCAGTTTGGGCTTAGGAAAAAGTCTGTAATGGTTATAATTTTTAATCTTCATTTCCTTTTGACAAGCAGCGTGAAGTGTTCAGAAATAAGAGCCATTCAGAGGAGCGGGACCTGGGTCCTGAGGGATGCTAGTGTAAAGGTGTGGCCGGCAGAAGGAAGGCCTAGCTAGTCAGCTGCGAAGAGGAGCCTCCTTTTTATTTAAATTTTTTATTTTTTTAAAAAAGATATTTAGATTACATAAATGTTACATTAAAAATATAGGGGATTCCCATATGCCCCACTCCCCACACCACCCACATTTGCCCCCATTAACAACATCCTTCATTACTGAGGTACATTCATTGCAATTCATGAACACATTTTGGAGCATTGCCACTAAGCATGGATTATAGTTTACACTCTCTCCCACACCATTATGTAGGTTATGGGAAGATATATAATGGCCTGCATCTGTCATTGCAATGTCATTCAGGACAATTCCCAAGTCCTGAAATGTCCCAGTATTATACCTGTTTTCCCTCTCCCTGCCCTCAGAACCTCCAGTGGCTACTGCCTCCACATCAATGATAAAAGTTCTTCCATTGCTAGAATCACAATAAGTCTATAGTAGAATACCAGTAAGTCTACTCTAGTCCATCGTTCATTCTCCAATCCTGAGGATGATTCTGGGATGGTGATGCCCACTCCTCCTCTAATTGAGGGGGCTTAGATCCCACGGGGCAGGTGGTTGGGACTCTTGCTTGCAGTTGTAGACTCTCTCAGTTCCTTGGTGTGGTGGTTGTCCACTCTCACCTCCTTGTTAATTGTCCTGGGTGAGACCAATGAACTGGAGAGTAGGTGTTGCAACTCCATTGAGGCTCAGGGCCCAGCTGGCAAATGGACAGCCCAAAGATTCAAGTCTCTTGGATGTACACTTACCAACTCCAGCACTAACTATAGGTTCAAATAGAAGGGACAGAAGAGCCATGTCTAGGGACACCACAACTAATTCCAATTCTGTCACACTGGGGAGCACAAGCCCCCAAGTAGGGCCCACTGGCAAGGCACCAAACTCATGAGCTATCTATCCTGACCATAGTGACTGGGTGTCTCCAGAGCCCTCAGAAGCCCTACTATTTGGGGTAGTGTCTAATTTGGCAGTCAATGAGATCCTGCTGAGATGTGCATTAACGTAACCTCTGGAATGACCTCCTGACTCACTTTGAAGTCTCTTAGCCATATAAACTCATTTGTCTTTACCTTTTCCACCTTTTGGTCAAGGTCTTTTTCCAGTTGCATTGCTAATTCGTGTTTAGTAGTAATCCCTCAGTGCCAGGGGTCTCATCCCCGGGAGTCATAGCCCATGCTGGGGGAAGTTATTGCATTTATATGCTGAGTTTAGCTTAAAGAGAGGCCACATTTGAGCAACAAGGAGGCTCTCAGGAGATAACACTTAGGCACCCTATAATACTGGGTTAAATTTCAATTTAAAGAGTAAACTTTCATAAGCAGAGTCATCAATATCATGGGCCCGTCAATGGACCATCATCCTCCTTCCCTAGCCATCGCCTCTGTACTTGGGGGATTCTTGCTGTTCCATCAGAGAATGTAGCAGAGCTCCTCAGGATGGGAATTCAATATTCTTTCAGTTATTGTGTGAATCTCCACCCACTGTGACAATGCCCCATGAACACTTGAACACATTTATATACCTTTTATGTATGCCCAGGTGAGCTTCCTCCCATGTATCCCCCATCACTGACACCACACACCTATGATCTTCCCCTGCCACAGTTGTAACCCTTCTGTAATCCAAAACTTCTTCAAAAATGAAGCCAATAAAATAGCCAAATACAATTAATAAGAAAATAAAATAATAATGATAGATTTAAAAATAAGAAATAAAATACCAAAAATTTTTTAAATAAAAAAAAAATTTTTTTGGGGGGGGTAATAAAAAGTAATGAAAAAATATAACTTTTTTTTTGACATTCTGGCTTTCATCACTGTAAGATCTGTTGTCCTGTATGTACAGTGACATTTTCGTCCATTTATTCCCCCAGTGTCTTATTTTTTTTTTTCATTTTGTCCTCAAAGAAGTTTTAGGTTATAGAAAAGTCATGTACCAAATACAGGGGACCCCCATATACACAACATCCTCCCCTTTTTCCCCCTTTCCCTATTAATAACATTTTATATGTGGATGGTACGTTTGTTACAACTGATGTACAAATATTGAAACATTGCTACCAATCATGGCCAATGGTTTACATTATGGTTTACATTTTGGACCATACACTTTTATAAACTTTGATGCAATTCAACATGGCCTGTATCCATCATAGCAAGATCATGTAGAACACTTCCATCTCCCCCAAATGCCCCCTGTTCCATCTATTCTATTCCTCCCTCCCCCTCCCCTCAGGACCCAAGGCAACCACCAGGTTTCACTCCTTGAAGAACCAGATTCATACTTACTTGCAACAACACTGAGAGCTTGGCACACTAGTCTCTCCTCCCCTATAAGGCACCGCCCATGTTTTCGAGAGACTCCTGGCCCTCTATTTGAGAACATAGCGGACCTCCCCAGGATGGGAGTTCAACACCTTCCCACTCATTATGTGGGTCTCCAACCACTGATATAAAACACTATGTCAAGATGAACAATCATACACTCCCTACAAGCCTGTCCCAGGTGTGTCCTATCCCGAATGCCCCCCACATCCAATGCCTTAAAACTAATAACCCTACCTTGCCCTATTGCCAAAAGAGCATTCCAACATTGTAGTATCAACCACGTACCCATCAATCCCCAGTGTTCACTTGCTCCCTCTCCCAACCCTCCCACCAGTTCCACAGACAGTCCAACTCCCCTCCGCACCCTACCCCCCGACATACCTATCCATATGGGCAAAATCTATGATACGGTGGAAGTGTGTAGTTAGGCAGTGGTGGGACATGACAGGGGTGCCGTGATACTATTGGGTTAGGCAGTGCAGGTATGTCAGGAGGCTCCATTTTTGCTTCAGGCAGCAGCCACTAGGCCCCACTGCCTGCAGGAGGACTCCAGCGTTGTGGGCGGAACCACAGTCTCCATGATTTCTTTTATTTCCCCATGATTTCTTTTTTTTTTTTTTTTTAAGATTATTTATTTTTTAACTTTATTTTGTACATTTAATAATTGAAAACATAAGCAATTAAAACCTAAAAAGTAAACACAGATGAATAAATATATACATTTCTCAATTAAATGTAATGGATACATGTAAATTTTTTTGTTGTTTTGTTTTTTGTTTGTTTTTTTGTGAATCAAACAATATATTACACAATATATTTGGTTCATAGTAATGCATTCATACAGTACTTGTCCTTTTCTGTCTGGCTTGCTTCACTCAACATAATGTCCTCCAGGTTTATCCATGTTGCCATATGCTTTATGGCTTCATTTTTTCTTACAGCTGCATAATATTCCATCGTGTGAACAGACCACAGTTTGTTTATCCATTCGTCTGTTGATGGACATCTGGGTTGTTTCCAACTTTTGGCAATGGTGAATAATGTGGCTATGAACATCGGTGTGCAGATGTCTGTTCGTGTCACTGCTCTCAGTTCTTCTGGGTATATACCCAGTAGTGGTATTGCAGGGTCACGTGGCAAGTCTATATTCAACTTCTTTAGGAACTGCCAAACAGTGCTCCATAGTGGTTGTACCATCCTGCATTCCCACCAACAGTGAAGAAGTGTTCCCATCTCTCCATATCCTCTCCAACACTTGCAGTTCTCTGTCTTTTTAATAGTGGCCATTCTGATAGGTGTGAAATGATGTCTCATTGTAGTTTTGATTTGCATTTCCCTAATCATGAGTGATGTTGAACATTTCTTCATGTGTTTTTTTGCCATTTGTATTTCTTCTTCGGAGAAATGTCTATACACGTCTATGGCCCATTTTTTAATTGGGTCATTTGTCTTTTTATTGTTGAGTTGTAACACTTCTTTATATATCCTGGATATCAAACCCTTATCAGATATGTGATTTCCAAATACTTTTTCCCATTGAGTTGGCTGCCTTTTCACCCTTCTGACAAATTCCTGTGAGGTGCAAAACTGTTTAATTTTGAGGAGGTCCCATTTATCTAATTTTTCTTTTGTTGCACATGCTTTGGGTGTGAGGTCCAAGAAACCACCACCTACTACAAGGTCTTGAAGATGTTTCCCTACATTTTCTTCTAGTAGTTTTATGGTCCTGGCTTTTATATTTAGATCTTTGATCCATTTTAAGTTGATTCTTGTATAGGGGGTGAGATAGGGGTCCTCTTTCATTCTT
>JAKSZT010054502.1:2327415-2380920 GCA_026826555.1 Tolypeutes matacus | reverse complement strand
GCGGAGCCTATTAGGGTATGGTGCTCACAAGTAGATGTCAATATGGGAATGCATGAAGGCTGGGCTGAACAGAGGGCACATGCAGTTCCATGTCAGATGGTTACCTAGAATTATGCAAAAGCCTGACCTCACTTCCCCCGGAGCGACCCTAAGTGGGGCTGCTGTCAAGTCCTGTGCATTTGCAGGCATGGTTCTGGGACAGTAGACTAAACAGCACAACTGACCTTGCAGGCCAATGGAAAAGAATGCCTTTGGTTTCCTTGAGGTCACCTCTGCTTTCTGAGACTCAAGCTCCCAGGTGGCTGAGTGTGCTGGAGAGTGTCCTGAAAGGCACTTGTTTTGAGACTTGTTCATGTGACCACCCTCTTTTTTATGTGGTAGGAACACCCTCATTTTCTTGGGAGCATCCACAACCTGCCCGCAACGCATGCTGGCGCGTTCAAGTGCACTCATCCTCATACACACACACACACACACACACAGACATAGCAGATAGAGAAAAGCAGCCCTATTTTCACCTCCAGTCACTTATGCATGTCCGGTCCTCGAGTCAGATTCAAAGTGTTCAAGAGGCAGACATTTCTAAATACCTGTGCCTGTCTACATTGCCCCTGTGGTTCAATCTGGCACCATCTCACTTCTGCTAGTTTCATAGTATATGGGGATTTTCTGCGCAGCTTTGTCTTTTGTCTTTGCTTCTGTGTCAGGGGAATGGGTCAAGGTCTCATATCCAAAGTCTTGCTGTCAAAAATGCCCTGAAGATACCGAAAATCTGTGCTGACTTTCTGGTTCAGAAATTTCTCTGGAGAGCTCAGGGGATGGTCCTTCTCCTTTGCCTATAGACTGGCAGGGCCTTTTTTGCACCATCACTTTGGCCAATGCTACTTCCTCAGTAGGCCGGTGGATTCTGTAGGCCTGTGGAACCAGGCCGGCTTGCGCCATCCAGAATGGATTGCAGCTGCGTAATGTGGAGATGTCTCTGCCAATCGCTGGAACAGGGTTATTCCGGTAGAGACTGAAGGGTGGGACGATGGAGTCACTATGGCATTCGAGACCCGTGGTACACAGATCCCGACAAGCGTATCCGTAGGCTGATGTAGATGTGGGTATGAGGCTCCCAACAGGGTATGGACATCCTTTGTGACTTGAAGGACAGTGTACTCCAGAAAGATGTGGGAGCCTATGGCCCAGACTTCTCTGTTTCCTTTGGTGTAGAAAATTTTTTTGCAATATATCATTCATACCTTAATGTACAGGAACAGAAATTGTATAGTTAAAGTTGAGTACTTAGAAGAGAAATTTGCATATCATCACATAGGCCTCCCACACATCACCGGTGAAGACTACCTTCCATTGTCCTTAAAAATTTGTTATAAAGTAGGAAAGACATCCTCAAATATTTTTCTAGACCAGACTGGGACTGAATGAGTTCTGTATAGTAGGGGTCTCATTGGCCCGCCATCCCTCTGGCAGTTCGTAGGCTGAGCCCATACGAGGAGGATAGTCCCTGTGTGCGTGGGGGGCACAGAAGTTGTAGGTGGGTGCTCTTGAAATGTGGCAAGGTCCACCTGAGTAGCCTGGAAGCTGTAGAGAGCCTGTACCCTGAGTGTCTTTTTTCGTTGTCACTGGGCTGAGGGAGATCTTCAGGGCAGAGGGGCAGGTTGGCATTCGTGATGCTATACTGCCATCCAGAGGGTCTCTCTTTCCAAACCCACAGCTCTAGCGCTGCTACCTTCTTTGTTGGAACTGAAAGAGAATAGCCAGCGTCCTAGGCACGGCAGAGAAGAGGGTCCCAGTAGCAACAGTCACTTCCGCAGACCAGGCAGAACTGTGGCCTTTGCCCTCCTCTTGCCCCTTAGGGTCCATAGCCAGGCTACAGCGCAAGGCTAGGCCAGCCATGTCCGGGCATTGTGCAGTAGAGGAAGTTCAGGCTGGGGCATGGTGGCCACCATGTTTGGGCGGGACTTGCTGATGTGTCTACCTTGGAGCCACAGCAAAGGTCTCTGGTCGTTTGACCTCCTGCTCGTTCTCCTGCCAGGACAAAGTGGTTTTGCCAAAGGAAGGTTAGGTCCCTGGTGCCTGTCTTATTGACCATGAACCCCCGGGAGAGATACCTTTTCCCTGAGGAGCAGAAAGCTGCCGTCATCCATGCTGTATGCGGGCCTTCCCTATTCTTTGTCCAGCTCCCGTTGGCAGGGCATTGGGCCAGCAACACAGGAGCCAGGAGGGACCCACGAGGACATCAGGATGGCCCGCGGAGCCTAATAGGGTATGGTGTTCACAACTAGATGTCAATATGGGAATGCATGTAGGCTGGGCTGAAGAGAGGGCACATGCAGTTCCATGCCAGATGGTTACCTGGAAGTATGCAGAAGCCTGACCTCAATGCCCCTGGAACTGACCCTAAGGGGGGCCGCTGTCTAGGCCTATGCATTTGCAGGCATCGTGGTTCTGGGACAGCAGCCCAAACAGCACAAGTGGCACAGCAGGCCAATGGAAAAGAATGCCTTTGGTTTCCTTTATGTCACCTCTGCCTTTCTGAGACTCACGCTCCCAGGTGCCCGAGTGTGGTGGAGAGCCTCCTGCAAGGCACTTGTTTTGAGACCTGTTCATGTGACCACCCTTTAGTTTATGTGGCAGGAACACCCTCCTTCTCTTGGGAGCATCCCACAACCTGCCCACAACGCCTGTAGACTCGTTCAAGTGCACTCTTCCACATACACACATACACAGACTCACACAGACACACACACACACACACAGTAGCAGACATATAAAAGTAGCCTTGGTAAGGAAAAGTTACTGCAGCCGTACCCCTCCCCCTTTTCCTGACAAGAATCTCCTGCCTTAGAACTGGAACCTGCACTTCTGGCTCTGTCACCCTGTCCGCTTGATTTCGTAACCTTTAGTTGTGCTTCTGTAACCAGGCTTGCTTAGTTGCCTAAGGTTATCTAAAATTCCACCCGCGAACTTGCTAGGCAATGAATGGGATCCTGGAGACCCCAATAGAAACTCCAGAAAACTGGCGCGGGGTCCAGAATTTGGAAACCGAACTTTCCTCTGGGCCTGCGTGTGTAATAAAGCCTGGTTCCTCCGCTCCCTCTGAGTGCTGTTTTTGGGTTTCCCATCGTGACAGCCACAATATTTGGTTCCCTGATCGGGAAACCCAACTGAGCTGGCCCATTGTGCCTCCGGGTTTAGACCGAAGGGTGCAGCCAACTGCGATTTCCGAGCGAACGAGGTAGGTGCCTCCTGTCTTCTTGACGGGACCTCCTTCCGAGGCGGACCCTCGCAGGCCGCGTCCCCACATCTCAGTCAGACTCAAGGGAGAGACGGACGGAATGATATCAGAAGACTTCGGAAAGGGAAGCACCCGGGTGCCAAGCCCCAGTGAGGCCCGTCTCTGGACGGAATGAAGACTGATCACCTCCTAAGGTCTCGCGTGACAAGACTCCAGTATAGGGCAATTTCTGTGGGAGGGATTGTTTAACCTCTGAGTGATTGTGTGCATGAATATGGATGGTATGGGCTTGCGCCTTTCTTACCAGTTTGTGGCCCCACCGCCTGTGCCATGGGGTCAGAGTGGGCCCCAACCTGTTTCCACGGCCACGTCATCCAGCATAATGGCGCACCCGGAAAATTGTCCAGATGCCTTAGCTAAGATGAGCCTATGTTCCCCCGAGGGACGCGGACAGGTGAGCATCTGAGTGCCCTTGAAAGAGGCACCCCACCTTTGTTTGTCTTGTGCCACCAACACAGGGTATGGGCTTATCACAGTCAAAACCCACTGTCTTGAACTGCATGCTTAAGAACTTCAGGAAGGGATTTTCCGGAGATTATGGTATCCAGATGAACCCCAGCACCCTCTGAACTCTATGTGAGTTGGAGTGGCCCACTTTTAATGTCGACTGGCCCTCAGAAGGGACCCTAGACATAGCCAAGGTCTGTGCGGTGTGGCTAGTAGTCACCGGAACTCCTGGCCACCCAGATCAGTTCCTCTATATTGACTCCTGGTTAGAAATAGCCTGGACTCTGCCCCCTTGGGTTCACTGGTGTGTTGGAAATAAGGGACCGAGCAGGGTCTTAGTTGCACAAGAAGCGAGGCATCAGAAACTAGTCATTCATCAGGGGTCCTCGGAAGAAGACCCACCACTGCCCCCACTGCCATATGTGCCAACCGCCCCAGCCCTTCCTCCCGGCCCAGGAGCACCGGTGGGTCTCCCAGAGATGCCTCCCCCTTCAGTCTCCCCTCCTGGCCTGGAGGTACAGGCAAATCATGCAGCGGCAACAACCCTGGCCCTTGCAGAACGGACAACATCCCCAGAGGGGAGTCCTGCAACCCCATTGGCAAGGAGACTCTGATCGGTGCAGTCCACATTGCAGATACCACTCCGTGAGACGCAGAGTCCACCCTGGCCTCAGGGCAAGAGCAGGCCCCTACTGGTGTTCTAGACCCGGAGGATTGAGCACGGGTGGCGGCACCGGAAACTAAGCCTAACTGGTACTTTAACACTGAACAGGGACTGGCTGCGCTTCAACTATATCGGGAAGCGCTCCCCTGAGGGGTCCAAGAAGGGGCTAAACGACCCACGAACATGACAAAAACAACCTCAGTTACTCAAAAACCCAATGAATCTCCGGGGGATTTCTATGAACAGCTTTGTGAGGCCTTCAGGATCTACACTCCCTTTGACCCAGAAGCTCCAGAAAACCAGAGGATGTTGAATGCCGTTTTCGTGGCACAAGCGGCGGCAGACATCAAAAAAAAAAAAAAAAAAACTTCAAAAGTTGGAAGGATTCGCCAGCATGAACATCTCTCATCTGCTAGAGGTCGCCAACAAAGTGTTCATCAATCGGGACGAAGTCACCGAGCAGGAAACACCAGGAGAATGCTGCTGGCCAGAGACCAATGCGCTTACTGCAAAGAGCATGGTAATTGGAAAAATGAGTGACCCCAGAAGTCTCAGACACCAACCTGAGTCCCAAGACCACCTGATCGGGCTGGCAGGACTCAACCCTGAATAGGGGCGACCAGGCTCACTGGAACTTGGCCCCCATGAGCCCATGGTCAAATTACGAGTCAGGGGCCAGAAAATGACTTTCATGGCGAACAGCGGGGCTGAACATTCTGTAGTCACAACCCCCGTTGCCCCCTTTAGCGGAAAAACCGCTAATATCATGGGGGCGACTGGAGACCAGTCGAACCGACAGCCCTTTTGCCAGTCAAGGACCTGTCAGCTGGGTAGCCATGAAGTAACTCATGAGTTTCTGTACCTGCCGGAGTGCTTGGTTCCCCTGCTTGGCAGAGACCTCCTAACCAAACTTGGGGCCCAGATTACCTTCAAACCTGAACGGCCAGCAAGCTTAAGCCTCAGAACCAGTCTCACTCTCCTTGTCCCCGTGCCCCAAAGCGAAGAATGGAGACTTCATGTGGAAGAAAGTTGCTGGAAGGGAACCCAAACCCTCCTACAACTTTTAACACGGACTGGGTGGAGAAAGGCTCAGATCTGTAGACAGCGGGTCAAATACCTAAGGTTCAACATCTCACGAGGGCTCCGGACACTAGGACCCGAGTGGAAAAGCGTGATCTGCTCCATCCCCACACCCACCATGAAAAGACAGGAGCGGCAGGGTTCAGCCACATCTGGATCCCTGGGTTTGCAGCAGTGGCCAGACCCCTTTACAAAACTCTGGCAGGTCCGGAAAGGGAATCTCTTGCCTGGGAAGAAGTCCAACAGAGGGCTTTTCAAAACATCAAGAAACAACTCAACCAAGCTTGGGGCTTCCAAATGTGACTCGAGACTTTAACCTGTTTGTACATGAAAAAACAAAGTAGCACAGGCCTCAAAGTTCAGGGAAAGTTGAGCACGTGAGTCGAACCCTCAAAGCTACCCTAGCAAAGTTCTGCCAGGAAACTGGTCTCCCCTGTGTAGATTTACTCCCTTTGGCCCTTCTCTGAGTTAGGTGCACCCCAGGACTCACAGGCTACTCTCCCTTTAAAATTCTGTTTGGGTGGCCACCCCCAATCATACGGGCGTTCAGAGAAAGTCTCAGGCTTTGGGGGAGGCCAACCTAGATTCCATTCTCCAGCAGCTTGGAGGAACTCTAGCTGAAATACATAAAACTGTCCTGTCCCGAAACCTCATCCCATTGGGACACCCGGTGCACCCTTATCAGTCAGGGGACCAGATCTGGGCCAAAGACTGGAGGAAAAAACCCCTCCAGCCTTACTGGACAAGTCCATATACTGTAATCCTTATAACTCCCACTGCTCTTAAAAGTTGCAGGTATCACCCCCTATATTCATCATTCCAGGGTCAAGAAGGCCCATCACGATAAGGAGCAGAACAGCTGAGCAGCCCAACGGGGACCGACCACCCACTGAGAGTGCGAATCACCCGAGATCCTGGAACACCAACTGAATGCCAGCTGAATGGACCCTTGCTCCTGGTGGGGTTTATGCAGCCTGATTACCTTGGTGTTTGGAATTGGACTTGGGGCTATGCCCCCCTCCCCAGGACTGGATTGTTGTGAATAGAACCCTAATTGCTATAGCATACTGGTACATAATAAGATGTTTCCGTGCCTTAGGCTGTTTTTCCTATTCTCTTTCAGGGCTGACGCCAGTTCCCAGCCCTGCTCCAATTGTTACAAGACTGCCCCTCTCTCATCAATGGATAGGTTGAAACAGCTCGCAGGGAAATACCAACCCTCCTCTTCCTTTACCCACTGTACCTATATGCCGGCAGAATGTTATAAGTTATCCAAAGCCTCAGTTTGTGAGGAAAGGGGGGACATGTATCTTCCTGGGGGAAGAGTGCTGTTATTATGTTAATGAGACAGGAATTGTCACTACCAAAGTGAAAGAACTTAGAGATCAAATCCAAAAGAGGAAAAACCACTTAAATGAGTTCTGGGGCTGGAAACTCGGACAGTGGACCTCTTGGCTTCTGCCCCAGGCCGGACCCTTATTCATCTTGCTCATAGTGGCCATCTTTGGCCCATGCCTGATAAAGGCACTTATCAGGTTCATTGAAACAACGATATAACGCATAACTACAGCCAGGATTCTAGCCCTAAGGGGATACAGTCCCCTGAGTACAGATGATGCCCTGTGGGAATTATAAGGGCATCAAAGGGGGGAAATGATAAGGAAAAGTCACTGCAGCCCTACCCCTCCCCCTTTTCCTGACAAGAATCTCCTGCCTTAGAACTGGAACCGGCACTTCTGGCTCTGTAACCCTGCCCGCTTGATTTCGCAACCTGCAGTTCTGCTTTTGTAACCACGCTTGCTTAGTTGCCTAAGGCAATGGAAAATTCCACCCGCCAACTCGCTAGCCAATGAATGGGAGCCTGCAGACCCCAATAAAAACTCCAGAAAACTGGGGCTGGGGGCCCAGAATTTGGAAACCGAACTTTGCTCTGGGCCCGCACGCGTAATAAAGCCTGGTTCCTCCACTCTCTCTGAGTGCTGTCTTTGGGTTTTCCATTGTGACAGCCGCAACAGCCCTAGCTTCACCTCCAGTCACTTATGCATGTCCGGTCCTCGAGTCAGGTTCAAAGTCTTCAAGAGGCAGACATTTCTAAATGCCTCTCCCTGTCCCCATTGCCCTTTGTGGTTCAATCTGGGACCATCTTCTGCTAGTTCCATAGTGCATGGGGTTTGTCTGTGCAGCTTTGTCTTCTGTCTTTGCTTTTGGTTCGGGGATGTGTCATGGTCTCATCTCCAAAGACTTGCTTTCAAAGTGCCCTGGAGTTAGCAAAAATCTGAGCTGAACTCGTGGTTCCAAAGGTTCTCTGGGATGGGATGAGCACTGGGGAATCATCCTTCTCCTTTGCCTATCTCCTGGAAGGCCGCCTTTTGCACCATCACATCAGCCACTGCCACTTCCTCAGTAGGCCCGGTGGACTCTGTAGTCCTCCAGAACCAGGCGGGTTTGTGCCACCCAGAACTGATTGCAGCTGCCTGATGTGGAGATGTCTCTGCCAACAGCTGGAACAGGGTAAAGCTGGCCTTGCCCTGGGCAGACATTATTCAGTTGTGGTGGAATCTGCATATGCGGGGTGTAATGGCAGGGAGGACCAGAGAAGGAAGTGTCAGCAGTCAGACAAGAGGAGGTGTTTCAACCAAGTACCTTTTGGGAGGGTCTTCAGAACCTCTCAATGTTCATGAAGCATAAGGAAATTTGATTGGAAAAACTTGATGCTTTTTCCTTTCAGTTGTCCTCCAGGTTCCATTCAGCATTTCCAGATTGGTCAATCCCAGTAGGGACAGTTCTCTTCTGTTCTTACCTCACAGCTAGCCCTCTTTCTTGGGACCTGCTAACCTGGTTCTGTATCTCATTCCTGAGCTGCATAGGGGATCCTGAAGGATGTGCCAACCAGCAGGTCTCTAATCCCACATGCTGGAGTAGGTATTTCTTTGGCATTCACTGTGTCCAAGAGAGGCTTCCGGGGCCCTGGGCCACCCTTAGCTGACCCACTGTGACTGACTAGGGAAGGGGGCAGTAAGAAAAGTGCCCAGGAGCCTTTTGCTGTGCCTCATTTGGAGCTGCTTCCACAAGTCCTGCCCAGACATGACTGCCCCCACAGCTCTGAGCCTCCTCTTTTCAACCCTCCCAAAAATCTGGCTGTCTGCCTTGTCTTGTTGCCTGACTCTGGAGCTTCTTCAGCAGGAGGAGGCCAAAGTTCCCACTTCTCCCACACCTCATGGGAGCTCTAGACCCTTTGGGTGCCTGTCCTTTGTCCTGCCTAAGATCCCGACTGTACCCAATTCTTTGGCTTCCCCAAGATGCCACAGGGAAGGTGATATAGGATCAGCAAACGACTTCCACTTGATGGCAGTATTGTACCAGAAATGCCTACATGTCCTTCCTCAGGACATGTAGGCATTTCCTGATAAAGGCTTAGTTTATCACCAGCATTCTAAAAACCAGACCTAGGGAGAAAAACTTGGTCTGGGGACACATGAATGGTTTCTAATATAGCAAATGTTTAGCCTACCCTGATTATCACAAAATCAGCACAGTGAGAGTATTCACATGTTAGACCACTTTTGAGTATTGAGTACCCACATTTTATGCCCCACCAGGGAGGTAAACTGTCAGTATTGGTGAGTGTTTGACTTCTGAAAATGACAGGAAGGAATTTGGCCACATCAGGACAACTACTATGTGGAGCCCAACATATCCATGTCTATCTCCCTTGCACTGCAGATGGGTTGATTTTTCAATACATAGATGGAGTCTAAAACACAGAATTTAGAACCAGTACCCTTCTCCCACCACTACCACCAACACCCCATTCGCCCCAAACATAGACATACTGCCAACCTGGGAATACATAAAGATGTCTGAGTTCATCTATGTGTCCCTATATATTTGATTTTGCAATGTTGGAAATCAAAACAACTATAGATGGAACTGTATTTAAAAAGCCAACATCATCTATAATTCCCAAAGGATTATAGGAGTCAGCTTGTTAATATAGTTGTTAGCAGGCGCAGTATTTTAATTCGCTATTTAGAATTCTAGGTACTTGGTTACAAGAAATCAAGTCAGCTCATACTACAAACTCTGTAGGATGCACAGTAGCAGTGGAGGTGGCTTTGCCTGTCACACAGCTTCAATATTACCCTCTTTCTGCTCCAGTGGTGTTTGTGTGTGTTTTAATTTTGTTTTTGTTTTTTTGCCTTGCTAGTTTTACATACTGATAACTGACTACCTGACACTTCTAAAGGAAACTCTCTTCCTGTGGCATGCATCCACCAATCACAAAAAACAGTCCAGTGGAACATGAGTGGGTTGTCCATGTTCCACAGCACAGATAATGCCCAAAGAATGAGTCAGTGACACTTAAAGCTATGGGTTTGGAAGAGGCTGAATTGTTGAAAATTCCAGAGGTCTGAATGAAAGTGAACATCTTTAATTGACACATGCAAAATCCTAGAAAATTACATACTGTGCGGGTTAAGGCTAAAGGTCAGCATTACTAATACACTATTAACTAAGGGAGGGGGCAAAGGTCTCTAGTCCCCAGATATAACTTCATGTGCTGTGCTAAACCCTCACTACTTGTTTCTTAAAAGAATATATGTATACATTCTTACATGCACAAAAAGGATAAAGGCTTTGGTATTGAAATAGAAAACAAACCGTATATACTCAAGAACCTTAACACAGATTCTGTTGGACATATTTTCTTTTCAGTAATGAAGGAAAATTCTCCTATTTTTGAGCCATCCTTTTATGTCAGTTCTACAAAACTGCATGTACCTTTATGAATATATTTTTTAAAGATTTATTTTATTTACTTTTTGCCCCCCTCGTGGTTTGTGCTTGCTGTCTATTCTCTGTGTGCTCTCTGTGTCTGCCCATCTTCTCTTTAGGAGGCACCTGGAACCGAACCTGGGACCTCCCATGTGTGGGAGAGGTGCTTAATTGTTTGAACCACCTCAGCTCCCTGCTTTGTTGTGTCTCTCACTGCCTTTCCTCTTTGTGTCTCCTTGTTGCCTCATCTTGTTTGCGTCTACCTGTTGCACCAACTTGCTGTCTTGCTTTTCTTCTCCAGGAGACACTGGGAACCGAACCCAGGACCTCCCATGTGGTAGGTGGGAGCTCAATCACTTGAGTGCCATCTGCTTACCTGAGCCACATCTGCTTCTTGAATATTTTTAAAGGATATAGTTTTGTAAATATTTAATATTCTGTTAATTTGATTTTCAATTATAAATGTCAAGAGTTCTGTTTGTGAGGTATTTGTTTTATTATACTTTGTTAACAAGGAAAAATTTGTACATTTTTTGAATGTTTTTATGGGTAACTTTACTGTACTGAAGTAAAAACTTTAAAAAAGAAAAAACTGTAGATGCCTTTTCCTTTCTTTTCCTTTGTGCAAATCAGTGAAGATTATACAATTAACTGAGTTTCATGATGCTCACTGGACTCTTTAGTGCTTTCCAGTAGATTTGGATAAAGGAACCCAGTGCCCATGAAAAGTGAAATGAAAACAAGGCAGGGTCCAAGGAAGAAACTACTGAAACATGCAGCTCCAGCAACAAGGCAAAAGTCCCAAATACTCTAGGTTGGGAATCACCAGCCAAGTCTCATTTCCCTTTGCTTTCTGTCCTTCTATCTTACCACAGAAAAATTGATTTCTCTAAAAATAGGACTAATGTGATGCAGGCCCTTTGAAAATCTTTCCTATATACTCAAACACAAAAACAGAAATCCACAAGAGCCCTCTCACTTTATCACACATCCCAGAAGAAATGCTGTGTCACAGTGTTATGTTATTTCACACCTTATCGGAGACTTTTCAAATTTTCTGGAAACTCATGGTGTGAAGAGGGGGAAATTGGTATGTTTCAGACTCCTGGAATAGATATAAAAGAAAGACATTGAGGATTGGACTCATGGCTCTGGGACAACATAAGATGATCCACCTCCTACTCCTAAGGGGAGAGGGGTGGAGGAGAGCACACAGAACTCTATAGTGAGCCTCTATCATAGTGGCTCCTGTAGTCTGGCCCAGAATGTGGATTACCTAGATATACCTGGAACCCTGGCTGTAGCTTTGTCCTGGTGTCTGGTCCTGAAACTTCCACAGCAGGACCATGGTTTGGATTCTATGTTCTTCCAAGCCACAGGGGAGCACTGGAACATTAAGGCCCCTTTCATTTGGATGCCTAGAGCCCTGACTTGACTCACATCGAAGACATCCCTAGGAAGTTACACGGAAGTGTTCATAGTATGACCAATCAAGTTCCTCTTGAGGACACTATAGCACTAGAAATGCCAAATGGCCCTTCCCCCACATTCTCTCCCTCTGCCTTTTGAACATACATAAACAATAAGTGTATAGTAAAAGGTGTGAACTTAAAAACAAATATGCATAACATCATACAGGGGTCCTACACATCAACCCACCACGAACACCTTGCATTGTTGTGAAACATTTGTAGTAAGAATATCGTCAAAATCTTACTACTAACTATAGTCCATACCTTACATTTGGTGTATTTTACCCCAACTCACTCTATTATTATTTTTTAAAATATATTTTTATTACAGAAGTGAATTTACAAAATAATTATGCACATGTGAGGAATTCCCATAAAACACTCCTTCACCAAGATATCACATGGTAGTGGAACATTTGTTAGAGATTATGAGATAATACCATTAGTCTATTACCATCAACCATGGTCCATAGCATACATTTGGCACACTTTTTCCACACTCCCTCATTATCAACACAGTACATCTTTGGCATAGATGCATGAATATTACAGTATTCCTGTTAAACATAGTCCACAGGTCACACCAATTTATCTTTCCCATGCTTCTCCATATTCCCACCACCCTACAACAGTGACATACATCAGATCTAGCTCACAAAGGACACTCTTGCATCTGTACCATCAACCACCATTCTCATCCACCTCTGGATTCACTGAGTTATTCGGTCCCTAGATTATCCTCTAGCTTTCTTTCAATTGACAATTACATCCCTAGTCTACCCTTTCCAGCTACATTCCCATTTATAAACCTGCTGCTAGTCACTATATTGTGTTACCATGAATTCTATCCATTTCCACACTTTTACAATAAAGTTAATTAAAACTTCTATATTCATAAAACATCAGTAGTCCTTCACAGCTCTCCTCTTGTCTCCTAATAACCTATGCTCCATGTTTTAACTCCATGCATTTATTCTTCATGCTTAGTTCATATTAATGAGACCATACAATATTTGTCATTTTGTGTCTGGCTTATATCACTTAACATGATGTCCTCAAGGTTCATCCATGTTTTCATTTGTGTCCCAATTTCATTTCTTTTTACTACAGCATAGTATTCCATCATATGTATATACCACATTTTGTTTATCCATTCATTGGTTGATGGACACTTGGGTTGTTTCCATCTTTTGGCAATTGTGAATAATGCCACTATGAACATCGGTGTGCAGATGTCTGTTCATGTCACAGTTTTCAGTTCTTCTGGATATATTCCTAGTAGAGGGATTGCTGGATCATATGGCAGTTCTATATTTAGCTTCTTGAGGAACTGCCAAACTGTCTCCCTCAGAGGTTGCACCATTTTACAATCCCACCAACAGTGAAGGAGTGTTACTATTTCTCCCCCAACCTCTACAGCACTTAATTGTTTTCTGTGTTTTTTTTTAATAATGGCCATTTTATGAGGTGTGAGATGATATCTCATTATTGTTTTGATTTGCATTTCCCTATTAGAGCTAGTGATGTGGAAGATTTTTTCATGTGCTTTTTGGCCAGGAGAAATGTCTGTTGAAATCTTTTGCCCATTTTTATTTTTATTTATTTATTTATTTTTATTATGGGTAAAAATAAAAATTCTCACAATACATACAAACATTTGTAAAATGATATATAAATATATATGCATATATGTGTATTTGCTTACAAAAATGTTATTTATATATATATATATACATATATTTTAAGAGGTGCTTAGATTACCTAAAATATTACACGGAACCCACTGGGATTCCCATGTTGCCCACCTCCCACACCTCCCACCACATCCCACACAAACATCTCCCACAGTGTGGCCCACCAACCTCAATGAACTTACACATCCTGGAGCCTTGCCACCAACCATAGACCACAGTTCACACTGTAGACCACACTCTCTCCCACTCAGTTCTGAGTGGTGTGTGCTGATTTAAAATGCTTTTGCCCATTTTTAAATTGGATTGCATGCTCTTTGATTGTTGAGTTGTATCATCTTTTCATATAGAATGGAAATCAAACCCTTATCAGATATGTGGTTTCCAAATATTTTCTCCCATTGAGTGGGCTGACTTTTCATCTTCTTGGCGAAGACCTTTGAATCACAAAAGTGTTTAAGTTTGAGGAGATACCATTTATCCATGTTTTTCTTTCATTGCTTGTGCTTTCAGTGTAAGGTTTATGAATGTACCATGTACTACCAGGTCTTGAAGATATTTTCCTATATTTTCTTCTAGGAGCTTTATGGTTCTTGCTTTTATATTTAGGTCTTTGATCCATTTTGAGTTAATCTTTGTAAAAGGTGTGAGATAGGGGTCCTCTTTCTTTTGACTATAGATATCCAGTTCTCCCAGCACCATTTGTTGAATAGACTCTTCTGCCCGAGCTGGGTGGGTTTGACAGCCTTGTCAAAAATCACTTGACCATAGATGTGTGGATCTGTTTCTGAACCATCCATTTGGTTCCACTGGTCTATGTGTCTATCTTTATGCCAGTACCATGCTGTTTTTACCACTGTAGCTAGCTACAGTGTAGCATAGCTAGAAAATATGATTTAAAGCCTGGAAGTGAGAGTTCTCCAAATTTGTTCTTCCTTTTTAAGATGTTTCTGACTATTCGGGACTCCTTACCCTTCCAAGTAAATTTGATAATTGTGTTTTCCATTTGTTTAAAAAAATGCTGGTAGAATTTTTTTTTTTTATCAGGATTGCATTGAATCTGTACATCAATTTGGGTAGAATTCACATCTTAATGATAGTCTTTCATCCATGAGCATGGAATGCTCTTCCAATTATATAGATTTTTTAAAAAATTTCTTTTAACAATGTGCCATAGTTTTCTGAATACAACTGCTTTATATCCTTGGTTAAGTTTTTTCCTAAATACTTGATTCTTTTAGTTGCTATCGTAAATGGAATTTTTTCCTGTCTTCTTCCTCAGATTGCACATTTCTGGTGTATAGAAACACCACTGATTTTTGCTTATTGATCTTGTATTCTGACACTCTATAGAAATAGTTTATTAGCTCTAGCAGCTTTGTTGTAGATTTTTCAGGACTTTCTAGGTATAGGATCTTATCATCACGAATAGCAAAAGTTTTCCTTCTTCCTTTCTGATTTGGATGCCTTTTTTTTCTTTTTCTTGTCTCATTGCTCTAGCTAGAACCTTCAGCACTATATTGAACAACAGTGGTGACAGTGGGTATCCTTGTCTTGTTCCTGATCTCAGTGGGAAAGTTTTCAGTCTTTCAACATTGTGTACAATGTTAGCTGTGGACTTTTTCATATATGGCCTTTATCATTTTGAGAAAGTTTCCTTCAATTCCTATCTTTTGTAGTATTTTTTATCAAGGAAGAAGGATGCTGTATTTTGTCAAATGCTTTTTCTGTGTCAATTGATAGGATCATGAGATTTTTCTTCTTTGATTTATTAATGTAGTGTATTACACTGGTTTTTCTTATGTTGAACTACCCTTGCATGCTTGGTATAAAACCCTCTTGATCATGATGTATAATTCTTTTAATGTGTTGTTGGATTCGATTAGCAAGTATTTTATTGAGGATTTTTGCATCTATATTCATTATGGAAATGGGTCTGTAATTTTTTTATTATAATATCTTATCTGGCTTTGGTATTAGGGTTATATTGGCTTTATAGAATGAGTTTGGTAGTGTTCTTGTTCAGTTTTTTGGAAGAGCTTGAGTAAGATTGGTATTAAATTTTTTTTGTATGCTTGGTAGAACTCACCTGTGAAACTGTCTGGTCCTGGGCTTTTCATTTTGGGGAGTTGTTTGATTACTGTTTCAATCTCTTTACTTGTGATTGGTTTGTTGAGGTCTTCTGTTTCTTCTGGGGTCAGTGTAGGTTGTTTGTATGTTTATAGGAATTTTTCCATTTTGTCTCCATTGTCTAGTTTTTTGGCATTCAGTTGTTCATAATATCCTCTTATAATCTCTTTTATTTCTGTGGGGTCAGTAGTAACATCCCCGTTTTCATTTTTTATTTCATTTCTTTGTGTTTTCTCTTTTTGCCAGTCTTACTAAGGGTTTGTCAATTTTGTTAATCTTCTTGAAAACCAACTTCTGGTTTTGTTAATTCTCTCTATTGCTTTTTTGTAGTTTATCCACCTTTTTAAGATCCAACAAGTACATCTTCTCTTTCCATCACACAGGTCTTTTTCCCCACTGATGTGTGTTTGGCTCCTATCCAACAAGGAGGATGGTACCCTAGCAAAGCCACCACTTCATAGACCTCAACATATCCAGGTCTCCCTCCCTGCTACTGCAGGTGGATTGAAACCTGTATCTGAGGTGGAATCTGGAAGGGGGGAGGTAACACCTCTACCACTCTACTGTAAAGGGCAAACTCCATGCCTACACCCTCCCCACACATGATATCCCCTGCTCACCAACCTCTGGGGAACATTGTCATTGGGCCATTCTGCTTGCTGAAATGTCAGCTTGACTGAGGTCTCAAGGATCTAGACACAGAGAAAGGCAGCTAACAAACACAGTGGGTGAAGGGTGCAGTGCCTGTGAAAAGACTACCGAGCACCAGGCTTGGTTCACGTGGCCACAGCATATTTTCCACCACCCATGGAATATACATCTGGACCAATGGGGTAACTGGTGCCATTCCATTCATGCCCTATCTTTCCATGGCCCCATGTCAATCTCGGGACACCTGACCCAATCAAGCTTTGAAAGTAAGACAGAAAATGGCTTGAATGTACCTGTGAGTTTCCAGGTGTTTGGATTGGCATGGTTGGAAACACAAAGCGACCTTAGGTGTGTTTGCCTTTCCTGTCTTTTGCTTCTGTTTTCACAACTCAGAAAAAAATATAAAAAGAACACAGTTCTAGGATATTCCCTGGACTCTTAACAGTCCAACTCTTAGGATTAGGATTTGGCCAGAAAGGAAGGGAAAAGAAATGCAAATATACATAGGCAGATGAACCCAGTCCCAAGGAAAAGTGATCTGAAACCAGGAAGACTTACAGGGAAGAACCCTTGGAAAGTCACTGCTACCCCACAGGCCATGAGCCCCAAGTTGCACATTATCAGGTACCATCAGTCAAGACCTCATTCCCTTTACTTTGTTTTCTTATAACTGATCACACAATGGTCTCTCCAAATTCATGACCAATGTGATTCAGGGTGTTTTTGAAAAAAATGTTCCTTAATACCTACCGTGGTAGTTTGATATTATTTATGAATCCCCCAAAAGGAAAAGATTATGTCTGTAAACTGATCTCTTCCTCTGGGTGTGATACCCTTTTTTTTTTGTTTGTTTGTTTTGTTTTTTTTGGCTTTTTAAATAAAGGGTATTTATTTGGGATAAAAGCTTATACTTACAAGGCCTTCAAGAGTCCAACTCAAGGTACTGTAAGAGGTATTTTCACACCAAATTCTGTTGCCACATGTTGAAGCAAAATGGTGGGCGATCTTTGCCTGGTCTCTCGGGTCTTCTTCCTCTTAAGACTCCATGGGCGCAGCTTCTTCCCGTGTCAGCTGTAGGCAGGCATAGAGCTCATGTCTCTTCCTAGGCTTTAGCTGTTTGAGCCTTCTCCTTTCTGTCACATGGCAGGACGGAAATGACCAAGTTCTCTCCTCTTCCGTGTATATTTGAATACATTAGATTCAGCTGACATGTCTTGATTAAATTACCTGCTAAGATTAGGGCTTTGATTTGACCACATCAGTAGGGCATGGCTCTGGGTTAAGTACCTGCCCCCTTGGTCAGCTGATATAAACGGGCACTCACTCAAGAAGACACAAGCTGAAGAAGAGGAGAGAACTTTGTCAGTTTTGATCCTAGAACCCTGGGGGATGAACCTTTGCCTGATAGTTGCCTAATAGCTGATAGTTGCCTGATAACTGATAGTTGCCTGATAGCTGATTTAGGAAGCCCTGAGAGACGAGAGCTATGCCAGCCTACAGCTGAGATCAGAAGAAGCTGGGCCCACGGAGCCTTAAGAGGAAGAAGGAAGGAGAGACCAGGCAAAGATTGCCTGCCATCTTGCTTCAACACTTGGCAACAGACTTTTGTGAGAAAGCAGTCTTGAGTTGGACTCTTTAGGGCTTTGTAACTGTAAGTTTTTACACTAGATAAATACCCTTTATAAAAGCCAAGAGATTTCTGGTACTTTGCATCAGTACCCATTTGGCTGACTAATTCACCTACCTAGACATACAGATGCAAATCCACAAGAAGCCCCTTCCCTCATCACCCAGCCCTAATGAAAAGGCAAGTCACCGTGTTATGTTATCTTCCAACTTAATACCACCTACTCTTTAAAATTTCTGGAAGTTCACATTGTTAAAAGAAAGAGATATTGGTGCATTTCTGTCTCCTTTGAGAAGTTTGAAAGGAAGCATTGAAGGTTGTGCTTCCCATGAGATGATAAACCTCGTATTCCTAGTGCAAGGGGAATTACACACAAAGCCCTGCTAAGAGGCAACTTCACTTAGGCTCCTATAGTCCCACCCAGACATGGTGGCCACCCAGGCAGAGACTTCTCTTCCTGTTCCTGACACATTGGGCACACTGGCTGTCCACAACAGCACCCCGTCTTGGTGCCTCAATTCTCCCAAGCTTTAAGGGAGCATGGGAACTTCTGGGCTACTGTCATCTGGGCTGTTTATGTCCTGAGTTTACTCAAATTCCAGTCCAACCTAGGAAGTTACACTGAAGGCTTCATGAGATTGCCAAACCACTTCCTCTTCCTGGCAGTATTGCACCAGAAATGCCAGTCTGCAAGCCCCTTCAAACCCTCTCCCCTGTTTTGAAAATGAGAAACAAACTCCACTCAGTGTCCCGCCTTGCTAAAATTCAAGGGGGTTCATCAACCTGATTGCTTATCTGTATCTGGGTATGTGAGGTTTCCTACACAAGTAGGAATTACACCCCCAAAACACCTTTTTTATGGACTTAAACTTGTCCATATTGATATCTTTGATACATGAGGTTGAGTCCTGAAGATCTAAATGGAGTCTGGACAGAGAGGGTGGAACCAACACCCCATTACCTCCCTTGGCTCACGCTGCCCACCAGCAACATTGTCATTTGAGCATTCTTACCCCTTGCTGAAATACCACCTTCATGAGGTGAAATACCAGCCTTCAATGAGGGCTGAAAGAGCCAGACACAAAGTGGGATAGCCAACAGGCACTGGATTTAGAGTGTGATGAAACTCATATAAAAAGGTAATGGGATGCGAATATTCTCGCTGTCCTGATTTTGTGATAATCAGGGTAGGCTAAAAATTTGCTATATTAGAAACCATGCATGTGTCCCCAGACCTAGTTTTTCTCCCTAGGTCTGGTTTTTGGAATGCTGGTGATAAACCAGGGCTGATATATTATATGACCATCCTGTACGGGAAAAGACTTTAACTTTGGGTATCTTTGGTCAACCTTAAGTGATATAGCAGTGGTCGGATGTGGCTCGGGTGGTTGGGCATCCATCTCCCATATGGAGAGACCTGGTTTCAATTCCCGGGACCTCCAGGTAAATATTTAAAAAAAGAAAAATATAGAAGGCGTGTGGGCCAACAGGCCCCATGCGCAGGTGCGCCGCCAGGCCCCACAAGCCACACAGCAAAATGATGACGTAACAGGAGTGTGACACAAGGGAGAGGCAAGACAAGACATACCGAAAAACCAGGAACTAAGGTAGTGCAGGCGGTAGGATGCCTCTCTTCCATGTTGAAGTTTCCAAGGATCGAATCCCAGTGAAGACAGGAGGGGAAGGATGAGAAGAGAGGGCAGGAAAGGGACACAGAGTCACCCAGTGAATGGACACTGAAACAGCAAAAACGGGGGTGGGGGTGGGGAATGGATAAAAGTAAATAAATAAATAAATAAATAAATAAATCCTTAAAAAATGTATAGGGGAGGAAGATATGGACAGTAGTTTGTAGTAATACTTTGACGATGCTCTTTCATGATTTGTTAACAAATATTTCACAACAATGCAGGGTGTTAGTGGGGGGATGATGTGTGAGAGCCCTTTATGATGTTATGCATGTCTGTTTTGTAAGTTCACGATGTTTACTGAACACTTATAGTTTATGTTCATGTATGAATGATATACTTCAATAAATTGTTTTTAAAAAGTCTGGATATTCATTCAATGGAATTCTATATAGCAGTTGAGGGGTTTTCAAAACTGTATGTGAAATGATTTATTTCTTTGGAAGTAAAGGAAGCATGTGTTGGTGAAGGGTTGTTGTATGGGAATTCTACACATGTGCATGATTGTTCTGTAAGTATTCAACTTCTGTAATAAAAAATATATATATATATTTTATTGTGGGTAAAAATCAAATTTTTCACAATGCAAACCAATATTTGTAAAATGATATATAGATATATATGTGTATATGTGCATTTGCTTACATAAATGTTATTTTTTTCATATATATTTTAAAAGACAAAAGATAAAAAAGAAAAGGGAAAAAAAAGGTAATGGGCTGGGGGGTGGATGTGGCTCAAATGGTTGGGCGTCCGTCTGCCATATGGAGGGACCTGGGTTCAATCCCTGGGACCTCCCAGTAAAATAAAAAATATATAGAAGGTGCACATGCTGCCAGGCCCCGCCGAGCCATGCAGCAAGATGATGATGTAACAGGAGAGAGACACAGGACAGCCAAGATGAGATGCACTGAAAAACCAGGAACTGAGGTAGCACAGGTGGCAGAATGCCTCTCTCCCACATTGGAGGTTCCCAGGATCGAATCCTGGTGAAGACAGAAGGAGAAGGAGGAGAAGAGAGGGAAGGTAACAGACACAGAGAATTGCCCAGTGAATGGACAGAAAACAGCAAAATGGGGGGGGGGGTGTAAAAAATGGATAAAGTATATAAATAAATAAATCTCAAAAAAATAGGTAATGGGCTTACTGAGTGTATACTTTGGATAGAATGTACAAAGCATAGGGCTGTATAACGCAGTGAACCATGTGGTGGAAGATGACCGTTGTTAATGGTACAAATATGAGAATATTCTCATGAACTATAACAAATGTACTATACCAATATATTGTGTAAATAATAAGGAGGTATATAGAAAACATGTACCAAATGTACATTATGGACCATAGTTGTAATAGTCTGATCATGTTCTTTCATAATCTGTAACAAATGTTCCACAACAATGTAGGGTTTTGGTAGAGGGGTGATATATGGGAATTCTGCAAATTATGCATGGTTGTTTTATAAGCTTACAACTTCTCTAATAAAAAAATTATGATTCAAAAATATATATACCAAATATAAGCTATGGACCATAGTTATTTGTAATATTTTGATGATGTTCCCTCATAATCTGTAACAAATGTTCCACAACAATGCAAGGTTTTGGTAGAGGGGTGATGTATGGGAATTCTGCACATTATGCATGATTGTTTTGTATGCTCACAACTTCTCTAATAAAAAGTATATTAAAAAATAAAACCACAATGAGATATCATTTCATCCAAACTGGGATGGCTATAGTGAAAAAGACATAATAACAAGTATTCTTTGTGATGTGGAGAAGGTGGAATGCTCTTTCATTTCCCTGCAGTTATGTATAATGGTGTAACCACTTTGAAATAGGGTCTCAAAGTTCCTCAAAAAGGTATAGAATTACTTTGGACTCAGCAACTGCACTCTCAGGCATATACAGAAAAGAACTGTAAACAATATGTTCATACAATAACTTGTACATGACTGTTTATCTATAAAGCCAAAAGAGGGAAGCAACCCAAATGTCCATCAACTGATGAATGTTTCAACAAAATGTGGCATAACTAACTATACCAGGAATATTATTTAGCCATATAAGGGAATGAAGTACTGATTTATGTTACAACATGGATGCACTTTGAAAACATTTTGCTAAGTTAAAGAAGCTGAGCACAATAGCTTAAATAAGCAGTAAAGGATAATCAGTACATTTGACCACAAGTCTGAATCCCAGCATACTAGTGTATGAAGTCACTGAATGTTCATAGTTGATTACAGCACAATGGTTTTCACACTATAAATTCCACACCATGTTTAGGCTTATGCTTATTTCTCCTAAGGGTGTGTAATGGCTATAAGGGCTATTTTTATAGAGCTAGAAATAGACTCTTTCATCAGGTTGAATCCTTTCTTTAGAAAATTGATTTGTATTAGTGGAAAAGGTATTAAACATTACTTTCTTTCCTTTTCAGGTCCTGGTACTGTAAGATAATCCAAGAGTGTGATTTACATCTAGTACAACATTACTGTTGTATTCACCGAGACTTCTAGCATAGACAAAGATAGACGCTGATTTCACTCATCTCACAGGTATGTAATATAATTCTCAGTTTTACATTGTATTTTACCACCTTTAGTATAATCTCATTTTTTTTCAAAGCCAAAAATATTTATTATCTGGCCTTTTATGGAAAGGGTTTGCCTACTCCTCTTTTACACGGGGGATATTTTTCTCAATGTCGTCTGATAATAGGCTCACTTTTAAAGGTAGGTCTCCCACAGAACTTCCATTAATATCTTGTAAGGCACTGTGTCCGTGGGTGAATTCATTCAAAATTATTTCAAAAGCTTTAAATGTTAATTATAATGACCATGAAATTTTTGCCTGTGATATTAGAAATATTGACCTATTTCATAAGTTTCAATGCTCCTGAACCCAGTTTAAACTCAAATCCCCATAAAAGGCCATTATTTTACTATAGCTAAATCCCTCGATTTTTATTGAAATGCAGTAATCCAATTTATTCTGGGAGCTTGGAGGTTTCGTAGAAATCATGGGTACATTAGGCTTTTAATGTAAGTTTTAATGTATTTAGTATTATAGCTGTGTTCTTACTCCTCAAGATTGAGGAAAAGAATGCATGTTGATTTCAATAGAGGTTATGCCAAACGAAGTTGCCACCAGAAATATATGAGGATTCTGATCTCACTGCAAACTTTCTACTGGGCATGGTAAACTCCGTCTTTTGTCATATTTTGATGAAAGAGATTCAAAAGGGCCATTTGAAAATGTTTGTACTGGCCTATAATCTCTCATGGGTCATAGTTGGCACACACACTCTCCTTTTTACTTGGACTGGTTGGTTCAGTATTCAACTGATGTTAGTTTCTTATACTGTGTGCCAGATTCTTAGGGTTGTGTTCTGCTAATCAAAAGCACAGGGGCAGGGAGAGATGAGAGGATCAAGTGAGAGAGGTAGTCAGTATCATAAACCCATTTATGACCTCATCCACATGTCAGCTCTGATTTTGAACAAATCACCTAGGCATCAATTTCCTCAACTCTAAAATTAGGAAAGTCAAATATATGAGTGGTTCTTAAGGATTTTGGGTCAAAGACGTTTTGAGGAGCTGATGAAAGGTGTGGAAATTTTATTTTAAAATACACAATATGCACATTCGAGCCAAAGTTTTCAGATGTTTCAGGAACTTCAAAGAAACCTATGGATGTCCCGCTTGAGATCACCTGGACTTAAGGTGCTCAGTGTCTTTTCTGATTTAACAAATATGTGATTCTACTATCTTCCATAAATCACATCATATCAGTGTACTGTCTGAAGTTCTCCAATGATTTCCCATTTTTTTTTTGTTTTTTTTATTTTTTTTTTATTTTTTTATTTTTTTTTTAATGATTTCCCATTTAAATTGAAATCAAAATAATGAGCAGCCATAGCAAAAAATGAATAAGGCCTGGTTACTCTTTCCTCTCGTTGGTTGCCACTTTCCTCCTTAGTTGTTTTACTTCAGCTGCACAGGTTTGTTTTTTTTTTTTTAACAGAAAATTTTATTGAGTTCTAAATAGATATCAGATAAACTGCCCTCATTTAAAGCATATAATTTGATAAATATTAACCTGTGTATCTACCTGTGAAGCCATCACCACGATCTAGATAATGAACATAGCCACCTGTATTAGTCAGCCAAAGGGGTGCTGATGCAAAATACCAGAAATGGGTTGGTTTTTATAAAGGGTATTTATTTGGGATAGAAGTCCACAGTTACCAGGCCATAAAGCATAAGTTTCTTCCCTCACCAAAGTCCATTGCCACGTGTTGGAGCAAGACAGCTGCCAACGTTTACCAGGGTTCAGGCTTCTTGGGTTCCTCTCTTCCCGGGGCTGCATTTCTCTCTGGGCTTAGCTCCTCTGTTTCCTCCACAAGGTCAGCTGTAGCCTATCAGGCAAATGGCTTGTCTCTACCCTGGGCCTTCTCTCCTTCCTCACGATCAAGCTTTCTTACTTCCCGGGGCTCCAGCACAAGACTCCAACAGCTTTAAGAAGAAACCCATGGAAGCTGAGATCTGGAATTAAGACATTGCCTTGGGCCAAGTGAGGACTCCCACCCATGTGTACAGAGAGGGTGAGTTTGCCCCAGCAGTTGAAGAGGGTGGATGATCCCACCTGATGTTCAGGAAGAGTTTTGCTAAACCAGGATGCAGGGAGGGTAGAGCACATTCTCCAAGGATTAGGGTGGTTAAGGTCAGCACCCCATAGGTCTGAGAGGCGTGCTCCTGTCCCCCATGGAGTAGAGAAGGCCAGGTGGTCAACCCATTGCTCTGAGAGGGTTGAACCTGTATGCCAAAGGTTAGGGAAGGCCAGGTGGTCAACTCGTTGCTCTGAGCGGGTTGAACCTCTATGCCAAAGGTTAGGGGAAATGTCTTCACCTCACTGTACTAGAGGGCACTAAGACTCTAACCCAAAGATTGGGTAAGGTGTGGCAATCACCCCAACACTCTTGGAGGGTGAGGTCTGGAGTTTGGGTGACACCCAGATGCTTGATGAGGGTGGAACCAAGAAAATGGCTGTTGGGCAAGCCTGTTGAAAGAGTGCGTCCCCATGTGGCCTTCCAAGGAGAAGAAACCATCATCTTAAGAATGACTCTCAGACTTTGAAATCAAATGGAGGATGCCCTGCACGTTTACCGAACTGTAGAGGACCTATGACTCATGTTTAACCTCCCAATTTCTCCTATGGTAATGAAAATGTTTATCCTTTGTCTTTCCATTTGTATATTGGATGCAGTTAAATAGTTTGGTAAGTTTCAGAGGTGTACAGCAGAAGGGATTTTGCCCGAAGACAAACTGTATTTCTTTAAACTGATTATGATATGATTTTGTACTTGCATTGTCACTGATTTAAGGTTTTTTTGAATATTGTAAAGTATTTTTGTTATTCAGAGGGTGGAGTGTAGCCGTTTGGCAGTTTGATGTAATTATGAATTCCAAAAATATATATTGGATTATGCTTGTAAACTGGTCTGCTAATCTGGGCATGATTAAGTTATGATTAGGGGGAAACGGATGTGGCTCAAGAAGTTCGGCGTCCGTCTACCACATGGAGAGACCGGGGTTCAATCCCCGGGACCTCCTGGTAAAAAAAAAAAAAAAAAAAAAAAAAGTTATGATTAGGGCATTAACTGGGCCACATCAGTAGGGCATTGAGTTCCACTCCTTGGTGGGGTGGGAATCAAATATAAAAGGGAAGGCAATGGACAGAGGGAGCAGTTCTGATGTTGGAGTTTTGATGTTGGAGTTTTGATGTTGGAGAGAAGGCCCCGGGAGAAGAGAAGTGAGCCATTCTCCTGATAGTCTACAGCTGGCCTTGTGGAGGAAACAGTTGCTAAGCCCGGAGAGAAACCCAAGAAGCCTGAACCCTGGCAAACATCGGCAGCTGTCTTGCCCCAAATATATGGCAATGGACTTTGGTGAGGGAAGAAATTTAATGCTTTATGGCCTGGTAACTGTGGACTTCTACGACAAATAAATACCCTTTATAAAGATCAACCAATTTCTGGTATTTTGCATCAGCACCCCTTTGGCTGACTAATACACCACCACACCCAAAAGTTTTGAGCATCCCTCTGTGTGTTTATGTATATAGTAGTGAGAACTGCATTAGTGCTCCAATGAGATTCTTTAGTTATTTGTTTCATGCTTAACTAGGAATAATTTATGATTAAGGCAATTACATGCAAATAAAAACCAAGCTCCTAGACTCTGCGTGTATACTTTGGATGGATTGTACAAGGCATGGGACTGTATAACACTGTGAACCATGTGGTGGATGATGGACTGTGGTTAACATACAAATATGAGAGTGTTCTCTCCTGAACTATAACAAATGTACAATACTGACACATGGTGTTAATAATAGGGGGGTGTATAGGAAAAATATACCAAATGTAAACTATGTTAATAGTAATGTTTTAATGATGTTCTTTCATAATCCGTAACAAATGTTCCACAAAAATGCAAGGTGTTGATGGAGGAGTGATGTATGGGAATTTTGCATGTTATGCATGATTGTTTTGTAAGCTCACAACTTCTCCAATAAAAAAATATATAAAAAAACAAAACCAATAAAACGTGTTTCTAGAGTGTTTTAATGTACCTGAGAAGTTTGTTTTCTTAGGTACTTCACACATTCCAACCGAAATAAAAATTTACTTAATTAATTTAGATGAATTGTATGCTTTATTAATAGGTATCAATAAAATTTATTTGTTAGAAAAAGTTACTTAGGGGAAGCGGCTGTGGCTCAATCAGTAGGGCTCCTGTTTACCATATGGGAGGCCCCGGGTTCGGTTCCCGGGGCCTCCTGGTGAAGGCAGGCCCGCCCGCACGGCGTGGTTGGCTGACCCAGCGAGCACAAGCAGCAAGGGGGGGATAAATGAATAAATAAATAAAATCTTAAAAAAAAAAAAAAAAGAAAAGAAAAAGTTAATTAAAATCTTTCACTGGGAATAAGGAATTATTGAAGGATTTATTGTATATCCTCCTGTCACTTGCTTAATCATTTTAAACACATGCTCTTTTGCACAATTCCACCCATAACAAATGATGAAAAAAATTTAAAAGAATCACAAAAGTTGGAAAACATTTGAATTCCTTTTAAAATGATGATAATATGGTCAAACATATTCAGGGGTGCTGCATTTGTGCCTCGATAAAACTGTCATTGATTTACTTAAGTGTGCTCAGGAAATATGTGGATGTTTATGCTTACTGTGTGGTTTAGGTCAATTCCTGTTTAATGGCACTTAACCTAAAAATGACAGTCTGCATAGAATTTTAGGCTGGCAACCACCTTTTGATTGAGGGATCTGATGTGATCATCTCTTATCTCTTTTGCATAATCTTAATAAATTCTTGTGTGGATTTGTCAAAATTTACAAAAAGTGAATAAGATGTGTAATTTTTTTTAGAAAGTAAGTCTTACTAAATATTAGATAAATTATTTTGCATACTAATTTAATGCTATCATATCTCTCCTTTTTAATTTTCTTTTTCTTAAATGTTTTTAAAAATTTATTGAAGTATATCATATACATAAACATACATAAACAATAAGTGTATAGTAATAGTTGTGAATTTACAAAACAAAAATACATAATATCATACAGGGACATCATACCTCACCCTACCAACAATACCTTGCATTGTTGTGAAACATTTTTTTTTTTTTTTTTTGAGGTACTGGGACAAGGGATTGAATCTGGGACCTTGTATATGGGAGGCTGGCACTCAACCACTGATCCACATCAGCTCCCTGTTGTGAAACATTTTTAACCAATGATTAAAGAGCATCCTCAGGGAAGCGGCTGTGGCTCAATCAGTAGGGCTCCCGTTTACCATATGGGAGGCCCCGGGTTCGGTTCCTGGGGCCTCCTGGTGAAGGCAAGCCCGCCCGCACGGCGTGGTTAGCTGACCCAGCGAGCACAAGCAGCAAGGGGGGGATAAATGAATAAATAAATAAAATCTTAAAAAAATAATAAAAATAAAATAAATAAAGAGCATCCTCAAAATATTACTACCAACCAAAGTCTCTTACATTTGGTGTATTTCTCCCACAACCAACCCTATTATTATTATTATTATAATTATTATATCATTTATGTTTGGACATACATAAACAATAAGTGTATAGTAAATATTGTGAACTTACAAAGCAAACATGCATAACATCATACAGGGGTTCCATACATCAACCCACTACCAACACCTTGATTATTGTGAGACATTTGTTACAAATGATGAAAGAATATCATCAAAATCTTACTACTAACTATAGTCCTTATCTTACATTTGGTGTATTTTCCCCCAACCCACCCTATTATTATTTTTTAAATATATTTTTATGACAGAAGTTGTAAACTTACAAAACAATCATGTACATGTGCAGGATTCCCACACAACACCCCTCTATCAACACACCACATTGGGGTGGAAAATTTGTTAAAGACTATGAAATAATATCATTCGATTATTACCAGGTCCATAGGGAGCATTTGGCATAGATGTATGAATATTACATTATTACTGTTAACCACAGTCCATGGGTCACTCCAGGTGTATTTTTTCTATGCTTCTCCACATTCCCACCAACCTGCAATAGTGATGTGTACTTCTGCTCTGGTTCACAAAGGACATTCTTGCATCTGTACCATCAACCACATTTTACATCCACCTCTGGGTTTACTGTGTTATTCACTCCCTAGATTATTCTCTAGCTTTCTTTCAATTGGCAATTACATCCCTAGACTGCCCGTTTCAGCCACATTCTCATTTATAAACCAGTTGTTACTCATTATAATGTTTTACCATAAACTCTATACATTTCCACACTTTTACAATAAAGTAAATTAAAACTTCTACATACATTGAACATCAGTAGTCCATCTTAGTCTTCCTCTTATCTCCTTTAAGAACCCACCTCCTACCACCAGGTTTTGAAGATATTTTCTGCATTTTCTTCTAGAAGCATTATGGCTCTTGCTTTTATATTTTGGTTTTTGATCCATTTTGAGTTAATTTTTGTAAGGTGTGAGATAGGGGTCCTCTTTCCTTCTTTTGGCTATGGATATCAAGTTCTCATAGCACCATTTCTTGAATGGACCCCGTTCTGTCTGAGCTGGGTGGGTTTGACAGGCTTGTCAAATATCTCTAGACCATAGATGTGAGGGTCTGTTTCTTAACCATCAATTTGGTTCCATTGGTCTATGTGTCTGTCTTTATGCCAGTGCCATGCTGTTTTTACCACTCTAGCTAGGTAATATGATTTAAAGTCTGGAAGTGAGAGTCCCCCAACTTCAATTTTCCTTTTTAAGATGTTCCTGGATATTCGAGACTCCTTATCCTTCCAAATAAATTTGATAATCATGTTTTACATTTATTTAAAAAATGCTCATGGAATTTTTATTCAAATTGCATTGAATCTGTATAACAATATGGGTAGAATTGACATCTTAATGATATTTAGCCTTCCAATCTGTGAGCTTTGGAATGTTCTTCCAATTATTTAGGTCTTTTTTTTATTTCTTTTAACAATGAGTTATAGTTTTCTGAATACAAGTGCTTTACATCATTGGTTAAGTTTATTCCTATATATTTGATTCTTTTAGTCGCTATTGTAAATGTAATTTTATTTCCTGACCTCTTCCTCAGATTGCACATTACTGGTGTCTTTTAAAGTCTATTTCATCTAATGTAAAGTATAGGCTCTCCAGATTTTTTGTGTGTGTTTCTGAATGTGTGGAATATCTTTTTCCAGCCTTTCACTTTCAATCTATTGGTATCCTTGTGTCTAAGGTGAGTCTCTTGCAGACAACATGTAGGTGGCTTATATATTCTTATCCATTCTGCCTGTCTGTGTCTTTTGAATGGGGAGTTTAATCCATTAACATTTAATGTTATTACTGTAAAGGCAGTTCTTATTTCACCCATTTTGACCTTTGGGTTTTATCTCTCAAATTTTATTTTCACCATTCTTTTGAGACTTTTAGTTACTTTTACTGATATAATCTTCATTTCTAGACTCTTTTCCAAGCCTTGCTATCCTGTCTTTTCTTTTTAGACTGTAGCACAACCTTTAGTATTTTCTGCAAAGCTGGTCTCTTGGTTACAAACTCTCTCAGTTTCTGATTATCTGTGAATATTCTAAACTCGCCCTCATTTTTGAAAGACAATCTTGCTAGCTATAATATTCTTACCTGGAAGTTTTTCTCTTGCAGTAGCTTAAATATATCAACCACTGTCTTCTTGCCTTCATGGTTTCTGATGAAAAATTAGCACTTAATCTTGTTGGGTAGCCAATAAGATTATTATACATTGCTCTTCTCTTGTTGCTCTCAGAATTCTCTGTCTTTTGCATTTGACATTGTGATTAGTGTGTATTTCAGAGTTATTGGTCTATTCAGATTTATTCAGATAGGAGTACATTGTGCTTCTTGGACATGGATATCCATGCCCTTCAATAAGGTTGGGAAATTTTCCACCATTATTCCTTCAAATATTCCTTCTACCCCTTTTCCCTTCCCTTCTCCTTCTGCAACACTCATGACTCACATGTTTGTACATCTCTTGCTGTTGTTTAGTTCCTTGAGACCTTGTTCAATTCTTTCCACCCTCTTCTTCATCAGTTCTTTTGTATGTTCGCTTTCAGAGGCCATTTCTTCAATCTTACCAATCCTTCGGCCTCCTCAAATCTATTATATGATTCCAATGTATTTTTTTTTACTTTTAGAAATATATTTTAATTGAAGTATATCATTCATACATGAACATATATAAACAATAAGTGTATAGTGAAAGTTAGTAACTTAAAATATAAGTATGCATAACATCATACAGGGGTACCATACATCACCCCTCCACCAACACCTTGCATTATTGTGAGAAATTTGTTACAAATTATGTAAGAACATCATCAAAATATTACTACTAACTATATTCCATATCTTACATTTGGTGTATTTTTCCCGCAATCCACCCTAATATTTTTATTTATTTTTTATTTTTATTTTTTAAGATACTTAGATTACATAAATATTACACAAAATATATAGGGATTCCCATATGCCCTACTCCCCACACCTCCCACACCCTCCCACATAAACATCCTTCATTAGTGTGGCACATTAATTGCAATTGATAAACACACCCTGGGCCTTTGCCATTAAGCATGGACTATGGTTCACATTGTAAATCACACTCTTTCCCACACATTTCTGCATGTTATATGATGATATAAAATGGCCTATATCTGTCATTGCAATGTCACTCAGGACAATTCCCAAGTCCTGAAAAAGCCCCTGTATTACAACTGCTTTTCCCTCTCCCTGCCCCCAGAACCTCCAGTGGCCACTGGCTCCACATCAATGTTGTAATTTAATTTCATTTATTGTGCCTTTCTCTCCCATAAGATTTGCTATTTTTCTTTATATGCTGTCAGTTTCTTCTTTGTGCTTGTCCAATGTCTTCTTAATATCCTAAATTTCTTTAGTCATCTCATTGAATTTATTAAGGAGATTTGTTTGAACAACTATGATTAGTTATGTCATCTGGACACTTATCTTGTTCCTTTAACTGGGCCATATCTTCCTGTTTCTTGGTGTGGATTGTAATTTTTGTTGGCGTCTTGGCATCTGGCTTACTAGATGTATTTATTCTGGGTGCAGTTTCTCTCTTTTCATTTAGAGCTTTCTTGCCCTTTCTCCCTTGCTGATTGGGTAGTAGGAGCCAAGGATGTAGTTGGTGGTGTAAGCTGTGGAGGCTCAAGCTGCCCTCATTGCCCAAGGAACAGATGAAGGCGCTCCCAACTTCCTCCTTTGCCAGGGATAGGGTCAATACCACATTCATATGTAATAATCCAAGTCATGCAGGCCTAAACTCTAGTTGCCTGGAGACACTGATGAAGCTTCACACCCTTTCCTTCCCTGCCTGGGGCGGGAATGGAGCTGCAGGTGTGGGCAGCAGTCTATGCCATGCAGGTCCAAAATGACCGCAGTTACCCCGGTAGACTTCTGACCATTCTGTCTGTGCCAGCTGAATGTATCTGCACTTAGCCAGAGAGGCTGGTGTAGGTCCTGCCAGCTGCTTCCCTGCCAGAGGTGGGGCTAAACCTAGGCTAGGGCTGCAGTCCAATCTGAGTGAAAGAAGCCGGTCTCTACTGTCACTGTGATTTTCAATCAGCCCAGCTTCCCCTCATGCCGGGGGTGGAGTAAAAATGATGGCTACGGGCCTTTTTCCGACCCAGACAGGTTCAAACTTTAGCTGTTCTTAGGGTTATACTTCAGCCAGCTGAATTTACTAATCAGCAGCTGAAGTTGGTGGCCAACTGTCTCTCCCTCCCCTGTTTTTGGGAAATGGAGCTTCCAACTCCAGCCACAGAACAGCTCCCAAGGTATCTTGCACTGCCAGAGTAGAAAGATCACCAGCCTCTGTGGCGTGGACTATATTTTCCCGGAGAGGCTGGCGCAGGTCCCCCCAGCTTCCTCCCTGCCGGAGGTGGGGCTGGGGTTTATGCTACAGCTTCAATCCTATCTGGATGGAAAGAAGCCAGTCCCTAACAGCACTATGATTTTCAGCCATCCCCGCTTCCCCTCATGCCGGAGGCAGAGTTAAAATTGTGGCTACTGGCCTCTTTCTGACTTGGACAGGTTCAAACTTTAGCTGTCCTTAGGGTTATACTTTAGCCAGCTGGATTTACTAATCAGTAGCTGAAGTTGGTGCTCAACTGTCTCTTCCTCCCCCATTTTTGGGAAGTGAAGTGTCTAATTCCAGCAGTTGAATGGCTCCCAAGACAGCTTGTGCTGCCGGTAGAAGATGGCACCAGCCCCAGGGGTGTGGAGTGCTCTACTTAGGAATCTTCTCTGCAGATGGGCATTCTCCTCCTTCCATTCTTTCAAGAATGTTGCAGGATGCTCTTCTGGTCTGGAGCTCCCAAACAGGTGCTTTAGGTAGCTCTGGGTGATTACTACCTGCCCTGTAGGATGAGCTGACTCTAGGATTTTTACAGTTGTAAAAACAATACAAAACCCATACAAACAATTTCAACATATCCTACCCTGAGATATCAAGGTCCACCAGTTATAATATTTTGCCACATTTACCGTATCATTCCATATACCTATACAGCTATCCATCCATCCATCCTTCCTTCTATCGACCCATCTGTCTTTCTATCTGATTATATGTCTTTCCATATATCTATCTCCCTGTATATCTATTTATCTATTTTGTAAACATTTGAGAGTATGTTGTATACTTTGTGTTCCATGAACACTTTATATTTTCATGCACATTTCCTAAGAAAAAGAATATTCACTTATGTACCCTCCTTATGTAAAGTTAAGTTCAAGAAATTTAGCATTGATATGATGTTTACAGTCTATATTCCATTTTTCATATGTCCCTATATGTTCTTTATAGCCTTTTCTCCTCTATTGTTAGATACTGTGTAAGATCATGTACTGCATTTCATTGTCATTGTCTCTTTAGTTGCTTTTTTTTTTTCATTTGTGGAAATGTTTATACCTAAACTTTCCCATTTCAACCACTCCCAAGCAAACAATTTAGTGGAATTAATCACATTCATAATGATGCACTATCCTCACTACCATCCATTCCAGAACTTCCCCATCACCACAAACATAAAACCTGCACCCATTATGCATGAACTCTTTGTTCACATTTCTTCTTTCTTTATGCTTTCTGCTCCTCAAAATGAATAGTTTCAATTGTATTATTTTCAAGTTCACTGATTCTTTCTTCTGCCAGCCCCAGTCTGCTGTTGAATCCCTCCAAGAATTTTTTTATTTCTATTAGTGTGGTCTTCACCTCTGTTCTTTCATTTTTCATGATTTCTTTCTCTTTTTGATATTCTCTTTGTGATCATCTACCATTTCCCAGTTGTCCTTTAGTTCTCTGTCCATGTTTTCCTTTAGCTTTTTGATCATATTTAGGACCATTAAAAAAAATCTTGTTAGGTATATCCTAAGCCTGTTTCTCCTTGTTGATGGTTTCTTATGCTTTAATATTCTCCTTTCCCTTGTCTCATTGTATCCTGTTTCTTTGTATGTTTTTTTAATCTATTGTTTCAATTTGATCTTTTTACATTTGAATGTGTTATCTCTGGACTATGGACTCTGGGGCATCTGTTCCTTAAGTTTGTATCCAGCTAGTGATATGACTGAGATTTCTTTGAATGCCAGGAGCTAACAGAAAAAAAATGGAGAAAAGAAAATGCCTTTCCTAGTCTTTGCATATTGGCCTGTGTGAGAGTTATTCTTCACAGTTTAGCATTTCCAACAATGAGTTTAGAGAACAGCCTGAGGAAAAGCATAAGGTCCTCCACAGTCTTTACTGTGCTTGTGTCTTATCCTGGGCATGTGGAGGTGGCCCTAGGAATTCCCCATTTAGACAGACAAAAAATGTGCTCATTCCCTTAGGAAATGAGTTCTGGGTGCTACACTTTAGGACCCATAGCTGGCATTCCTTTGCCTCAGGCCACTTTGATTTGCCTGTTCTCTTACAGCATTAAGTAGGAGAGCTCTGTGAGCACAGCTCAGTGGCGGTGAATCTATGACTTGTATACCGTTCAGTCTATCACCAGACCATTGGCACAGACATGCATGCACCCTAGTATGTGCACAATGGTTACTCTGCTTCCTCTAGAACTAGGACCAGGTATCTGTACTTGGAGCATATGCTGGCTCTGTCCTGAACCAGTTAGGGGAATGGAGTGGGGACAGCAAAGGCGCCACAAGGTTTTCTTACTGTTTTTAAGTTTTCTTCTTCTTGATTTTACACTCACCATGTTATGTTTCACCCTTATAATGTTTCCTGGAGCTTAAAGATGCTTGTACCAGTTCTTTTTGGTTATTCAAAGGTTTTTTTTTTTTGGAGGGGGGACAAAGCCCTGAAGCATCTCACACCACCATCTTGATAGGGGCAAGGCCTCTCCTTTTTCTTTTGCAAGACCTTATAAATGTAGTTTCAGTTATATAGTACTTATATTTCTGGACCTAAAACATAACCAGAGGATATTAGTTTACTTTTTTTCCTAATAAGAAAAAGTTATAATGTACTGTTCCCTTCTCATCAGCTTTAATACATATGGAAAATACCACTAGCCTTAGTGTTAAATGAAATGAAATAAAATTAAGTTGCTAAAAGGATATTGTTAGAATCAATCCACCTAAATAAATTCCCATTGCATCCTGTGGCAGTTTGAGATTATTTATGAATCCCCAAAAAGAGAGATTATGTTTGTAAACTAATCCATTCCTCTGGGTGTGATACCCTTTGATTGTATTAGATTCAGCTGAGATGACTTTGATTACATTATGTTAAGATTAGGGCTTTGATTCAACCATGTTACTAGGGTGTAATTCAAATTGAGTCCCCATCCCCTTGGTGGGCTGATATAAATGGGCACTCACTCAAGAAGACACACGGAAGAGAGAGAACTTTGTCAATTTTTATCCTAGAGCCCCCAGGGAGAGAGGAGCCGTTCACCTAATAGTTTGCAGCTGAGTAGCTGAGCAAGCCTGGAAAGAAACAAGCCCTATGCCAGACTGATCTAGGAAACCCTGAGAGACAAGATCTATGCCAGCTTACAGCTGACATCAGAAGAAGCTGGGACCACAGAGCCTTAAGAGGAAGAAAGAAGGAGAGACCAGGCAGAGATTGTCTGCCATCTTGCTTCAACATGTGGCAACAGACTTTTGTGAGAAATCAGCTTTGAGTTGGACTCTTTAGGGCCTTGAAACTGTAAGCTTTTACTCCAAATAAATATCCTTTATAAAAGCCCAAACATTTCTGGTAGTTTGCATCAGCACTTCTTTGGCTGACTAATACACATCCCTTCAGCTTTCACTTACTCACAAAAGGTATTTCCGTGGAGAACTTTGAGATGGTTACCAAGTTCTATAGGCTATTGCCTATTATTGATCTTCTTGAAAGAAATAAATATGATGTGAGGCTTTCTATCTCTGTCTCTGCGTCTTTCCTTCTCTCTACTTTGAATGAGCTCAGTTAACTTCTTTGAATTTTCTAATTATTTTAATGAATTTAATGAAGTGAAATTGCAGATCCTTTCCATTTCAATGATTTGTCTAAAAGCCTTTGAGCAAATGCCAGCTTTATGAAGATCTGAATTTTATTATTATCTAGATTGTCATTTCAATGAAAGCATAGCTGCAATTATATTAATTTATTCTAAAAGGTTCATCCCTTTTTGTTCTAGATCCAATGAAGCTTTATTGAAGTATTTATCTCCTGTTGGAAGCAGGGAGAAGGATTGAAACACAATCCTAAATGTTGTCTAGTTTTCAGCCTTCTGACAGCAAGACAAGGTGTCTACATATTGCTCTCTTCAAAGTTTGACCCACCTTGTAGATTAGATAATTCCTTTTTCTATTACTCCATAAATTATAGCATATCATTGAAGTTACTTCAAAGATTATGAAGAAATGTCTTTGCTTTTTCTGTTACTAGATTATAAGAGCTTGAGCATAATATATTTGAATGAAGGTGTCAGTTGTATTGGTATAAGAAAATACATACTTTTTGAGTAGTGTATCTAATGTTCTTGTTTTAAGTAGCACATTCAAAACTCACTTGGAGAATCCTTGATTCCACTTCATTGTGATTATCTATCCAGCAAAGCTTTCTGTAAGCATATATTTTGAGAAAAGGAGCCCTGAAAATAATAACAAAGAAATTTTAGAGTTTGTTGCTTTATTCTCATCACCAATACTGAGAATGAAAATAAGTACATTCTGCCAGTGGGTAGCTGCATGATTTCCCTTGTACTGGATCATTTAAAGAAGTACAATAAAGCAGTAAAATAAAGTCATGGAATTATACACAGTAGTTTTACTATCTGATATCACCTTTGCTTCAAATTGTCTGTGTATTAGCCTGTTTAGACCTTAGATTCTTCGTCACTAGAAGATAGTGGACTTCTAAGTTGGCCTCTTCCAGCTCACCTATTTCAGGCTTGTGTGATTCTGGTTCTGTGTGTGGTTACAGAATGTTTAGCTAATTTTAATTTAACAAGCAGAAAGTTTGTGTGCCTCTCATCAAATGTACCAATGATAGTTTTTTTTACTAGGAATTGGTGGACAGTGGGTTTGTGTAGGCACCATACTCAAAAAGCATACCTGTAGAGTCTCAATTTGGGAGGTGTGATAGGAGTATGGTTTCAGAGAACACTTAACATGGATAGTAGCAAAGTCAAACAAGCTTACTGAAGTAGGAAACAAGGTTATTAACTGACTGTGTGAAATCTGTGTGGTTTTGAATTTAAAGTGACTAGAGACGATTTGGATCAAACACTGTGGACATTTTCCAGGGACTTAGGTAGAGATGAATAAAGAATTATTTCAGGTTTGACACCAAATATTATTATCCAGGTTGGATCTGAAGGACTGCTTAAAAACAATTCCCAAAGGTCAAATCTACTCTGAAGAATAGCTAATAAAGTGAAAGTACCCTTTATTGATTTATACTCTTTACGTTCTAGAGAGGAATATATAGCACTTGTAGAATCAGGGAGAAGAGCATCCAAACATGTACTGCCTTTAAAATGATCTTAACTAAGCTTTGGTAACAAATGGCAAATGAGATGGCGGCATTATAGTTTTATAAGAAGATGGACTGCTTTACAAGTATTCAGTCTTTTTGGACCTGTTGACAGGCTTGACTGAGGTGGGGGCTGGGGCAGGAGCAGCAGATGACTGTTCAGCATTCTGATGACCTCTTTGGCTTAGCACTGTAATTTGGCCAATCCTGTTCCCTCTTGCAACATCTTATACAAGGGTTTTGTTTAGACATTTCAAAGAGTATGCTGTTATAGCTTATTTCATTCTACCATTAGATTTTTTTTCACTTAAAAATTTATTGAAGTATACCACTCATACATAAACAAACATAAACAATAAGTGTATAGTAAAAGTTGTGAACTTACTAAACAAACATGCATAACATCATACAGGGCTCTCATACCTCACCCTACCACCAGTATCTTGCATTGTTATAAACATTTTTAACAAATGATGAAAAAGCATCTTTAAAAATATTACTACTAACCAAAGTATCTTACATTTGGTGTATTTTTTCCCACAACCCACCCTATTTTGACTATTATTATCCTTTTATTTATTCCTCCCCCCTTGCCGCTTATGCTCACTGTCTGCTTTCTGTGTCCATTTGCTGCGCATTTCCTCTGTGTCTGCTTGTCTCCCTTTTTTGCGTCATCTTGCTGCACCAGCTCTCCACGGGCGGGGGCCAGCTTGCCCTCACCAGGAGGCCCCAGGAACCAAAACCAGGGCCTCCCATATGATAGACGGGAGCCCAACCACTTGAGCCACATCCACTTCCCTATTACTGTTATTTTTATATCATTGATACATGAACATACATAAACTATAAGTGTATAGTAAAATTTGTAAACTTAAAAAACATGCTTAACATCATATAGGGGTCCCATACATCAACCCACCACCAACACCTTGCATTGTTGTGAGACATTTGTTAAAATTATTAAAGAATTTCGTCAAAATCATACTACTAACTACAGTCCATATCTTACATTTGGTGTATTTCCCCCCAACACACCCTAGTATCATTTTTTAAAACATTTTATTACAGAAGTTGTAAACTTACTAAACAATCATGCTCATGTGCAGAATTACCATACAACACCCCTCCATCAACACATCACACCGTAGTGTAACATTTGTTACAGATTGTGAGATAATATCATCAGACTATTACCACTAACCATGGTCCATAGTGTACCTGTGGCACACTTTTACGATACTCCCCCGTTATCAATGCAGTACATCTTTCACATAGATGCATGAATATTACAGTATTGCTGTTAACCACAGTACATAGTCATTCCAGTTGTATTTTTCCCATGCTTCTCCACATTCCCACCACCCTGCAATAGTGATGTACACCTGCTCTAGTTCACAAAGGACATTTTTGTATGTATACCATCAACTACAATTCTCATCTACCTCTGGGTTCACTGTGTTATTCAGTCCCTAGATTATTCTCTAGCTTTCTTTCAATTGACACTTACATCCCTAGACTACCTTTTCCAGCCACATTCCCAATTATAAACCAGCTGTTATTCACTATAATGTATTACCAACAACTCTATACATTTTGACACTTTTACAATAAAGTTATTTAAAACTTCTACATACATTAAGCATCACTAGTCCATCTCAGTCCTCCTTTTATCTCCTTTAAGTATCTACCACCTACCTCCAGGTCTTGAAGATGTTTTCCTACATTTTCTTCTAGAAGCTTTATGGTTCTTGCTTTTATATTTAGGTTTTTGATCCATTTTGAGTTAATTTTTGTATATGGTGTGATATAGGGTTCCTCTTTCTTTTGGCTATGGGTATCCAGTTCTCACAGCACCATTTGGTGAATGGACTGTTCTGCATGAGCTGGATGGGTTTGACAGGCTTGTCAAAAAATCACTGACCAGAGATGTAAGGGTCTGTTTCTGAACTATCAGTTTGGTTCCATTGGTCTATGTATCTCTTTTAATGTCAGTACCATGCTGTTTTTATCATTTTTTTTTAGGTAATATAATTTAAAGTCCGGATGTGAGAGTCTTCCAACATCACTTTTGGTTTTGTTAATTCTCTCTATTGCTTTTTGTTCTCAATTTTGTTTTTCTGCTCTGAAATTTAATATTTCATTCCTTCTATTTGCTTTGGGATTAGTTTGCTGTTCTTTTTCTAGTTCCTCCAGCTGTGTAGATAGGTCATTGATTTTAGCTTTTCCTTCATTTTTAATGTAAGCATTGAGGGCTATAAATTTCCCTCTCAGCACAGCCTTCACTGCATCCCATAAGTTCTGATATATTGTGTTCTCATTGTCATTTGTCTTGAGATATTTATTGATTTCTGACAAAATTTCTTCTTTGACCCACTGATTATATAAGAGTGTGTTGTTTAATCTGTATATGTGAATTTCTCCTTTTTCTGCCTCTTGTTGATTTCCAAATTTATTCCATTATGATAAGAGAAAGTGCTTTGTATAATTTCGATCTTGTCGAATTTATTGAGATCTGCTTTGTGACCCAATATATGCTCTGTTCTGGAGAAAGGTCCATGAGCACTTGAAATGAAAGTATATTGGGACCTGCTATTGCCTGGAGAGGCTGAGGAAACACCAGTCCCCTCCTATCCTATTAGGATGTGGGGGTATATCCACAGAAACCTAATAATTCAGTCCCTGTAGGCCTAAAATACCCACCATTACCCGGAGAGGCTATGGAGACACCAGACCCCTCCTATCCTATTGCGGTTGGGGGTGGGTCCACAGGCATCCAACAGTCCAGTCCATGCAGGCCAAAAGTGCCTGCTATTGTCCAGAAAGGTTGTGGAAACACCAGCCCCCTCCTTTCCTATTGGAGTATGGGGGTGGATCCACAAATACCCATCTGTCCAGGCTGTGTAGGCCAAAAGTGCCTGCCATTACCTGGAAAGGCTGAGGAAACCCAGCTCCCCTCCTATCCTACTCAGGTGTGGGGATGGAACTACAGATGCCCAACTATTCAGTTTGTGTGGGCCAAAAGCACCTGCAGTTACCCAGAAAGGCTGGGCAAACACAGTCCCTCTCTTGTCCTATTGGGGGTAGGGGTGGAGCCACAGGTGCCCAACAGTCAAGTTTGTGCAGGCCAAAAGTACCTGTAGTTTCCCTGAGAGGCTGAGGAAACTCAGCTCCTTTGCTATCCTATTGGGGTGCAGGGATGCAGCCCTAGGTGTGTGACTATGCAGTCTGTGCCAGTCAAAAGCACCTGCAGTTGCTTGGAGAGCCTGATCCAACTTCCTCCCTGCCAGAGGTGGGGCTGGGGTTTAGGCTAGAGCTGCAATCCTATCTGGGTGGAAAGAATCCAGTCCCTACCTGTACTGTGATTTTCAATCAGTTCCGCTTCCCTCATGCCAGAGGTTGAGTTAAAATGGTGGCTAGTGCCTCTTTCTGACTTGGACAGGTTCAGCTTTAGCTGTTTTTAGGATTATACTATAGCCAGCTGAATTTAATAATCAGTAGCTGAAGTCGGTGCCACATCATGTCTTCATCCCGTTTTTAGGAACTAGAATTTCCAACTCCAGCCACAGAATATCTCCCAAGGCAGCTTATGCTGCCAGCACTGGCCTCCATGGTGTGGAGTGCTCTACTCATGAATCTTCTCTGCAGATGAGCAGTCTCCTCCTTCCATACTATCAAGGATGTTGCAGGATATGCTTCTGGTCTCCTGGGGCCCCCAAACAGGAGCTTTATATAGGTCTGGGTGATTACTAAGTGCACTGTAGGATGAACTGACTCTTGGAGCGCCTTACTCTGCTGCCATCTTGTCCCACCTGCATGCTGGTAGAATTTTTAAAGGGCTTGTATTGAATCTGTATATCAAATTGGGTAGAATTGGCATCTTAATGATATTTAGTCTTCTAATCCATGAGCATGGAATGTTCTTGCAATTATTTAGGTCTTTTTAAATTTCTTTTAACAATGCATTGTAGTTTTCTGAATACAATTGCTTTACATCCTTGTTTAAGTTTATTCCTAAATATTTTATTCTTTTAGTCACTATTGTGAATGGAATATTTTTCCTGACTCCCTCCTCAGATTGTGCATTACTAGTGTCTTTTAAAGTCTATTTCATCTGATATAAGCATAGGCACTCTGGCTTTTTTTTTTTTTTTTTTTGGTTACTGCATGGTGGAATATCTTTTAACAGATGTTCACTTTCAATCTATTGGTATTTTTGGATCTAAGGTGAGTCTCTTGCAGACAGCATATAGATGGCTCATATTTTCTTATCCATTCTTCCAGTCTGTGTCTTTTGATTGTGGAGTTTAATCCATTAACATTCAATGTTACTACTGTAAAGGCAGTTTTTATTTCACTCATTTTTACCTTTGGGTTTTATCTGTCATATTTTATTTTCACCACCCTTTTGAGACTTTAAGTTACTTTTACTTATATAAACTTCATTTCTAGGCTCTCTTCCAAGCCTCTCTTTCCTGTCCTTTCTTTTCAGACTGTAGCATACCCTTTAGTATTTCTCTGTTATAAACTCTCTCAGTTTCTGTTTATCTGAATATTCTAAACTCGCCCACATTTCTGAAAGACAATCTTGCTGGATATAATATTCTTGACTGGAAGTTTTTCTCTTACAGTATCTTAAATATATCAAACCACTCTCTTCTTGCCACCACGATTTTTGATGAGTAATCAGCACTTAATCTTATTGTGTATCCCTTATATGTGTTATGCATTTCTTTTCTCTTGCTGCTATCAGAATTCTCTCTTTGTCTTTGGCATTTGACATTCTGATTAGTGTCTAGGCATTGGTCAATTCAGATTTATTCGGATGGGAGTACGTTGTGCTTCTTGGACACAAATATCTATGTTCTTCACTAGGGTTGGGAAAATTTCTACCACTATTTCTTCACATATTCCTTCTGCCCCTTTTCATTCTCTTCTCCTTCTGGGATACCCATGGCACATATGTTTGGATGTCTCTTGCTGTCCTTTAGTTCCCTGAGACCTTATTCAATTTTTTCCACTCTTCATCTGTTCTTTTGTATGTTTGCTTTCAGAGGCCATGACTTCAAGCTCACCAATCCTTTCTTCTACCTCTTAAAATCTGCTGTTATATGATTCCACTGTATATTTAATTTAGTTTATTGCACTTTTCATTCCCATAAGATCTGCTATTTTTCTGTGTAAGCTTTCAAATCTTTGTGTTCATCCAATGTCTTCTTTTTTGATATTTTTTTAATTTTTGGTAAATTTTCTTTTTTTAATAATTATTTTTATTTTAAAAGAAGCTTTAGATTACATAAATGTTACATAAAAAAAATGTAAGGGATTCCCATATGCCCCACTCCGTCCCCCTCCCACAATTTCCCACATGAACAACATCCTTCATTAATATGGTACATTTGTTACAATTGATGAACCCATATTGAAACATTGCTACTAACCATGGACTATAGTTTATACTTTGTACCACACAATTTTGTAAGTTATGACAAAATATACAATGGCCTGTATACGTCACTGCAGTGTCATGCAGGACGAATCCAATGTCCTGAAAATGCCCCCATATTACAGCTATTCTTCCCTCTCCCATCCCTCAGAACCTCTGGTGGCCACTGCCTTTACATCAATGATAAGAGTTCTTCCATTGCTAGAATAATAATAATTTTATAGTAGAATAATAATGTCTACTTTAGTCCATTGTTCATTACAAAACTTGAGGATTTGGGGATGGTGATGCCCACTCTGCTTCTAATTGAGAGGGGGCTTAGATCCCATGGGACAGATGGATGGAGCTATCTTGCTTGCAGTTACAGACATTCTCAGTTCCTAGGGGATGGCCATTGTCCATCATAATATCCTTGTTAGTCTTCTTGGGAGAATCCAATGAACTGGAGAGTAGGTTTTGCAACTCTGCTGAAATTCAGGGCTCAACTGGCATATGGACAGACCAAAGATTTAAGTCTCTGGGACATATATTTATCAAGTGTACTTCTAATTATGGGTTCAAATAAAAGGGGCAGAAGAGCCATGTGTAGAGAACCTATAAATGAGCCTAACTCTGTTACACTGGGGAGCATAAATTCCAAAGTAAGGCCAACTGACAGGGTGCCAAACTCCTGAGCTGTCTGCCCTGCTTATAGTTTCTGGATATCTCTAGAGCTCTCAGGAGCCCTGCTATTTGAGGCACTGTTTACTGTGGCAATTAATGAGATTCTGCTGAGAATTGCATAAGTGTTGTAAATTCTGGAATGACCCCCCGACTCACTTTGAAATCTCTTAGCAATAAAAACTCATTTTTTAAAAAAGATTTATTTACTTACTTTTATCCATTTTAACCCCCCCCTTCACCATTTTGCTGTTTTGTGTCCATTCGCTGAGCAATTCTCTGTGTCTGTTTCCTGCCATCTCTTCTCATCCTCCTCCTGTCTTCACCAGGATTCGATCCTGGAGACCTCCATTGTAGGAGAGAGGTGTTCTGTCACCTGCGCCACCTCAGTTCCTGGTTTTCAGAGCTTTCGGAGCATCTCGTCCTGTCTCTCCCCTGCGTCTCTCTCCTGTTACGTCATCATCTTGCTGCATGGCTCCCGGGGCTTGGTGGCTCACAGGCACACAGAGCCTGGCAGCCCATGCACCTTCTATATATATATATATATATATATATATTTTTTTTTTTTTTTTTTACTGGGAGGTCCCAGGGATCGAACCCAGGTCCCTCCATATGGCAGACAGACGCCCAACCATTTGAACCACATCTGCCCCCCTAAAACTCATTTGTTTTTATTTGCATTTCCTTAATAGCTAGTGATGTCGAGCATCTTTTCATGTGCTTTTTAGCCATTTGTATTTCTTCCTTTGAGGAGTGTCATTTCAGGTCACTTGTCCATTTTTTAGATGGGTTGTCTTTTTATTTTCAAGGTATAGGATTTCTTAATATATGCAGGAGATTAGGCTCCTATCAGATATATGGTTGCCAAATATTTTCTCCCATTGGGTAGGCTTTTTACTTTCTTGATAACGTCCTTTGAGGTGCAGAAGATTTTAATTTTGAGGAGATCCCATGTCTTTACCATTTCCCCCTTTTGGTCAAGGTCTTTTTAAGGATGCAGTGCTAGTTTGTGCTTGGTAATAATCCCTCAGTGCCAAGGAGGCTAATCCCCAGGAGTCATTTCCCAGGTCTGGCCTAAGGTAGTACATTTATATGCTGATTTTGGCTTAGAGAGAGGCTACATTTAAATAACAAGGAGGCTTTCAGGAGGTAGCTCTTAGGCTGTATATAATACTAGGCTAAGTTTAAATTTCACAAGAAAAGGTCCGTAAGTACAATCATCAATATTAACAGCCTGGCATAATGGTCCTTCATTAGACATTGTCCTTTCACTCAGGAAATCTTGCTGTTTTATTAGAGAATGTAGCACAACGCCCCAGGTTGGGAATTCAATATTATTTTGGTTATTTTGTGGATCTCCCCCCTTTGAGACAATATCCCATGAATGCTTGAACATATTCATATGTCTTAGAGGCATGCCCCAGGTGAACCCCTTCCCATCACTGACATTCCGCACCAGTAATCCTACCCCACTGCTGCCTTGACCCTTCTGTGATCCAAAACCTCTACCAAAATGAAGCCAACAAAATAATCAAATAAAATTAATAAGAAAATGAAATAATCATTTAAAAATAACCAATGAAATACAAAAATTAAAACAATTTGAAATAAAAAATAAAAAAATTTAGACATTGTGCCTTTCATCATTGTAAGATCTCTTGTCTTGTATGTACAGAGATATTTTCTTCCATAAATTCCCCCAGTGTCTTATGTTTTTTAATTTTATCTTCAAAGAAACTTCAGCATACAGAAAAGTCACATAACGAATACAGGTGATTCCCATATACCCAACACCCTCCCCACTTTCCCCCTCCCTTATTAATAGCATTTTACATGCAGAAGGTACATTTGTTACAATTGATGTACAAATATTGAGGCATTGCTACTAACCATGGCCAATAGATTACATTATGGTTTACATTTTAGATTGTACACTTTTATAGATTTTTACAAAATTTGAAGTGGCCTGTATCTGTTATTGCAAGATCATGCTGAACAATTCTAATGCCCTAAAAATGCCCTACGTCCCATCTGTTCTATTCTTCCCGCCCCCCCCCGCCCCGCCCCAGAACCTATAGTAATCAGTAAGTTTCAATTTTTGAAGAATAAGATTCATAGTTACTTGCAATAATATTCAGGGCTTGACATATTGGTCTGTTTTCTTATTTTAGATATTGCCTCTGTTCTTAAGGGATTCTTTTCCCTCTAATTGAGAACATAGCAGGACTCCACAGGATGGGAGTTTATTATTTTCTTGTTTATTGTGTGGGTCTCCAACCACTGATATAACATACAGACAAGATGAATACTTAGATATTCCATTGAATCCTGCCACAGGAGTGCCTTATCCCTATATCCCCCATAACCGACACTCTACATCAGTAAACCTTCCCTGCCATATTTGCCAAAAGAACATTTTGAACATTATACGTTTAGCCACAGACCTGCAAATACCTAGAGATCATCTGCTCCTTCCCCCAACCCTGCCCTGAGTCCCATGGGTAGGCCTATCCAACACCCCCAACCTACTCTCACTCATAGACCAGCACCACTGAACCCAATCATGTAACTGCACCACTGTCAAGCCCATCCACTGCCCAAACACACCCTTCCACCTTATCATAGATTTTGCCCTTATGAGCATTGGCTCACCACCCTGTACTCCCTTTCTGTCTCCTGTAAACCTATCTTCCAGACTCTAGCTCTGTGAGTCTGCTCAATTTGCTTAATTCGTATCAGTGACATCATGTAATATTTGTCCTTCAGTGCCTGCCTTACTTCACTCAACATAAGATCTTCAAGATTCATCCATGTTATCCCATGTGTTAATACTGCTTTCCTTCTTACAGCTGAGTAATATTCCATTGTATGTATGTACCACATTTTGTTTATCCATTCATCTGTTGATGAACATTTGGGTTGCTTCCAACATTTGGCAACAGTAAATGCCGCTATGAACATTCATGTGCATATGTCTATTCATGTCCCTGCTTTCAATGGGATTCCTGGAACACAAAGCAGTTTTATAGTTAGCTTCTTGAGGAACTGCTAGATGGTCCTCTACAATGGCTATACCATTCTACCTTCCCACCAGCAGTGGATAAGTGTTCCCTCTCCTCCACATCCTCTCCAACATTTGTAGTCCTCTGTTTTTTTAATAGCTGCCAGTCTAATGGGTTTAAAATGATATCTCATTTTAGTTTTGATTTGCATTTCCCTAATAGCTACTGATGTTGAGCATCTTTTCTTGTCTTTTTTAGTCATTTGTATTTCTTCTTTGGAGAAGTGTCTATTCAAATATCTTGCCCATTTTTAAAATGTGTTGTCTTTTTATTTTCGAGACATAGGATTTCATTATATATGCTGGATGTTAGGCCCCTATCAGATAGTTGGTTACCAAATATATACTCCCATTAATTAGGCTGCGTTTTCACTTCCTTGACAAACTCCTTTGAAGTGTAAAAGTTTTTAATTTTGAGGCGATCCCATTTATTTTTTCTTTCATTGTTCGTGCTTTGGGTGTAAAGTTTATGAAACAATTTCCTACTGAAAATTCTCATAGATGCTACCCTACATTATCTTCTAGGCTCTTGATGGACTTGGTCCATATATTTAGATCTTTGATCCTTCCTGAGTTAATTTTTTTATAGGGTGTGAGATGGTGGATGTCTCTCATTCTTTTTGATGTGGATATCCATTTCTCCGAGCACGATTTTTTGAAGAGGCCATTATCTCCCAGTTGAGTGGGCTTGGTGGCCTTGTTGAATATCAGTTGACTGTATATGTGAGGATCTATATCAGAACTCTAAATTTGGTTCCATTGTTGAGTATGTCTATCCTTGTGCTAATACCATGCAGTTTTGACCATGCAGCATTATAGTACGTTGTTTTTGAAGTGAACGTTTTTTATAAAATTTATTGAAACATATCACTCATATATAAACATACATAATCAATAAGTGTATAGTAATAGTTGTGAACTTATAAAACAAACCTACATAACATCATTCAGGGCTCTCAGATCTCATCCTACTACCAACATATTGCATTGTTGTGAAACATGTATAAATGATTAAATAGCATCTTCAAAATAATACTACTAGCCAAAGTATCTTACATTTGGTCTATTTCTCTCCAAACCACCCTATTATTATTATTTTTAATTATTTATACATGAACATACATAAACAATAAGTTTATAGAAAAAGTTGTGCACTTTAAAAGCAAATATGCATAACATCATACAGAGGTCCCATACATCAATCCACCACCAACACCTTGCATTGTTGTGAGACATTTGTTAAAATTATGAAAAGAATATCATCAAAATCATACTACTAACTATAGTCCGTATCTTACATTTGGTGTATTTTACCCCCAACTCACCATATTATTTTTTAAAATATATTTTTATGATAGAACTTGTAAACTTACAAAACCATCACGCACATGTGCAGAATTCCGAAACAACACCCCTCTATGAACACACCATATGGTGGTGGAACATTTGTTACAGATTGTGAGATAATATCATTTGATTATTACCAGGTCCATTGGGAACATTTGGCACAATTTTTCCATACTCCCCCATTATCAACACAGTACGGCTTTGGCATAGATGCATGAATATTACATTATTACTGTTAAGCACAGTCCATAGGTCACACGAGTTGAATTTTTCCCATGCTTCTTCACATTCCCACCATCCTGCAATAGTGATGTACATCTGCTCTAGATCACAAAGGAGAGTCTTGCATCTGTACCATCAAACACATTTTTCATCCATCTCTGGGTTTACTATGTTATTCACTCCTTAGATTATTCTCTAGCTTTCTTTCAATTGGCATTTACATCCCTAGACTAACCTTTCCAGACACATTCCCATTTATAAACCAGCTGTTACTCACTATAATGTGTTACCATCAACTCTATACATTTCCACACTTTTATAGTAAAGTTAGTTAAAACTTCTACATACATTAAGCATCAGTAGTCCATCTCAGTCCTCCTTATATCTCCTTTAAGAATCCACCACCTACCACCAGGTCTTGAAGATGTTTTCCTACCCTTTTTTCTAGAAGCTTTATGGTTCTTCCTTTTATGTTTAGGTCTTTGATCCACTTTGAGTTAATTTTTGTATAAGGTGTGACACGGGGGTCCTCTTTCTTTCTTTTGGCTATGGATATCCAGTTCTCTGGGCACCATTTGTTGAATGGACTATTCTGCCTGAGCTGGGTGGGTTTGACAGCCTTGTCAAAAATCACTTGAACATAGATGTAAGGGTCTGTTTCTGAGCCATTAATTTGGTTCTATTGGTCTATGTGTCTGTCTTTATGCCAGTAACATGCTCTTTTTACCACTGTAGCCAGGTAATACCATTTAAAGTCTGGAAGTGAGATTCCTCCAATTTCTCTTTTCCTTTTTAAAATGTTTCTGTCTATTCGGGAACCCTTACCCTTTCAAATAAATTTGAGAATTGTGTTTTCCATTTATTTAAAAAGTGCTGGTCGATTTTTTATCAGGATTGCTTTGAATCTGTATATCAATTTGGGTAGATCTGACAACTTAATGATATTTAGCTTCCAATCCATGAGCATGGGACATTCTTCCAATTATTTAGGTCTTTTAAAATTCTTTTAACAGTGCATATTACTAGGAAGTAATAGGATTGGTGTTAGCTCTTTCATGAACTTTACACCCAAAGCATGAGCAACAAAAGAAAAAATAGATAAGTGGGACTTCCTCAAAAGTAAATACTTTGGCACCTCGAAGGATTTGTCAAGAAAGTGAAAATGCAGCCTACACGATGGGAGAAAATATTTGGTAACTATATATCTGATAGGGGTCTAATATCCAGCATATATAAAGAAATCCTACACCTCAAAAATAAAAAAATAAACAACCCATTTTAAAAATGGGCAAGTGATTTGAATAGATACTTCTGCAAAGAGGAAATACAAATGGCTAAAAACCACACGAAAAGATGCTCAGCATCACTAGCTATTAGGAAAATGCAAATCAAAACTACAATGAGATATCATTTAGCACCCATTGGCCTCGTGGCTATTAAAAAACAGAGGACTACAAGTGTTGGAGAGGATGCAGAAGAATGGGAACACTTATCTACTGCTGGATGGATTGCAGAATGGCGCAATAATTGTATAGGACAGTGTGGTGATTCCTCAGGAAACTAACAATAGAACTGCCATATGATCCAGTCAACCCATTACTGGGTACATACCCAGAAGAATTGAAAGCAGGGATGCAAACAGATATATGCACACCAATGTTCATAGTGGCATTATTCACTATTGCCAAACATTGGGAACAACCCAAGTGTCCATCAAAAGATGAATGGATAAGCACACTGTGGTATATACCTACAATGGAATATTACTCAGCTGTAAGAAGGAATGCAGTATTAACACATGGGATGACATTGATGAACCTTGATGAACTTTTGTTGAGTGAAGCAAGCCAGGCACTTAAGGACAAATATTACATGACCTCACTGATATGAATTAAGCAAATTGAGCAGACTCACAGAGCTAGAGTCTGGAAGATAGATTTACTGGAGACAGAAAGGGAGTAGAAGGTTGTGAGCCAATTCCCATATAGGCAAAATCTAGGATAAGGTTGAAGGGTATAATTGTGCATGGATGGTCATGACAGTGGTGCAGTGATGCTACTGGATTGGGCAGTGCTGGCCTGTGAGGGGAGTTGGGTGCAGGGGAGTTGCACTGTTCATGGAAGTGGCGGCAGGCTTGGGGGAAGGAGCAGATGAAGTCTGGGGATTTGTGGGTGTGTGGTTGAAACTACAACGTTGGGAATGTTTTTTTTTTCAAATACGCCAGGAGAGGGTTACTGGTTTAGGGGGTTGGATGTTGCAGGTTTGCAGGACAGGGGACACCTCAGGCAGGGTTACAGGAATATGTGAGTGTTCATCCTGTCATAGGGTATTGTATCAGTGGTTGGAGACCCATATAATGAATGGGAAGTTGTTGGACTACCATCCTGTGGATTATTGCTATGTTCTCAAATAGAGGTGTAGGAGACTCTCAACAGCATAGGCAGTGCCAAGTCCTCAATGTTGTTGCAAGTAACTAGGAATCTTGTTCTTCAAGGAGTGAAGCTCGGTGATTGCCGTGGGTCCTTAGGGGACAGGGTGGGAGGAATAGAATATATGGAACATGGAGCATTTTGGGGGTGTTGGAATTGCTCTACATGATCTTACAATGATGAAACAGGCCCTGTTAAATTTGGTCAAAATTTATAAAAGTGTATCATCCAAAATCATAATGTAAATCATTGACCATGCTTAATAGCAATGCTTCAATATTTGTACATCAATTGTAACAAATGTACCACCCACATGTAAAATGTTATTAATAGGGGAAAGGGGAAATGGGGGGTGATATTGTGTGTATGGGAATCCCCTATATTCTGTATGTGACTTTTCTTTAACCTAAAGCTTCTTTGAAGATAAAATGAAAAAACATAATACACTGGGGGAATAAATGGAAGAAAACGTCACTGTACATACAAGACAGCAGCTCTTACAGTGGTGAAAGACATAACGCCTAAATTAAATTTTTTAATTTTATTTTTTCAAATTCTTTTTAATTTTTCTATTTTATTAATCATTTTAAAAACTATCATTGCTTCATTTTATAATTTCATTCGGTATTTTGTTGGCTTTATTTTTGAAGGGTTACAGCTGTGGCAGGGAGGATCATTGGTGTGGGGTGTCAGTGATGGTGGATGCATGGGAGGAGATTTACCTGGAACGTACCTATAAGACATATAAAAGTGTTCAAATGTTCATGGGATATTGTCATGGTGGGTGGAGATACACACAATAACTGAAAGAATATCAAATTCCCATCCTGGGGAATTTGCCAACAACTCTAATGGGACAGCAAGAATCCCTCTGAGTACAGGGGCAGTGACTAGTGAAGGAGGATAGACTATTGACGGGCCCTTGATATTGATAACTGTACTAACGAACCTTTTCTTTTGAAATGGAAACTTAGCCTAGTATTATAGGTTGCCTAAGAGTAACCTCCTGAGGCCCTCCTTGTTGCTTAAATGTGGCCCCTTTCTAAGAGAAACTGCATATAAATGCATTAACTCCCCCCCCCCCGCCCCCAGCTTGGGACAAGACTCCTGGGGATGAGCCTCCCTGGTACTGAGGGATTACTATCAAGCACAAACTAGCAATGCAACTGGAAAAAGACCTTGACCAAAAGTGGAAAGGGTAAAGACAAATTAGTTTATATGGCTAAGAGACTTCAAAATGAGTTGGGAGATCATTCCAGAGGTTACAGTTATACACGTCTCTGCAAGATCTCATTGTCTGCCACAGTAAATATTACCTCAAATAGTGGGGCTCCTGAGAGCTCTGAAGACATCCAGACACTATAGGCAGGGATGAAAGCTCAAGAGTTTGGTGCCCTGTCAGTGGGCCTTACTTTGGAATTTATGCTCCCCAGTGTGACAGAGTTGGACTCAGTTGTGGTTTCCCTATCCCCGGCTCTTCTGCCCCTTATATTTGAACCTATAGTTCGTTCTAAAGTAGATAAGTTTTATATCCAAGAGACTTAAATCTTTGGACTTTCAATGACCAGTTGGGCCCTGAATCTCAACAGATTTGCAACACCTACTCTCCAGTTCATTCCATTCACCCAGGACAACTAACAAGGAAATGATGATGGACAACAACCATTCCAAGGAACAGAGAGTGTCTACAACTGCAAGCAAGATAGTCCCATCCATCTGCCCCCTGGGATCTAAGCCCCCTCTCAATTAGAGGCGGGGTGGGAATCACCTTGCCAGAATCCTCAGGTTTGGGGAATGAACGATGGACTAGAGTAGACTTACTGTTATTCTACTACAGACTTATTGTGATTCTACCAATGGAAGAGCTTTTATCATTGATGTGGAGGCAATGGTCACCAGAGGTTCTGAGGGGAGGAAAAGGGGAAAAATAGGTATAATATAGGTGCATTTTGGGGACATTGGAATTGTCTTGAATGTCGATGCAATGACAGATACAGGCCATTATATATCATGTCATAATTGTGCAGGAGAGAGTTTAAACAATAACTTAAACTATAATCCACACTTAGTGGCAATGTTCCAATATGTGTTCCTCAATTGTAACAAATGTACCACACTAATGAAGAATGTTTTTAATGTGGAAAGTGTGGGCGGGGTAGGGGTGAGGCATATGGGAAACCCCTACATTTTTTATGTATCATTTATGTAATCTAAGTATCTTTAAAAAATACTTCTATTTTTTGGGAGAGTTTAACCAGTATTGGTGTTAGTTCTTTCCAGAATGTTTGGTAGAATTTGTCTGTGAAGCCATCTGGTCCTGGGCTCTTCTTAGTTGGGAGGTTTTGGATGACTAATTCAACCTTATTGCTTATGATTGGTCTTTTGAGTTCATCAATTTCTTCTTTTGTCAATGTAGACTGCTTATGTGTTTCTAGATATTTGTCCATTTCATATAAGTTTTCCATTTGTTGGCATACAATTTTTCTTTTTTTTTTTTTTTTTTTATTATGGGTAAAAATCAAAATTCTCACAATACATACAAACATTTGTAAAATGATATATAAATATATATACATATATGTGTATTTGCTTACAAAAATGTTATATATATATATATGCATATATTTTAAGAGGTGCTTAGATTACCCAAAACACTACACGGAACCCACTGGGATTCCCATGTTGCCCACCTCCCACACCTCCCACCACATCCCACACAAACATCTCCCACAGTGTGGCCCACCAACCTCAATGAACCCACACATCCTGGAGCCCCGCCACCAACCACAGACCACAGTCCACACCGCAGACCACACTCTCCCCCACTCACCCCTGAGCGGTGTGTGCTGATCCCAAATGGCCCACATCCATCGCCACAACAGTACTCAGGACAACCTCCAACTCCCAAAGAAGCCCCTGTATCTCAACTGCTCATCCCCTCCCTACCCAAAAACTGTCAAGTGGCCACTGGCTCCACCTCATTGTTATAATTTCTTGCATTGCAAGAATCACCATATGTGAGCAAGAGAATACCATCAAGTCCACTCTAGTCCATAGTTCTTCCCCCAATCCAGAGGCGACTGGGATGGTGATGTCCACTCCAACTCCAAGTGAGAGAGGGCTTATATCCCATGGATATGGTGGGTGGGATGATCCTGCCTGCAGATGCAGGCCCTCTCCATTCCCTGGGATGGCCATT
>JAKSZT010054502.1:2260077-2322415 GCA_026826555.1 Tolypeutes matacus | reverse complement strand
CCTTGTGCCAATACCACGCAGTTTTGATCACTGTAGCTTTGTAGTATATTTTAAAGTCAGGTAATGTGATACCTCCAACTTCATTTTTCTGAAATGAAGGGACCCTAGCTGGGCCCGTGGAAATTAATCAAGCACGTCCCACTTTCCGGACTCCCCTGGTTAGCTGAAACTCTGATGTTAGTCAGTGAGGAGTGCTAAAGATGGCGGATTCCGCCCCTTCTGGCGCCGAGCTCCAGCGTCACCGGGCTGCTCAGTAAATCAGTTTGAGTGCAGATTTGCGTCTGCTCTCAGCCTGGTGCTGCTTCAGGTTGGCTTATCTGCTCCCCAAAGCTATGGGGCGGTGCAGGCAGCCAGATCGATGTCTAAAAATATAAAATCCCCTTCCCTGTCTTCCAACCGAACCCTCCCTTCTTTGGGAAGTGTCCCTTCCTCCTGGCTCCGCAGCGGCCCGGGTCTTATCCCTGGGTGGCTAGGGAAATCAGCTGCGTTCCCCGACCAAAATCCCCCCTCCGGTTCACCGGGTGCTGACTAGCTTGTTTGCTCTGTTCACACAAGGTCCAAGGGGCGCCAGGCAGCCAGCTCCCCAGAAAATAAAACTTTTTCGCCCCCGCCCGCGGCTCCAAATGGCCGTTTTATTTTTTTTTTCCGTAACCGCGGGGCTTAGCCGCCTGTGCCAACCTCCACCGGCAGCCTCAAAACTCACGAATCTCCACCGTTCGGTCCACGCCGCCGATCCGCGCAGATAGATGTCCCAAGCTTCTCACTCCACGCGTGCACAGCACAGACCCCCGGGCAGGACCCCGTCCCCAATCCGCCTTGCTCTGGGAGCTTGCAGTGTGAGCCCTCCTACACCAACGCCATCTTGCCTGCATGTGGCATACAATTTTTCAAAGGATCCTCCTATGTTACTCTTTATTTCTGTGGGATCAGTGATGGTAGCGCCTTCCTTGTTTGTTATTTTATGTATTTTCATCTTCTCTCTTTTTTTTATTAGTCTAGCTAAGGGTTTGTCAATTTTATTAATATTCTCCAAGAACCAGCTTTTGGTTTTATTTTTTCTAGTGTTTTATTATTTTCAATTTCATTTAGCTCTTCTCTAGTCTTTGTTATTTCCTTATTTTTACTTGCTTTGGGATTAGTTTGTTGTTCTTTTTCTAATTCCTCCAGGTGTACAGTTAGGTCTTTGATTTCAGCTTTTTCTTCTTCTTTAATATAAGCTTTTATGGCTAAAAATCGCCCTCTCAGTACTGCTTTTGCTGCATCGCATAGGTTATGATATGTTGTGTTGTCATTTTCATTTGTTTCAAGGTAGTAGTTACTGATTTCTTTTGCAGTTTCCTCCTTGTCTCACTGATTGTCTAAGAGTGTGTTGTTTAACTTCCATATCTTTGTGCCTAATCAGGTTCTCTTCCTCTTAATAATTTCCAGCTTCATCCCATTGTGGTCAGAGAAATTACTTTGTATAATTTCAATCTTTCTGAATTCATTGAGAGTTGTTCTGTGGCCTCACATGTGGTCTATCCTGGAGAATGATCCATGTGCACTTAAGAAAAATGTATATCTTGCTGTATTTGTGTGTAATGTTCTGTATATGTCTATTAGGTCTCTGTTTCTTTAATGATCCTCTGCCAAGTTATTCTGTCTAATGGTGATAATGGGGTGTTACAATCTCCCCCATTGTAGAGGCATCTGTTTCTCCACTTAGTTTTTCCAATGTTTGCCTCATGTATTTTCAGGTACCCTGGGTAGGTGCATTTATGTTTATGATTGTTCTTTCTTCTTGATAGATTACCCCTTTCATTAATATATAGTGCCCTTCTTTGTCTCTTACAATAGTTTTGCTTTTACAGTCTATTTTGTATGGTATTAGTATAGCTACTCCCACCCTTTTTTGGTTGTTTGCATGTGAATTCTTTCCAACCATTCATGTTCAACCTCCTTGCATCCGTGGGTCTAAGGTGAGTTTCTTGTAGACATTATATAGATGGGTTCATATTTCTTTATCCATTCTGCCAGTCTGTGTCTCTTGATTGGAGAGTTTAATCCATCAACATTCAATCTTATTACTGTCAAGGCATTACTTACATTAGCCATATTTCCTTTAGGTTTATATATGTCATATATTGTTTTTATTGCCCCCCCTTTTTTTTTATCATTTTAGTTATTCTTATACTCTTCCTTCCTATACTCTCCTCCAACCCTCTCTCTCCTGCTTTGCCTTTCAACCTGCAGAACTCCCTTTAGTATTTCTTGAAGGGCAGGTTTCTTGTTGACAAACTCTCTTAATTTCTGTTTTTCTGTGAATATTTTGAACTCTCCCTCATTTTTGAATGCCAGCTTTGATGGATACAGAATTCTTGGCTGACAATTTTGTTTGTTTGTTTGTTTTTTTAGCACCTTATCTATATCATACCACTGCCTTCTTGCCTCCATGGCAAACAATCTTATTGAACTCCCCTTGTATGTGATGGGTCGCCTTTCACTTGCTGCTTTCAGTATTCTCTTTGTCTTGAGCATTGGACAATTTGAGCAGTATATGTCTTGCAGTAGGCCTGTTAGGATTTATACTGTTTGTGGTGTGCTGTGCTTCCTGGACATGTACATCCATGTCCCTCAAAAGATTTGGGAGATTTTCAGGCATTATTTCCTCTAACACTCCTGCTTGCTTTCCCTTCTATTCTCCCTCTTGAATGCCTATAATGCATATGTTTGTGCATTTCGTGTTGTCATTCAAATCCTGAAGTCCCTGCTGGATTTTTTTCTATCTTTTTATCTATCTGTTCTACTATCTGTCTGATTTCAGATGTACTGTCTTCAACATCACTGATTCTTTCCTCTGCATTTTCAAAATTTGCTTCTAGTGTATTTTTGATTTCTTGCATTGTGCCATTCATCACCATCAGACCCATTACCTTTTACTATGTTTACAATTTCTTCAGTATGTTCCCCTAGTGTCTTAATATCCTTTATCTCTTCTTTCACTTAATTTATTTGATTCATGATATTTGTTTGGTTATCATTGATTAGTTGTTCCATATTGTGCATCTCCTCCTGTTTTTTAGTTTGTTTGTTAGACTGAGCCATGTCTACCTGTTTCTTAGTATGGCGTATATATTTGGTTGGAGTTTAGGTATCTGTATATCTTTTTTTTTTTTTTTTAACTTTTTTTTTTTATTATGGGTAAAAATCAAAATTCTCACAATACATACAAACATTTGCAAAATGATATATAAATATATATGCATATATGTGTATTTGCTTACAAAAATGTTATTTATATATATATATATATACATATATTTTAAGAGGTGCTTAGATTACCCAAAATATTACATGGAACCCACTGGGATTCCCATGTTGCCCACCTCCCACACCTCCCACCACATCCCACACAGACATCTCCCACAGTGTGGCCCGCCACCTCAATGAACTTACACATCCTGGAGCCTTGCCACCAACCATAGACCACAGTTCACACTGTAGACCACACACTCTCCCACTCAGTTCTTAGTGGTGTGTGGTATCTGTATATCTTGATGGGCTTTTTCGGTTTATTAGCTTCTGTTTCTACTCTAGGGTTTTATTTTATTGTTCCTTTCTGTGTGTAAGGTTTCTTTTTGATACTTGGTTTCTTTTATTCTATATCCTTGCAGTTGTCTGTGTTCCCTGGGAAATAAATGTTAGGATCAGAGAAAAGGAAAGTGATAAGAAGAGAAAAAAATAATAGGAGTAATAATAAATAAAGGTAGAAGAGGAACTAACTGTATAAGAGATAGGAAACTAAAGTATTACGAGTAAAAAATCCTAAAAAATATGAAGGAATAAGAGTAAAAATGTGGAATAGAAAAAAATTAAACAAGAAAAAATTAGAGAAAAAAAATAGAATGAATTAAAAGACTGGACAGATGAGAAGAGAATAATAGGATTTTAAAAAAAAGGAGAAAGAGAGAGAAAGAAAAAATGAAGACCAAACAATAAGAGGTAGAATGAAATAAAAACAACAGAATTCAGAAAAATGAAGGAAAGATAAGAAATAAAGTAGTTTGAAAATATAAGTAAAAGAAAAATGAAACAAAGAAAGGGAAAAGACAACAAACAAGAAACAAAACAACATGAACAACAAAAAACAACCCCAGAAAAACAGCCTTCCTTCTTTGACCCCTAGGGAAGTTCTCAGGCTACTGGTGCTCATCTATTAATCATCGTGCAGCCTGCCCTCTACAGGTGATGTACCCAGTTTTATCACATAAAATAAAGGAAAAAGAGGAACCAATAAAAAATTTTTAAAAATAACATCTGAAAAATCCTAAAACAGAACAACAGAATCTCATTCTAAACGTACTGTATCATAAGGTGCTAGCTGTGTGCCTGATAACTCAGTGGGTCACTCCTGGATCCCTTTTCTTAGGAGGTACTGGGGCTCAAACCAGGGACCTTCTATATGTAAGGCAGGAATTCCTCTACTGAGGTACACCAGCTATATAGGTTAAATAGGCTTCTGAAAGCTTATCTGGCTCTTCTATCTCCGTTCCCTCAGGCAAGTTGGACTTCTAACAGTTTTTAGGGGCTGGGCTAGTTAGGCGCCTGTATGGCCCTCTCCCTAACTAGGTTCCTCTCTCCCTGGGCAGCTGGGTGTGACAGCCTGCCTGAGCAGATCCCCCTACCCTCTCCCCAGAGCCAACTTAGTGCTGGCTGGGGTCCTCCCCGAGATTCAAAGGGGGCTCAGGTGGTCAAACCCACCAAAAAGAAACCACTCTCCACCCTCCACTAAACCCCTCTTCCTCCCAGGGAAAGCTACCTCACACTCAGCTGGCTGCAGAGAGCCAGGGGTTCCACGGAGGTATTTGCCTTGGGGGTGGGGCTTACACACCCACTGTTTCCAGCCACCGAGTGAGCAACTCACAATTTTTCCTTGGCCTGTTTGTCTCTTTGTCCTGTTCCCTCTTGGACGATGCTCAGCAGTCTCCTGTTCTTTAGATCCCCAAAGTAGCTCCCTTCAGTAGGTTTTTTCCCTTTCTCCACCATTTTTTGCGAGAGAGCTGAGCATTGTCTACCTACATCAATGCCCTTTTCCTGGAAGTCTTCCCAGTGTCTTGTTAATGTCCTTAATCCCTTTTGGCATCTCATAGAATTTATTAAGGAGATTTGTTTGAACGTCTATGATTAGTTGTCTCAACTCCTTTATGTCATGTGGAGGCTTATCTTGTTCCTTTAACTGGGCCATATCTTCCTGTTCCTTGGTATGCTTTGTGATTTTTTTTTTTTTTTTTTTTTTTTTTTTTTTTTTTTTTTTTTTTTTTTGTTTTTTTTTTTTTTTTTTTTTTTTTTTTTTTTTTTTTTTTTTTTTGGTGTCTTGGCATCTGGATTTTTGATGTATTTATTCTGGGTGAAGTTTTTCTCTTTAGTTTAGGGCTTTCTTGTCCTTTCTCCCTTGCTGGTTTTGTAGTAGGAGCCGAGGATGTAGCTGGTGCTGTCAGCTGTGGAGGCTCAAGCTGCCCACATTGCCCCAGGGACCTATGAAGCTTCTCCCAACTTTCTCCTTTGCCAGGGGTAGGGACAGAGCCACAGCTGTGTGTAATAATACTAGTCGTGCAGGCCTAGACTGTAGTTGTCTGGAAAGACTTATGAAGGCATGCCTTTCCTCCCCTGCCTGGGGTGGGGATGGAGTTGCAGGTGTGGGCAGCAATCTATGCCTTGCAGGTCCAAAATGATCGTAAGCTGCCCCAGTAGACTTCCGACTATTCAGTCTGTGTCAGCCAAATGTACTTGAAATTACCTGGAGAGGCTGGTGCAGGTCTGCCAGCTTCCTCCCTGCTGGAGGTGGGGCTGAAGCCTAGGCTAGGGCTGCAGTTCGATCTGGGTGGAAAGAAGCTGGTCCCTACTGTCACTGTGATTTTCAGTCCACTCTGCTTCCCCTCATGCCAGGGGTAGAGTTAAAATGGTGGCTACCAGCTTCTTTCTGACTTGGACAGTTTTAAACTTTAGGTGTTCTTAGGATTGTACTTTGGCCAGCTGAATTTACTAATCAGTAGCTGAAGTTGGTGCCCAACCACCTCTGCCTCCCCCATTTTTGGGAAATGGAGCTTCCAATTTCAGCTGCAAAATAGCTCCCAAGGTGGCTTGTGCTATCACTGGAGGATGGGCACCGACCTCCTTGTCGTGGAGTGCTCTACTTACGAATCTTCTCTGCAGATGGGCAGTGTCTTCCATTCTCTCAGTATGTTGCAGGATGCTCTTCTGGTATCCTGGGACCCTCCAAACAGGTGCTTTAGATAGCTCTGGGTGATTGCTAACTGTCCTGTAGGACCACCTGACTCTTGGAGCTCCTTACTCTGCTAATATCTTTCTGGTTGTTGTCTACCATTAGATTTTTGTGGAGCACCTCTATTTCAATGTCTGACAATTTAGGTTGTAGTAGAAACATTCTAATTTGTATTAATATATATCCGTTTGAGCATTCTAAAGGTGAACCTCTTTTCAAGGTTATGTATATTTAAGAAGTTGAACCATTGACAGCTTATTTTTAGCTTTCATTTGCTAATTCATTAAGCTTAAGTATATGATCTGAGTCATTAAAAAACAGTAATATATCTAAGACCTAATCTTCAGCAGTAAAAAAATAAGATTTTCCATGTTATATGAAGAAAATCTCCTTGGTCTACTCACTTTTTTAAAAAATTTAATATATATAAATTTTTATTAGAGAAGTTGTGAGCTTACAAAGCAGTAATGCGTAATGTGTAGAATTCCCATAAATCACCCCTCCGTCAATCCTTTACATTGTTGTGGAACTTTTGTTACAGATCATGAAAGAACATTATCAGACTATTACCACTCACTATGGTCCATAGTGTACATTTGGTATATTTTTTCCATACCCCCCTAGTATTAACACCATGTATTAGTATTGTACATTTGTTATAGTTCATGAGAGAACACTTTCATATTTGTACTGTTAACTGCAGTCCATTTTCCACCAAATGGCTCACTGTGTTATGCAGTCCATGCCTTTTACATTCTATCCAAAGTGTACACTCAGGGGCTCTCACTTTCATCAATCGTGCAGTCATCACCCCAGTAAACCTTTGAACGTTTTCCTTTGTCCAAAAAAAAGCCCCATATTCCCCTATTATTGACCTTTAGTGTCGATATAGTACCTTCTTTGATATTGAAGCAAGAATATTACAATATTGCTGTTAAGGGATATTAATTTCATTTTCCCCATGCATTACTACATTCTTACCACCTTGTAACAGTGATGTATATTTGTTCCAGTTCACAGAACATTCTTGTATTTGAACTATTAACCACAATCCTAACCTAACTCCAGGTTCACTATGGTATTCATTCCCTAGATTATTATGTAGCTTTCTTTCAATTGACATTTACATCCCTAAACTATGCCTTTCAGCCACAATCCCATTTATAAACCATGCATGTTAGTTATACTCACTATAATATGTTACCATCAACTCTATGCATTTCCATACTTTTACAGTCAAGCTAATTAAGAATTCTGCATACACTAGGCATCAGTATCCCTTCTCAGCCCTCATCTTAGCTTGTAGTTACCCTATAGTCTAGGTTTTAACTCCATGCATTTGTTCTTTGTATTTAGTTCATATTAGTGAGACCACACAATATTTGTCCTTTTGTGTCTGGCTTATTTCACTCAGCATAACCTCAAGATTCATCCATGTTATCATATGTGTCCCAATTTCATTTCTTCTTACAGCAGCACAGTATTCCATCATATGTATATACCACATTTTGTTTATCCATTAATAGGTTGATGGACTCTTGGGTTGTTTCCATCTTTTGGCAATTGCGAATACCGCTGCTAGGAACATTGGTGTGCAAATGTTCATTCTTCTGGATATATTCCTAGTAGAGGGATTGCCAGATCATATGGCAGTTCTATATTTAGCTTCCTGGGGAACCGCAAACCTGTCTTCCACAGAGGTTTCACCATTCTACATTCCCACCAACTGTGAATAAGTGTTCCTATCTCTCCACATCCTCTCCAACATTTACAGTTTTCTGACTTTTTAACAGCAGTCTAATAGATGTGAAATGATATCTCGAAGTTTTGATTTGCATTTCCCTAATTGTTAGTGATACTGAATATTTTTTCATGTGCTGTTTCACCATTTGTATTTCCTCTTTGGAGAAATGTCTATTTAAATCTTTTGCCCATTTTAAAAAAAATGGATTTCTTGCCCTTTTATTGTTGAGTTGTATGATCTATTTATACTGCCAGACAAATTTACTAATGAGTAGCTGAAATCAGTGCCCGACCATCTCTTTCTCCTCCTCCATTTTTGGGAAATGGAGCTTCCAACTCCAGCCAGGGAACAGCTTCCGAGGTTCTACCAGCAGGGGATGGGCACCAGCTCTCCAAGGTGTGATTGTTCTATGCATGAATCCTGACTGCAGATGGGCAGTCTCCTCCTTCTGTTCTTCCAACGATGGTGTGGAATGCTCTTCTGGTCTCCTTCATCATCTTTAGGACTTCCTCTTGGATTCATCCCTGTCCTTGTTCTTCTGCTTCATCTTTGAGGTGTTGAAATAGTAAGTAATGCCTAAAATTTTCCAGAGGCGGATTGGATTCTGGATTAGATGTTGTTTTAGTAACAACCTGCTGATCCCTTTAAATGCAGAGGTCAGCAGTAGTAATTGAGAGCTCTGCGGGTCTTAGCCTACGGGCTGGAAGAGACACACCGATGGCCTCTGAGAGCAGTAAGGCCGCCTCCTCCCACCCCCAGTGGAGAGGCCTGGCCTCCAGCCCAAATCGGGGCCCCACAGCTGCCCAAGACCCAGGCCTGGGTCCTGACGGGGTAGGTGCAGCAGCAGCAGGGTTGGCCCTCACTTATTTCTTGTTTTTTTTTGGAAGTGAAAATAAGGTTTGTAGGAGGTCAGGGGTATATCTCTTCATTACTCTACTGTTACCACCAGAACTACCACCACCTCCTCATGGTTTTTTAATTGTCATGAAAATTATAAAAGACTTTGATTTTCTGGAGGTCTAGAACTTTGTCTTAGTTTGTCAAAGGGCTGCCAAAGTAAAGTACAAGAAATGTCTTGGCTTTTATAATAGGAAAATTTATTAGGGAAAAGCACACAGTTTGAAATGTCCAAATCAAGGTACCATCAGAGATGCTTTCTCACCAAAGTCAGCTACTGGTAATCCTGGCATCCTGCCACATGGCAATCAGGCTTATGGCAGGGCTTGTCTCCTCAGTCTTGAGTTGCTCCATGGGCCTAGGCCCTTGAGGGCCACTTTTCATGCCTCTTTGCTTTGCTGATTCCAGACTTCAGGCTCTCTCAGCCTCTCGGGACATCTCTGCCTTTCTGCAGTTGTAGTTGGACCTGGAGTCCTATCTCTCTCTCTCTCTCTCCTTTCTCCTTTCTCTCACATGACAGGATCAAAATGGCAGCTCCCTTTTCCTGTGTCTCTTCTTCTGTATCTCTATTTAAATAAGACCCAGCAAGAGGGCAGAGGCCCAACCTGAGACACACCTCACTGACGTAGTCTCATTACATTCAGCCTAATCAGGTGATCTAATCAAGGTCCCTTAACAGAATCTAATGCAATCAAAGGACCTCACACCCACAGCAATGGATTAGTTAAAAAACATAATCTCTTTCTGGGATTTACCAAATTCAAACTGTCAGAGTTCAACAAACAAAAACTGCTATATTTTTTATGTACATTTATGTAATCTAAAGTTTCTTTAAAATAAATAAATTAATTAATTTTAAAAAAAGAAATGGTTTGTCTTCATAGAAGTGGGGATTGACTGGGATAGGAATTAAGGAATTTCTTGAGTGAAAGTTTATATTGCATAACTTGATAAGGGTTAGGTTTATGGTTATATAGACTTTATTCTTATTAAAACTCAACCTGTAAGATAAGTGTATTTCATTGTATGTAAATTTTAAATAAGATGAATAAATTTTAATAATATAAAACTCTAAAAATAACTGATCTTTATTCTCCAAATAATATTGTTTAAAGCTCTCCTCAAACTACATTGCTAAATGTACATTTATGGTGGTAATCATTGTAGTTCAATGAAGAATTCAGAGCCTGACCATAAGCAGAAGCCAAACTGCAAAAAAAGGAAGAAAATATCAAAGAGCTTGGAACAAAATCCCAGCCAAGTCGGACCCAGGTAATGAAATTAATATGTAGACTTTGTTTCAGTTCACAATGAGTTATATGGTAGAATATTATCTTTTTAGAGGAAAGAAAATGTGTTCAGAAGCACACTTTCTGTCATTTTTACATTTTCATTTAAAGTCTACATATTTTATTAAGAGAATAAATTATTTTCATGCACGTAAAAGACTCAGTCATCAGTTTCTTAAATGCCCCTGAATGTTTTGGGATAGAATATTCTGTCCAGGCATAATTTTTTTATTTAAATTTAATTTTTAAATTTTTATTGTGGTAATATATATATAACACAAAATTTCCCATTTTAACCACTTTCATACGCACAATTCAGTGATATTATTTTCACAATATTTTGCTGCCATAACCAAAAATTTCATCATCCCAAACTAAAACTGTAAACCTGTTAATCAATAAGTCTCCACTCCACTGCAACTTAGCCAGTGGTAACCAATAATCTACCTTCTCTCTCTACTGGCTTATTGTAGATATTTCATTAAATGAAATCATACAATATTTGTCCTTTTGTGCCTGGCTTATTTCACTGAACAAGATTTCTTCAAGGTATCATCTATATAGAAGCATGCATCAAACTTCATTCAATTTTATGTCTGAATGATATTCCATTGTCCTTAATTTCGTCCGTTATTACCCACTTTTGTGTTTCATTTAATAGTGAGCCATTTAGAATCCCTTCTCATTTCCTTTTTGTATAACTTATGATATGTTCTTTCTGGTACCCAGGGACATTAAATTAACATCCTTAAATATGTAACAACCTCGTTTGATTTGATGTCAACTTCACTAGCATAGACAAACTGTGTTCCTGAATCCTTCCATCCTCTTTCCATGTAGTTACTTTCATCAAGAATTTTATTTCATCATATCATATTGAGCTACATTCTAGTGTCCTTGCCTTTCAACCTGAATTACACCTTTTAGCATTTCTTCTAGGACAGGACCAGTCATGATGTACACTCTCAGCTTTTGTTTATCTGGGAATGTCTTAATCTTGCTTTCGTTTTTGAAAGACATTTTTCCAGATATAGCATTCTTGACTGACAATTTTTTTTCTTTCAGCAGTTTAAATATACCATCCAACAGTCTTCTTTCCTACTTCATTTCTAATGAGAAATTGACACATAATCTTATCAAAGTGTCCTTGTATATGACGTGTTGTTTTTCTCTTGCTGCCTTCAGGATGCTCTCTTTATCTTTGGCATTTAATGGACTGTGATGTGTCTCAGTTTGGATTTCTTTGAGTTCATCCTATTTGGGGTGTGTTGAACTTCTTGGATGTGTATATTCATGTCTTTTGTTGAATTTGGGAACATTTTCACCATTATTTTTTCAAATATTCTTCCTGTCCCTTGCTCTGTTCTCCTTCTCTGACACCAAAGCACAACAAATGTATGCTTTGTTAAATTTCATGGTGTCCCACAGAACTCATAGGCTCTGTTCTCTTTTTTGTCGTTGTTCATTTCCTGAGACTAAATGATTTCAATTGTCCTATCTTTGGTTCACTTATTCTTTCTTCTGCCAACCTAATCTGCTTTTGAAACCGTCTAGGGAACTTTTTTTTTTTCAGTTAATATACTTTTTAGCCACAGTATTTTTGTTGCTTCCTTTTTATAATTTTATATATTTATTAAAATTCTCATTTTGTTCATGTATCATTTTCCTGATTTCCTTTAGCTCTTTGTTTGTTTTTCCTTTAGCCTTTCAGCATTATTAAGAAAGCTTTATAGAAGTCTGCCTGGCATGTCCAATGTCTTGATGATTTCTGGTGCTTCATTTTGTTCCTTTTAAGGACTATCTTTTCTTAATTTGGGGTATACCTTGTGATTTATTCCTTTTTGAATTATCTACATTATGATAGAAATCATATTCTCTCCCTTTCTCAGGGTTTTCTTTACCCTCCCTTATTGTTGAAGAATATAGTAGTCTATTTCTTTATGGCATTTCCAAACTATTTATGCAAATTCTATATCACTTTATTCCCCCTTCCCCCACACACACACCCTGCTGTTTGCTGTTTGTGTCCATTCACTGTGTGATCTTCTGTGTCTGTTTCTTTTTGTCTTCTCTTCTCATTTTCTTCCTCTAGGCTTCACCAGGATTTTGATCCTGGAGACCTCTGATGTGGGAGAGAGGTACCCTGTTGCTTGGATCACCTCAGTTCCTGGTTTCTGTCATGTCTTGCCTTGACTCTCGCCTGCGTCTCTCTTTTGTTGTGTCATCATCTTTCTGTGCTGCTCACCTCATGAGCCCAGCTTGCCTTTACCAGGAGGCCCCAGGAATCAAACCTGGGTCCTCCCATATGGTAGATGGAAACCCAATCACTTGAGCCACATCTACTTCCCTCTATATCAGTTTAAAATAGTTTTTCTGCTGTTTTTAAATTTGCCTTCTTCTTGATTTTGCTGCCTCCCAGTTACTGCAACCCTTTGATTGTTTTCCAGTACTCTGAGAAAGTTGGTTTGGCTGGTTACTGCTGGTATTTCTATATTACTGTGGGAGCTTGAGCCCAGGAGTTTCTCATTCCATCTTTCTGACATCACTCAAAACAATTTTTGTGAAGTAATTTTCATGATGATTTGAAAACCTGGGTCTACAGTCATTCCTTTCAAAAAGAAAATCCTCAATCAGTTTAATGATCCCCTAACTTTATAGAATTCTTTAAATCTCTATTTCCCATAATTTCTGGACCTATAAACTTGAAATATCCAACTATATTCTCTACTATGTAAAGCTCCCATATACACTTAATCTTCATTAGGGTGTCTAAACTTTAGAACTTATAGTGTGCACTCCACAAGACACTGTATACCTCAAGGGTATAGGAAGAAATTGAAGATTACTTTTTAACATAGTGGATACTCAGTAGGTATTTGTTGCTGAATTGGACCATTTTAACCTTTCTACTGAAAAGTTTTGTCATATATCACTGGGTACTTTTCCTAACCTCCCTCTGCTTCAGTTTTTCTATATTATTTGATAATTTCTTTGCAATAAAATTTTTACTTTTTTCCTTATTCTACTTATCTTTTCATATTTTTGAGATCTCAGGCAATTTCTCTCATTTTCTTTCACCCCCAAAATGGGGGCATTCCTCAATATTCTGTCCTCAACTCATTACTAATTACATGCATTTAGGAGGAGGTAGTCTGCTACGTACAACAGGTATTGAATTAAGTTTCAGAAGAACTGCATTCAAATACTGATCATGATTCACACTATGTGACCCTTGGTCATTTAAACCTTTGGAGATTGTTTTCTCATCTATAAGTAGTGAGATAATATTAATTGCTGTACCTCCATTACAGGATTATAATGAGGATCAAAAGTGATAATAGATGTAAAAATATAGAAAACATATATTACTATGAAAATAGATGTTACTTCATATTAATTATTGGTGTTGAGGATAGCTACATCACTGATGCTATAAGAGAGATTCTTTGTTTAAAACTACTTAGCTGCCAGTGAATTAAACTCATGACCTTGTTTTAATTATTCTATACTTGAACCAACAAGTCTATCAAGCCAAAGCCATATAGAGTAATTATTCTGTATATATATTTGTCATAAAAGCTAATTTTTCATTACTTTGGAAGAGTATTTCAAAAAGCCTTTGATGAGGATGCCAACTTTCCTGGCATTAGGGTGTTAGCAGAAGTAGTCATTGTCCAGCCCTGCTGGAGATGGAGCTGGGGCTTAGGCTAGAGCTGCAATCCCATCTGGATGGAAAGAAGCCAGTCCCTACCAGCACTGTTATTTTCAGTCTGCTCCTCTTCCCCTCATTCCGGGGGCAGAGTTAAAATGGTGGCTATCAACCTTTTTTTGACTTGGACAGGTTCAAACTTTAGCTGTTTTACATAATCTATGGTAAGGTGAAATTGTGTAGTTGCACATTGAAGGGATATGACAGGAGGATAGTGATATTATTGGGTTGGGTGGTGCAGGTTTGACAGGTGGGTAGATTGGGGAAGATGGGTTAAGATTACACTTTAGCCCGCTGAATTTACTAATCAGTAGCTGAAGTTGGTGCCCAACTGTCTCTTTCTCCCCTGTTTTGGGTAAGTGGACCTTCCAATTTCAGCCATGGAGTAGCTCCTGAGGCGGCTTGTGCCACCAGTTCAGGATGGGCACCAGCCTCTGTGGAGTGGAGTGCTCTACTTATGAATCTTCTCTGCAGATGGATAGTCTCCTCCTTCCATTCTTTCAAGGATGTTGCAGAATGCTTTTCTGGTCTCCTGGAGCCGCTAAACAGGTGCTTTAGATAGCTCTGGATGATTACTAACTGCCCTGTAGCATGAGCTGACTCTAGGAGCTCCTTGTTCTGCCAACATCTTGCTGGTTGTCATGCCCCTATATTTTTAAACTTTTAAAATTTATGTTTGAATAGATGATACATAAACATGATTCGAAGTTCAAAAGTATACAGTGAAAAGTCTCCTTACTAACCTGTCCCCAGTTCCCCATTCTAGAGGAAACCAGTGCTACAATCTCTTATGTATCTTTCCAGAGATATTCCCCCCTCAACATATTGTCCCGCTCCTTTACTTTTTAACACAAATGGCAACATATCATACACATTATTATGTAGTGTCTCTTTTACCTATTTTATAAATAAGATTTAAAGTTTGAATTAAAAGGTTTATACTGAGATTATATACACACACACATATATCTGTATATGTGTATGCACATGTATATACATATCCTGATCTAGAAATCTTTTTTGCTAGGGCATTTCATGACTCTTAAACCCACATTTTTTATTTGGTATTAAATGACTTATCCATAGTCTTGTGTTTATGCAAACACAAAACTCATTTGAGCTTGTTCTTCGCCTCTGAGAGATAGGAGGAAAGTGAACTCTAGGAGAGGACCAGTTTCAGTGTTTGGGGCTGTAATGATTGTTTGGCTGCTAATGATAATTGTGATCCACATTTAGCAAAGCATGGGGGAAGCATAGTAAATAATTTGCTCAGGTTCAGTGCTGGATATGTGGAAGGTAGCCCTGAGCTTTTCCTTTGGATTTTTTTTTCTCTTGGGTTAGTCATTAGTCCAGCAAAAAAATGAATTTGAAATACTGGGAAGGACAGAGCAAAAGGGTGAAGATTGGTCATTTTAGAAACTTTGTTATATTTTAAATTATAGCAATAATATTTTGATGATGTTCTTTCATAATTTTAACAAATGTTTCACAACAATGCAAGGTGTTGGTGGAGGGGTGATGCATGGGAATTCTGCACATTATGCATGATTGGTTTGTAAGCTCACAAATTCTCTAATAATGGAAACGGATGTGGTTCAAGTTATTGGGCTCCTGTCTACTATATGGGAGGTCCTGGGTTCGTTTCCCGGGGCCTTCTGGTGAAAGTGAGCTGGCCTGTGTGGCAAGCTGGCCTATGTGGAGAGCTCGCCCACGTGGAGAGCTGACCTACGTGGAGAGCTGGTGCAACAAAGAGAGACAAAGAGGAGAGACAATGAGAGACACAACAAACCAGGGAGCTGAGGTGGCTCAAGCAGTTGAGTGCCTCTCTCCCACATCGGAGGTCCCAGGATCAGTTCCTAGTGCCTCCTAAAGAGAAGACGAGAAGAGAAGACAAGCAGACACAGAAAGCATACAGCTAATGGACAAAGAGAGCAAGACAGCGAGTGCAAAAACAACAAGGAGGGAATAAATAAATGAAAAATAAATCTTAAAAAATTTCTCTACTAAAAATTAAAAAAAATGATTCCCAATATGCTCAAGGAGATAAAAGAAAACTGAAAAAGAACTAAAAGATATGAGGAAAACAATGAATAAACAATAAGAGAATTTCTCCAGAGAAATGCTGGAGATGAAGAACAAAAAAACTGAAATGAAAAATTGCTTAGGAGTTTCAACAGTAGACTGGAGGTGGCATAAGAAAGAATCAGTGATCTTGAAGACAAGACAACTGAAATGATTCAGACTGAGGAGCAGAAAGAAAAAAAAAACTGAATGAACAGAGAATAAGAAATCTGTGGGATACCACAAAGCATACCAATATAAGTATTATGGGAGACCTAGAAGGAGAAGAAAGAGAGAAAAGGGCCAAAGGAATATTAAAAGAAATAATAGCAGAAAACTTCCCAAATTTAATGAAAGATATGAATATGCATATTGAAGAACCTAGTGAACCTGAAACCAGATAGACTCAAAGAGACCCACATCCAGACACATAGTAATAAAATTGTCCCATGCCAAGGGCAAGGAGAGAGTTCTGAAAGCTGTAAGAGAAAAACATTGTGTTATGTATAAGGAAGTTCTGCTAATATTAAGTGCCAATTTTTCATCATGAAAAAACATGGAGGCAAGAAAGCAGTGGGACAAAAATATTTTAAGTGATGAAAGAAAACAATTGCTGACCAAGAATTTTATATATCTGGTGAAACTGTCTTTCAAAAATTATATTAAGACATTCCCTGATTTTAAATAAACTGAGGTAGTTCATTACTACTAGACCTTCCCTACAAGCAATGTTAAAGGGATTTCTTCAGATTAAATGGAAATGAAAATAGATAGTAGATCAAAGCAGCATAAAAAATAAAAAACTCCTTTAAAGGTAACCATTTCGGTGATTAGAAATGCCAGTAATATTGCATTGTGGGGTTTTTTGGTATGTAACTCCACTTCTTTAACAAGTAAAATGTAAATGCATAAAATGTAATGATGGGTGAGTTGTATGATGGGACCCCTGTATGATGTTATGCATGTTTTTTTTGTAAGTTCACAACTTTTACTATACATTTATTCTTTATGTATGTTCATTATGAATGATATACTTCAATAAAATTTGAAAAAAATTAATGATGGGGGAGTGGATGTAGCTCAAGTGGTTGAGCACCTGCTTCTCATGTATGAGGTCCTGGGTTCAATAATCGGTACCTCCTAGAAAAAAAGTAATGATGAACTGATTGTTTTAGATGTAAAATGTACAAAGATATAATGTGTAACAAGTCCTCAAAAATAGTACATAGGGGTACTAGGAACAGTGGATGTGTATGCTATTGGAGATAAGTTGGTATGACATCAAATATGATTGTTATAGATTTAGGATGTTAAATTTCAACCACATGATAACCACAAAGAAAATATAGGGAAAATGTATTCAGAAGGAAGTGAGATACAATACAAAATACAAATAAATATGGAAGTAGGAATTAACACAATTATTGAGGCTCAAAATGGTATAAGACTTAACAAATATGAAATAGAAAAAGAGCAGAAGTTAGTAATGAATTATCAGTAATTATTTAAAATGTCAGTGGATTAAACTCTCCAGCCAAAAGAGATTGGCAGAATGGATTTTTTAAAAAAGTGTGACCCAGCTATATTCTATTTACAAGATGCTCTTCATAAATTCAAAGACAGGTAGGTTAAAAGTGAAAGAATGGAAAAAATGTATTCTATGAAAGTAGTAATCAGAAGAGAGCTGGGGTATCTATACTAATATCAGATAAAATAGACTTTAAATAAAAAACTGTTATGTGGGGTTAAGAAGGTCATTATATACTGATCCAGGTGTTGATTCAATAAGAAGACATAACAATTATAAATTTACACATATATCATCAAAGCCTCAAAATATATGAGGCAAATATTGTTAGATTTTAAGGGAAACATAGATGGTTCTATATTAATAGTAGAAGATTTCAATATAACTCTTTCAATAATACATAAAAATCTAGACAGAAGATCAGTAAAGAAATAGATATGACTGATACTCTAAACCAACTAGATTGAACAGACACATATAGAAAACTTCACCCACAGCAGCAGGATACATATTCTCCTTTAGTGTACATAGATAATTCTCTAGGGTAGATCATATGATAGGTAACAAAACAATATTGAAAATATTGAAATCATTCAATGGGTTATCTCCGACTACAATGGAATGAAGCTAGAAATCAATAACTGAGGGAAAAATGGAAATTTCACAAATATATGGAAATTAAACAATGTATTCATTTTTCTTTCATTTTTTATTAGAGAAGTTGTGAGTTACAAAACAATTGTACATAATGTGCAGAATTTTCCTGTACATCAGCCCTCACCAACATCTTACATTGTTGTGGAACATTTGTTACAGACTATGAAAGAACATGATCAGCCTATTACCACTAACTATGGTCCATAGAATACACTTGGTATATTTTTTCCATACACTCCCTATTATTAACACTATAATATTGTACATTTATTATAGTTCATGAGAGAACACTCTCATATTTGTAATTAATTTATTTTTTAATATTTTAAAAGATGCTTAGATTACATAAATGTTACACAAAAATTACAAGGATTCCCATGTTCCCCACCTCCCACACCTCCCATAACATCCCACATAAACATCTTTCATTAGTGTGGCACATCACCTGCAGTGGATATACACATCCTGGGGCTTTGCCATTAAGCATGGACCATAGTTCACATTGCAGACCACACTCTTTCCCACACAGTTCTGCATGTTATATGCTGATGTAAAATGGCCTATATCTGTCATTGTAATGTCACTCAGGATAATTCCCAAGTCCCAAAAAAGCCCCTGTATTACAACTGCTTTTCTCTCTCCCTGCCCCAAAAGCATCCAGTGGCTACTGGCTCCACCTCACTGTTGTATTTTCTTCCATTGCTTGAATTACAATATGTCTACAACAGAATACCAGTGAGTCCATTCTAGTTCATAGTTCTTCCATACTAAACAATGTATTCTTAAACAACAAATGGGTTAAAGAAGAAATAAAGAAGGGAAATTAGGAAATATCTTGAGAAAAATGAAAATGAAAACTCAATATACCAAAAATTATGGGATGCACGAAAGGCAGTGGTGAAAGAGAAATTTGTAGCTCTGTGGCAGTTTGAGATTGTTTTTGAGTTCCAAAAATAGATATTCGATTATGTTTGTAAACTGGTGTGTTCCTCTGGGCATATTATATTGCATTGGATTCAGAGGTTTCACTCTTACTTGATTAAATTATGATTAAGGGTTTGATTGGACCATGTCAGTAGGTCCCCTTGGTGGGACTCACAGAAAAAATGACATGGCAAAGGAGTTAGTGAGAGTTTTGATCCTGGAGCCCAGGAAGTAAACACACAGAGAAATAGATATGTAAGGAAGAAGAAAAGGTTCCATTTTACATGGCAGAGGCCCTGGGAAGAGAGCCGTTCGCCTGATAGTCTACAGCTGGCCTTGTGGAGAGAGCATAGCAGCTGAGCCTGGAGAGAAACTAGCCCTGGGAAGAGAGGAACCCAGGAAGCCTGAACCTTTGCAGATATTGGCAACCATCTTGCTCCATCACGTGGCAACAGACTTTGGTGAGGGAAGTAAATTGTGCTTTATGGCCTGGTAACTGTAAGCTTCTACCCCAAATAAATACCCTTTATAAAAGCCAACTGATTTCTGCTATTTTGCATATGCACCCCTTTGGCTGACTAATACAAGCTCTAAATGCTTATGTTAAAAAAGAAGAAAGATCGCAAGTCAGAGACTTAACTTCAAAACTGTGGGAGCAGATGTGGCTCAAGTGGTTGAGCTCCTGCTTCCACATGGGAAGTCCTGAGTTCGGTTCCCAGTGCCTCCTAAAGACAAAAAAGCAAACAACAATAAAACAAATGAAAAATCGAACTCAGGGGAGTGATCTATGATGTGAACTGTGGTCTATGGTTGATGGCAAGGCCCCAGGATGTGTAAGTACATTGAGGGTGATGGGCCACACTTGTGGGAGATGTTTGTGTGGGATGTGGTGGGAGGTGTGGGAAGTGGGGAACATGGAAATCCTTGTAGGTTCCATGTAATATTTAGGTAAGTTAAGCACCTCTTAAAAAAAATATATATATATATATATAACATTTTTGTAAGCAAATGCACATATATGCATATATATTTATATATCATTTTACAAATATTGGTATGTATTGTGAAAAATTTGATTTTTACCCACAATAAAAAATAAATAATTAAAAAAAAACAAAAAAACAAAAAACCAACTCAGGGGAGCCGATATGGCTAAGTGGTTGAGCAACAGCTTCCCACATATGAGGTCCCAGTTTCAATCCCTGTCCCCGATATCTCAAAAGAAAATAAAACTGTATGAGCTAAATAAAGAAGAACAAACTAAACACAAAACAGTAGGAAGGTAATAACCAAGATTAGAGCAGAGCTAAAAGAAATAGAGAATCAATAACAATAGAGAGAATGAACAAAACCAAAAGTTGGTTCTTTGAAAAGAGCAATAAAAATGACAAACCTATAACTAGACTGACAAACAAAACAAGAGAGAGAGGACACAAATAAGTAAAATGAGAAATGAAAATGGGGACATTACTACCGACCCCACAGAAATAAAAAGAAATATAAGAAGATAGTATGAACAACTGTATGCCAACATATTAGATAGCCTAGATGACATGGAAAAGTTCCTAGAAACACACAAACTGCCTACACTGACTCAAGAAAAGTAGAAGATATCAACAGACTAATAGCTGGTAAATAGATTGGATCAGTAATCAAAAATCTCCCAACAAATAATAGCCCAAGATCAGATGACTTCACACGTGAATTTTACCAAACTGCCCCAAAAGAATTAACACTAATCCTGTTCAGACTCTTCCAAAAAATTGAAGAGGAGGGAACACTCCCTAACTCATTCTATGAGACCAACATCACCCTCTTACCAAAGCCAGATAAAGATACCACATGAAAATTAAACTACTGACCAATATCCTTTATGAATAGACTGAAATCTTTCCCTCTGAGGTCAGGAGCAAGACAAGGATGCCCAAATGTCACCACTGTCATCCAACCTTGTATTGGACGTTCTAGCTAGAGCAATGACACAAGAGAAAGAAATAAAAGGCATCCAAATTGTAAAGGCAGAAGTGAAATTTTCCCTATTTGCAGATGAATGATCCTATGTATAGAAAATCCTGAAAAATCCACAACAAAGCTACTGGAATTGATAAACAAATTCAGGTCATTCTCAAGGTGAAAGATCAACATGCAAAAATCAATAATGTTTTTATATACTAGTAATGAGCAATCAGAAGAAGAAGAAATCAAGAAAAAATTCCATTCACAACAACCAAAAGAATCAAAGATATAGGAATAAATTTAACCAAGGATGTAAAGGATTTGTACACAGAAAACTACAAAACATTGCTAAAGGAATCAAAGAAGATCTGAATAAATGGAAGTTCATTCTGTGTTCATGGATTGGAAAACTCAATAATATTAGGATGTCAATTCTTCCCAAAGTAGTTTACAAATTCAATGCAATCCCAAATCAAAATTCTAACAGCCTTCTTTGTATAAAAGGAAAAGCTACCCATTACATTTATATGGAAAGAGAAGGGACACAGAATAGCCATAGCCATTGTATTAGTCAGCCAAATGGGTGCTGATGCAAAATACCAGAAATCTGTTGGCTTTTATAAAGGATATTTATTTGGGGCAGAAGCTTACAGTTACCAGGCCATAAAGTGTAAGTTACTTCCCTTACCAAAGTCTGTTTCCACATGTTGGAGCAAGATGACTCCAAGGGTCCAGCCACCCTCTTCCTCTTAAGCCTCTGTAGCCTCAGCTTCTTCCAATATCAGCTGTAGGCTGGGATAAGTCTTGTCTCTCTCCCAGGGCTCATTTCTCTCCGAGCTCAGCTGCTCTGTTCTTTCCACAAGGTCAGCTGTAGACTATCAGGTGAATGGCTTATCTCTTCCCAGGGCCACTGCCTTGTCTAATGGAGCCTTCTCTCTTTCCTCATGTATCTGTTTCTCTGTATATTTACTTCCTGGGGCTGCAGCATTAAAACTCCCACTGTCCCCTCTGCCTTGTTTTCTCTGTGAGTCCCCACCCACCAAGGCGGGGGGGAACTCAATGTCCTATTGACGTGGCCCAATCAAAGCCCTAGTCATAATTTAATCAAGTAAAAGTGAAACCTCTGAATTCAATACAATATAAGGGTATTACTAACCCAGAGGAACAGACCAGTTTGCAAATATGATCAGTATTTCTTTTTGGAATTCATCAGTAATATCAAACCGCCACAGCCATCTTGAAAAAGAAGAACGATGTAAAACTGTCATTTCCCGGTCTTAAAGACACAGTAATCAAACATGGTATTGGCTCAAAGACAGACATAGACCAATGGAATAACATTAAGAGTTCAGGAACTAACTCTCAGGTTTATGGGCCCACTGATTTTTGGCAAGGGTTTCAAGTCCATTCAATTAGAAAAAAATAGTCTTTTCAAAAAATGGTGCTGGGAAAACTGGATGTACATAAGCAAATAATGAAGGTGAACCCCTATTTCCCACCATATACAAAAATCAATGTTAATCAAAGACCTAAAAATGAGAACAAGACCTATAAAACTCCCAAACCATATCATAGAGAAGCATCTTTAGGACCTCATGTTCAACAATGGTTTCCTAGTCTTTACACACAAAGCAGAAGCAACAAAAGAAAAATAGATAAATGGGACTTCATAAAAATTAAAAACTTTTGGCCACCAAAGGACTTTAACATTAAAGTAAAATGACAGCTTACATAATGGGGGAAACTATTTGGAAAAAACATATATGATGAGAGTTTAATATCTAAAATACATAAAGAAATCATAAAACTCCACAATCAAAAGACAACTCAATTAAGAAATGGGCAAGGGACTTGAATAGACATTTCTCCAAAGATATACAAATGTCCAAAAAAGCACATGAAATATGCTCAACATCATTAGCTTTTAAGTAAATGCAAATCAAAACCACAATTACATACCATTTCACACCCATTAGAATGGGTACTATTAAAAAAATGGAAAGTTACAAGTGTTGGAGAGGATGTGGAGAAATAGGAACACTCATTCACTGCTGGAGGGAATGTAAAATGTAACATGGTGCAACTGCTGTGGAAGACAGTTTGGCCATTCCTCAGTCAGTTAAGTATAGCATTATCGTATGGCCTGCTTCTAGATATATACCCCCAAAGAATTGAAAGCAGGGACTCGAGCAGATATTGCACACTGGTGTTCATGGTGCCAAACTATTCACAAAAGCCAAAAGGTTGAAGCAACCTAAGTGTCCATCAAACAATCAATGGATAAACAAAATGTGGTATATACCTTCAATGGAATATTATTCAACTGTAAAAAAGAATGAACTTCATTTGTTACATGAAATGTGGAGAAATCTTGAGGACATCATGTTGAGTGAAATAGACCAGACACAAAAGGACAAATATAGGATCTCACTGAGTGAGATCTAGAATATAGGTTATCAGGGGATGGAGTGGGGATAAGGAATATGGAGTTAATGCTTATACTGTATAGATTTTCTACTTGGAATCATGGGAAAATATTGGTAATGAATGATGATTATATTTGCACAATATTGTGAATGTAATCAACAGCACAGTATTATATATTTGAATATGGTTAATAAGGGAAATTTTGTGTGTCATACATATTACTAGACTAAATTTTTAAGAGTACATTGGACTGTACAACACAAAATGTGAACCCTATCATAAATGATGGAGTACAGTACATAGTACAATTATAGAAATGTGTTTTCATCAATTGTCACAAATGTACCACACTAATGCAAAGTGTTAATGTGCTATATGGGTATGCTCTATTTGAAGCAAACCTACATAAATATATCTAAGTTTGAATCCTGGATTGGTCACCTCTAAGCTGGTTAAGCTATATAATCTCCTGAGTCTGATATAAAATGGGGATATTAAAGTGCACATTTGTAGTATTGTTATAAACATAGCATTCATTCATTTTATAAAGCTTATAAATATCTACACAAGTCTTTGTATGTACTCTTAATTTCTTGAGTGCTGCTAAATTAATAAGACATGTATCATCTTTTAAAATATCAAACATCTGCTGTGTATTATTGACTGCTGTATATTATTGAAAACATTTCAAGATTGGATTATTTATATTACAGGAGCATGGACCCTCAGGTTGCTCATCAATTCCAGGACCTCCACCGCATCCACAGGCAGGTGGTGGGCCATCCTCATCACCTCCTCCATCAGCACCATCTCCACCCAGAGGGGTTTCTCCTCCTCCTCCAACTCCTTTACATGGAATAAGTGGTGTCATCACCACTACCATCTTGTTGGGTGGACATTTCCAGAATCACCACCTGCTTTAACTTATGGAATGAAGCAGAAATAAATGTATAAACCTGAATTCAAGAGACTGCTTTTGGTCTCCATGACTTGATTCTTCATAAAGAGAATCAAATGGTCAAAGGCAAAACTTTCACTAGAGGTTTTTGACATATTTTACATTTGGTGATCATCAAAGGAGAATAAATACATAGCTACACATATGTATTGTATAATTTAAGAGAATACAACTGCTACTCATTTGCTTTCTTTTGTGAGATCACTCTCTTATATTCACCTTTTTCTAATATGATTGGAAAACCATAGAAAATATGAAATTAAAGTAGAAGGCAAAGGGAATACAATTTTGTAAGTATAATTGTATTAATTTCCTAGGGCTGCCATCAAAAATTACTACAAACTGGATGACTTGAAAGAACAAAAATGTATTCTCTCAGTTCTGGAGGCCAGAAGCCTGAAATCCAGGTGTTAGCTGGGCCACACTGCCTGTAGAGGCTCCAGGGGGAATGTGTTCCTTGTCTATTCCAGATTTTGAAGTTGTTGGCATTCCTTGGCTAGTCAACACATCTCTCTCTGCCCTGTCTTCACACTCCTTCTCCTCTATGTGTCTGTGTAAAATCCCTCTGCCCCTCTCTTATTAGAATACATTGGATTGCAATTAGGACACACCTGTATTATCCAGGATACTATTGTTGGTCGCAAGAGAGAGAGACTTGATACCACTAACATTGGAAGGATCTCATCGCATGGAAGTTAGCAAAGGGCATAACAGTGCCTATCACCAGGAACAGTAGTCCTAGGGTACCAACCCACTGCATGGTTTGCAGGTGTCAGAGTTGTCAACAAAAGCACAACTCACAGAAGCACTTGATAGAACAACATTCACATAGAGTTCAGCTTAAATAGTGGGCTTTGGTCCCCCTTGGACCATAGGTCTTAACACTGGCCAATGCAGGGACATGATCTGTGCACTCCCTTCTTGTGCTATAGTGGAAGGATGCCTCTCCCTCCCCGCCAAGAACAGATATAGCAGTGGTGGTGTTCCAGGTGTTATAAAACCTACATAATTTAGTTAGGCTGTCTCCAATGAATGTTTTCATATGTTCTGTGCAAAAGAGAAAGTAATGTGTCAGCAGGCCACTATCTGCTAGGGGATGTGATTTACCTAAGGTGATCCTGAGAAGAGAGTCAGCTGACATTTATCATCCTATCATGGGTGTCAGGCTAACATATCTAGTCCTGAGCACAGGGATTTTTTTGTGTGTTACAAGGAAAGGTGGTAGGCTGTGTTCAGATCCTCCTCTACTGAAAAGGTACTCCTCTCAAAATCCTTAGCATAACCATATCCTTTCCCATATAAGGTATATTCATTATTTTGCATTTTAAGGTAATATTCACAATATCTGGGGATTAAAACATCGATTTATCTTTTAGGGTAGGGCACCATTCATTCCACTTCAATACTATTAGAAATACATTCTGAAATGAAATCAGTTTTGATTCTCTACCATGTTAACATTAAGTATTATAATATTCTTAAAATAAATATTTTTTCTTAAACTTAATTTGAAATAAGTTGAAACTTACATAATAGTCACAAAAATAATACAAAACCTATACAGCGAACTCTGACATACACTCCACCCAGATACTCAGATCCACCAGTTTTAAAATTTTGCTCCATGTGCTGTGTCATTCTATCTATATATCTGTATTAGTCAGGGTTCTCTCAGGAAACAGAATCAACAGGAGATATCTGTCAATAATATGAGATTTTATAAAAGTCAAGTGACCGTGGGGATGCACAAGTCCAGGTTCCACAGTCAGGCTGCAAACCAGGGGCTCCGATGAAAGTCCAATGAAAGGTCCTTGATGAGTTTCTGGGAGAAGTTGGCTGTCCAAAGATGGGCTGGGAAATTCTCTCTGACTGTTGAAATCACTTCCCCTTTTAAGGCAGTCAACTGATTGGATAAAAGCATCATCCATTGCTGATGCAATCTCCCTGATTGATGCAGATGTAATCAGACATCCACACAGTAAACTCACTGGTGACCGAAGTCCATAAATGCTCATGTATTACAATTATCCCAGTGCTTGCTTGACCAAACACCTGGACACAATTACCTGGCCGAGTTGACACATTAGCCTAACCATCATAGTCCACCCCTTGTCAACTCGGCAACCACACACATTACCTTAAACCATACTTAGTCTCTAACTAAAAACAATAACAGACAAGCATACATATATATTTCCACTTAACAATGTTCAACTCGCCTGCATACAACTGGAAACACATTAATTCCCTACAGAATAGGGTGCAAGTCCTTGGGAAATATTCACTCTTAAACTTGACATCCGTAAATATTATGACATGAAATTAATACAACTTTTCATATGATAGGGGGAAAGGTTGGGGAAGAAAACAAAGATGTTTTGTGTACATATACAATCAAACTCATAATGAAACAAGGAAGAAGGGTTCATGACTATTACAGTCCTTGTTTCTGTAAAAGGTCACATGATAGAAGTTCATATTTATCACTACCTTCTTACACTACCCATTCCATGTTCCCATTACCCTCAGCAAGCACTTCAGCTGGCCATGGTGCTTTGCCTGGTGGGGTGACCTAAACTTTCATTCTGGGCCATTGTTAGTCCTACTTGAATTGGTTTGTTGCAATTTTCCATTGACCTTAATCACAGGGCATGGCAGTACTAGGAGATGCCCTAGAGGATCTCCTGTATTCCAGGCAAACTCTTCTTTACTTGCATCATGTAGATGTAGTCCTATTTCCCCTTGAGAGTCAGGATCAATCACCCCAGCCACTACAATAATTCCATTCTTTGCCTGTTGATTCACAGGTAAGAGGAGCCCAAAGTGGGCAGGTGGCAGTCTTAACTTCCAGTTCAATGGAATCATTGTTGTGTTCCCTGGTGGCAGCACTCCCCCTTTTGGGACAAAAACCTGTAGACCAGCAGAGCTTAAGGTTGCAGGGACAGGAAGCAAAAATTTTCCTAGTGGGTCACTAGGGCTAATAGTGAGTGGTGCCACTCCCATTTTCACCCCTTGATTCCTGGACCCATGAATCCTGGTTATGGGAGAAACAGCAACATAGAGTGAATGCTGATTTAGAGCATACACAGCTTCCTGGAGAACATTGCCCCAGCCCTGCAAGGTATTGCCACCTAGTTGGCACTGTAATTGAGTCTTCAAAACGCCATTCCACCATTCTATTAATCCAGCTGCTTCAGGGTGATGGGGAACATGGTAAGACCAGTGAATTCCATGGGCATGTGCCCATTCCCGCACATCATTTGCTGTGAAATGGGTTCCTTGATCAGAAGGAATGTGTGGAATGCCATGGCAGTAGATAAGACATGTGGTAAGTCCATGGATGGTAGTTTTGGAAGAAGCATTGCATGCAGGAAGTGCAAACCCATATCCAGAGTATGTGTCTATTCCAGTTAAATCGCTGCCCCTTCCATGGTGGAAGTGGCCCAATGTAGTCAACTTGCCACCAGGTAGAAGGCTGGTCACTTCGAGGAATGGTGCCATATCGGGGGATGAATGTGGGTCTCTGCTGCTGGCAGATTGGGCATTCAACACTGGCTGTAGTCAAGACAGCCTTGGTGAGGAGAAGTTGATGTTGAGCCCATGCATAACCTCCATCCCTACCTCCATGGCCACTTTGTTCATAAGCCTATTGGGCAATGACAGGAGTGGCTGGGGAAAGAGGCTGAGCATTAGCCACAGAGTATGTCATCTTATCCACTTGATTATTGAAATCTTCCTCCGCTGAAGTCACCCTCTGGTGAGAATTCACGTGGGACACAAATATGTTCATGTTTTTTGCCAACTCAGAAAGGTCTATCCACATAGCTCTTCCCCAGACCTCCTTGTCACCAATTTTCCAATCATGTTCCTTCCAAGTCCCTGACCATCCAGCTCAACCATTGGCAACAGCCCATGAATCAGTGTGCAAACGAACCTCTGGCCATTTCTTCTTCCAAGCAAAATAAACAACTAGGGGCACTGCTCGAAGTTCTGCCCACTGGGAGGATTTGCCCTCACCACTATCATTCAAGGATGTCCCAGAAAAGGGCTGCAGTGCCACAGCTGTCTACTTTTGGGTGTACCTGCATAGCGTGCAGAACCATCTGTAAATCAGGCCTGAGTTTTCTCATCTTCGGTCAACTGATTGTAAGGGACTCCCCAGGAGGCCAAAGCTGTGGGCTGGTAAAGAGAAGGTAACATGGCACGGGTAGTGAGCATGGGCATTTGGGCTACTTCCTCATGTAACTTACTTGTGCCTTCAGGACCTGCCTGAGCCCTATCTCGTATATACCACTTCCACTTTATTATGGAGTGATGCTGTGCATGCCCAATTTTATGGTTTGGTGGGTCTGACAATACCCTAACTCAGGTCTCATGGTAATATGATGGCCCATGGTTAAGCATTCACTCTCTACTAAGGCCCAGTAGCAAGCCAAAAGCTGTTTCTCAAAGGGAGTAGTTATCTGCAGAGGATGGCAAGGCTTTGCTCCAAAATCCTAAGGGTCTGCATTGTGGTTCCCCTATAGGGGCCTGCCAAAGGCTCCATACAGCATCTCTATTTGCCACTGAAACTTCCAGCATCATTGGATCTGCTGGATCATATGGTCCAAGGGGTAGTGAAGCTTGCACAGCAGCCTGGACCTGTCACAGGGCCTCCTCTTGTTCCAGATCCCAATCAAAACTATTAGCTTTTCTGGTCACTCAGTAAATGGGACAGAGTAGTACACTCAAAAAGAATGTGTTGTCTCCAAAATCCAAAGAGGCCAACTAAGCGTTGTGCCTCTTTTTTGGTCGTAGGAGGGGCCAGATGCAACAGCTTATCCGTGACTTTAGAATGGATATCTTGATATGCCCCACACCATTGGACACCTAGAAATTTCACTGAGGTGGAAGGACCCTGTATTTTTGTTGGATTTATCTCCCATCCTCTCTCACACAAATGCCTTACCAATAAATCTAGAGTCTTTGCTACTTCTTGCTCAGCAGGTCCTATCAACATGATATTATCAATATAATGGACCAGTGTGATGTCTCATGGGAGGGAGAGACGATCAAGGTCCCTGCAGACAATATTATGACATAGGGCTGGAGAGTTGATATACCCCTGAGGCAGGACAGTGAAAGTATACTGCTGGCCTTGCCAGCTGAAAGCAAACTGTTTCTGGTGGTCCTTACTAATGGCAATTGAGAAAAAAGCATTTGCCAGATCAACAGCTGCATACCAGGTACCAGGGGAAGTGTTGATTTGCTCAAGCAATGATACCACATCTGGGACAGCAGCTGCAATTGGAGTCACCACCTGTTTAAGTTTATGATAATCTACTGTCATCCTCCAAGATCCATATGTTTTCTGCACAGACCAAATAGGAGAGTTGAATGGGGATGTGGTGGGAATCACCACCCCTGCATCCTTCAAATCTTTGATGGTGGCACTAATCTCTGCAATCTCTCCAGGAATCCGGTATTGCCTTTGATTTACTATTTTGCTGGGTAGGGGCAGTTCTAGTGGCTTCCACTTGGCCTTTCCAACCATAATAGCCCTCACTCCACAAGTCAGGGATCCAATGTGGGGATTCTGCCAGTTACTGAGTATGTCTCTTCCAATTATGCATTCTCGAACTGGGGAAATAACCCCAGAATGGGTCCAGAGACTCACTGGACCCACTGTGAGATGGACCTGAGCTAAAAACTCCATCAATCACCTGATCTCCATAAGGCCCTACTTTGGTGGGCCACAGTGACGTTTTTAGTCTCCTGGAATTAATGTCACTTCTGAGCCAGTGTCTGATAATCCCCGAAATGTCTGATCATTTCCTTTTTCCCAATGCAGTTACTCTGGCAAAAGGCCATAGGTCTCCCCAGGGAAAGGTGGGAGGAAGATTAACAGTATACATTTTTGGCAGTTTAACAGGATCCTTCCCCAAGGGGACCTGGCCTTCTCCTCATTCAAGAGGCTCTGGGTCTGTAAACTGTCTCAAGTCTGGGAATTAATTAAGGGGCCATGATTCTCTGTGTCTGTAATTTGAGTTAGGGTTTTGTTCACTCGACCTAGAACTCTTCTGCTTATACAGATCCAGAAGAAATTTAGTAGACTGCCCAAGTATTTCACTTCTAGGTACCCCATGATCTATTAGCCAACGCCATAACTCCCTATGACTCAAAATATTCTGAGTGCTGCTTTGAATCTGCCTTTCATTGCATTAGCCATGCCCACCTTGCCTTTGGCGATTAACTGCTGATACTTGACTTTTACCAGCCTGAGATCCGATCATCCCCATAATGTTTAAGGATTCCAATTCCATTACAGCCCTCCCTCCAGTAATATCTGGACTACAGAGGAGAGCAACCACAGAGCTCTTCAGAGAAGATGGGGTTAGTCTTACAAATTTATTCCTCACAGTCCTGGTTAAAGGTGTGTCCTCTGGACATTCCTGGGGTGGGTGGGCAGGTCTCAAATGGTAAATCCATTCTAGCATTCCAATCTCTCTAAGCCTTTGAATCCCCTCATCTACTGTATGCCAGGGGAAATCGGGCATCTCAACCTCAGACATGCTAGGCCATCTTTTGGGTCATATTTCAGTCAGCAACCCAAACAAACTGTTAGAGCCCTTTCTAACCCCTAGAGCTACAGTGTTGAATACAGAATTTCTGCTTAGTGGGCCCATATCAATAAATTCAGCATGATCCAACTTTATATTCCTTCCACCATTATCCCATACCTTTAGTATCCATTCCCACACATATTCCCCTGATTTCTGTCTATATCAGTTGGAAAACTCATGCAGTTCTTTCAGAGTATAGCATACTTCCTCATGGGTCACACTTTGTATTTCACCTTTGGGGGCTTTTTGTGATTTTAGTCTAGTAATAGGTCCGGAAGGCAAGAGGGGTGGTGGGCGTGGGTAAGATTAGAAATTTCTTGCAAGCTACTAACCTCAGGGCATTCCTTTGCATTTTCTTCTGGTGAGACAGGATTAATCTCTTCAGGCAGGGGTTGGAAGGCAGATTCCTCAGGGCAGACTGGAGGTTGGGCAGTGCATGCTGGTGTTTGGCTGGTACCTGCCTCATGGCTAGGAGGAGGTCCAGACTCCCTGGGGCAGGCTGGAGGCTGGATGATACAAGGTTGACAAGGTGTGGTCTCCACAGGGCAGGCCATTGCAGGTTTATCTGGTAAAGTCTCAGCAGAATTTAGGGTTCCAATATCCCCACCAATATTATCATCATCCCATATGTCTCCATCCCAATCCTCAGGGTTCCACTCCTTTCCAATCAATGCCTTCACTTTAATTGCAGAAACCCTGCGGGGTTGAGATTTTTGTTTCCTCTGTAATTCTGCTAACTCGTACAATGAGAGTCTGGGTTTGATTCTCAGATATCTCAAGTCTGTGGCTACAAGAGACAAGATTTTCTTTCAGGGCACATATAGCAACTTTCACATCATTCCTGCGGCATTTAAGTTACAAATTTGAAGACTTTAACTCATCTTTTACTTTTGTAACTGTATCCAGAGTATCTAGGAGGAGCCAGCCAACATCATTATACCTTTTGACTCCACAAAATTCTGTTAAGGTGTTGAAAACATTCTCACCCAGATCCTTGCTTCTTATAAGCGTGGAAGTAGGGGAATCCAGTACTGCTATTTTGTGTATCTCTATTGCCGCTCACGCCTTGGACTGTTAGCAACCTCTTCATTATTGGAAAGGGAGTCATTAGTACCTTTGAGTCCAATTGGAGTAGAGAGCCAACTGCAAAACTCCTAGAACCACCTCAGACATCCCATGTTTAAGACTCTCTTCCTCCAGTACCACTCCCAGTACTAAGCTGTATTAGTCAGAGTTCTCTCGGGAAACAAAATCAACAGGAGATATCTTTCAATAATATGAGATTATATAAAAGTCTCTCATGCAACCGTGGGGATCCACAAGTCCAGGTTTCGCAGGCAGGCTACAAACTAGGGGATCCGATGAGTCCAATGAAAGGTCCTTGATGAGTTTCTGGGAGAAGTTGACTGTCCAAAGACGAGTTTGGAAATTCTCTCTGAATGTTGAAATCATTTCCCCTTTTAAAGCATTCGACTGATTGGATAAAAGCGTCATCCACTGCTGATGCAATCTCCCTGATCGATGCAGATGTAATCAGCTATCCACGCAGTAAACTCACTGGTGACCGAAGTCCATAAATGCTCGTGTATTACAATTATCCAGTGCTTGCTTGACCAAACACCTGGACACAATTACCTGGCCGAGTAGACACATTAGCCTAACCATCACAATATCCAGCTATCAATTCTTCAATCCATCTATTCATCTATCAAATTCAATTTTTAAAACATTTGAATGTAGCTTGTACAAACCATGCTCCTTGAACAAATAATACTTCTATGTACCTTTCCTAAAGGAATATTCATTATATAAACACCTTAGAGTTATCAGGTTCAAAAACTTTAAAGTTAATATGAAACTTTACTTCTATATTCTGATTCTTTTGTCTCTCCCAATAATGCCCTTTGGGCATTTTCTCCTCCACTATTAGATCTAGCGCACTGCATGTAATTGTGATTTTCTCTATAGTTGCTCTTTTTTTTTTTTTAATTGTGGAAGCATATGTACACAATTAATTTTACCATGTCAGCTACTCCAAAGCATACATTTAGTGGGATTAATCACACAAAGTTGTCCTGCCCTTACCGCCATCCATTACCAGTAATTTCCCATCTCCCCAAACTGAAACCCTACACTCATTATGCATTAACTCCCATTTATCCCCCATGTCTCCTAACATGTACTCTACATTTTGACCCTATGCATTTGCATATAATAGCTCCACTCAACATGATGCCTTCAAGTTTCAACCTGGCAGATAACCAGTTTTCCCAGAACCATTTGACTATTTTCCTCCATTGAATGATCTTGGCACCTTTATTGAAAATCAGTTGGCCATAGATACATAGGTTTATTTTGGACTCTCAATTCTATTCTGTTAGTTCATATGTCTATCCTTAGGCTAGTGTCACACAGTTTGATTATTGTAGCTTGGTAGTAAATTTTTAAATCATGAAATATGTGTCGTCCACCTATTTTCTTCTTTTCAAATTTTTTTGGCTATGTGGGGATCCTTGAATATCATATGAATTTGAGGAAAGATTCTGCATTATTTTTTTTAAACAAATGAATTTTATTGATATATATATTACTAAAGCATATAATTCATCCAAAGTGTATAATCAAAGGTATTTGGTATAATCACAGAGTTGTGCATTCATCACTTCAATCATTGTTAGAGTATTTTCATTATTTCAACGATAATAATAATAAACAAAACAAACAAACAAACAAGAAAGTTCCTCACCTCTCAATCTCTCTGTTTCCCCTGCTATACACAGCTGCTATTTCTGGTTATTCTTGCACAATTATTTATTGGTTCATTAAGCAGTGTTATTGAGACATATTTATATACCATATGATCTATCCAAAGTATATAATCAATGTCTTTTAGTATAATCACCGTACTATACATCATCTCAAAAATTTTAGAAAAATTTCATTACTCCAAAAATAAAGACTCCACACCCCTTTGCATTCCTTCCCCAGCCCTACAAAACCACTAATCTAATTTCATCTTCATAAATTATTGTATATTTACATTTTATATAAATGGAATCATACAATATGTAGTACTCTGTGTCTGGTCTCCTTTACTTAGTATAATGTGTTTTTTTTTGGTCTGATATTAACATATTATAGTATTAAACTGCATTTGTTCAGCTTCAAAGAAAAATGGTCTTATATAGGCAATTTTAAGCACATTCATATTTCACATAATATATTTATATTTCACACAATATATTTAATTCATAATAGCACAATCATAGAGTATTTATCCTTTTGTGTCTGGCTTGCTTCACTCAACATAATGTCCTCCAGGTTCATCCATGTTGTTATATGTTTCAATACTTCTTCTTACCACTACACAATATTCCATCGTGTGTATACACCACGATTTGTTTATCCATTCATCAGTTGATGGACATCTGGGTTGTTTCCAACTTTTGGCTATCGTGAATAATGCTGGTATGAACATCGGTGTGAAGATGTCTATTCATATCCCTGCTAACAGTTCTTTTGGGTATATACCTAGCAATGGTATTGTTGGGTCCCATGGCAAGTCTATATTCAACTTCCTTAGGAAATGCCAAATAGCCCTCCACAGTGGCTGTATCATTCTACATTCCCACCAACAGTGAATAAGCATTTCTATCTCTCCACATCCTCTACAACATTTACAGTTTTTGACTTTTTATTATCAGACAGTCTAATTGGTGTGAAATGATATCTCACTGTAGTTTTGATTTGCATTCCCCTATTTGCTAGTGATGTTAAACATTTTTTCATGTGTTTCTTTGCTATTTGTATTTATTCTTTGGACAATTGTCTTTCCAAATCATTTGCCCATTTTTTAAGTGAATAGTTTGTCTTTTTAGTGTTGAGTTGTTTGATCTCCTTATCTATGATGGATATTAAACCCTTATCAGACATATGATTGCCAAATATTTTCTCCAGTTGAGTCGGCTGCCTTTTTACCCTTTTGAAAAAGTCCTTTGAGGTGCAAAAGGGTTGAATTTTGAGGAGGAAGTCTCATTTATCTATTTTTTCTTTTGTTGGATGTGCTTTGGGTTTACGCTTTAAGAAACTAAATCACATTGCAGCGATAGATACAGGCCATTATATATCTTGCCATAACCTTCATAATTTTGTGGGAGAGAGTGTAAACTTCAATGTAAACTATAATCCATGCTTAGTGGCAGTGCTCCAAAATGTGTTAATCAATTGCAATGAATGTACCACACTAACGAAGGATGTTGTTAATGTGGGTAAATGTGGGTGGTGTGGGGAGTGGGGCATATGGGAATCCCTATATTTTTTATGTAACATTTTTATAATTTAAATATCTTTTTTTAATTAAAAATGAAAAAAAATTACTGTTTACCACAAGATCTTGAAAATGTTTTCCTACATTTTTTTCTAGGAGTTTTATGGTTATTGTATTTATATTTAGGTTCTTGATCCATTTTGAGTTAATTTTTGTATAAGGTGTCAGATAGAGGTCTTAATTCTTTCTTTTGGATATGGCTCTCCAGTTTTTCCAGCAACATTTTTTTAATAGACTCTTCTGGCACAGCTGCCTGGGCTTTTAACAGCCTTGTCAAAAATCACTTAACTGTAGATGTGAGGGTTGATTTCTGAGTTCTCGATTTGGTTCCATTGGTCAATCTGTCTGTCCTTATGCCAGTACCATGCTTTTTTCCCCCACTGTAGCTAAGTAATATACTATAAAGTCAGAAAGTGAGAGTCCTCCAATTTCGTTCTTCTTTTTAAAGAAATTTTTCGCTATTCAGGGCCCCTTATCCTTCCAAATAAAGTTGATTATTGGCTTTTCAATTTCTGCAAAAAAAAGGCTCTTGGGATTTTATTGGGATTGCGTTGAATCTGTAAATCAGTTTGGGTAGAAATGACATCTTTACAATATTTAGTCTTCCAATCCATGAACAAGGAATGTCCTTCCATTTAAGTCTACTTCAGTTCCTTTTAGCAATGTTTTGTAGTTTTCTGAATACAAGTCCTTTACGTCCTTGGTTAAATTTATTCCTAAATATTTTATTGTTTTAATCACTATAATAAGCGGAATTTTTTTCTGATTTCCTCCTCAGATTGCACACCACTATTATAGAATTGCTACTGATTTTTGCATATTAATCTTGTATCCCACCACTTTGCTGAACTTGTCTATTAATTCTAGTAGCTTTGTTTTAGATTTTTCAGGATTTTTTAGATATAGGATCATGTCATCAGTGAATAGTGAAAGTTTTACTTTTCCCTTTCCTATTTGAGTGCCTTTTATTTCTTTGTCTAGCCTAATTGCTCCAGATAGAACCTCTAGCACAATATTCAATAATAACAGTGACAGTGGGCATCCTTGTCTTGTTCCTGATCTCAGTGGGAAAGCTTCCAGTCTTTCACTGTTGAGTAAATGCTAGTTGTAGGTTTTTCATATAGGAACTTTACCATATTGAAAAAGCTTCCTTCTATTCCTATCTTTTTGAGTGTTTTTATCAAGAAAGGGTGCTGTATTTCGTCAAATGCCTTTTCTGCATCAATAGAGAGGATCATATTTTTCTTCACCAATTTATCAATAGAGTTTATTACACTAATTGATTTTCTTGCATTGAACCACCCTTGCATACCTGGGATAAAACCCACTTGATCCTAATGTATGATTTTAAAGTGTTTTTGGATTCCATTTGCAAGTATTTTGTTGAAGATTTTTGCCTCTATAGTCATTAGAGATATTGGTCTGTAATTTTCTTTTTTCATACTGTCTTTATGTGGTTTAAGTATTAAGGTGATGTTGGCTTCATAGAATGAGTTTGGGAGCATTCTTTCCTGTTCAATTTTTTTGGAGAGCTTGAGCAAGATCATCTTTGAATGACTGGTAGAATTCACCTGTGAAGCTATCTGGTCCTGGGCTTTTCATCTTTGGGAGGTTTTGGATGACTGCTTTGATCGCTTCACTTGTGATTGGTTTGTAGAGGTCTTCTATTTTAGGGCCAGTGTAGGTGGTTCGAGTGTTGTCCATCCCATCTACATTGTCTAGTTTTTTGGCATACAGTTGTTCATAGTATTCTCTTATTATCTCTCTTATTTCTGCGGGGTCAATGGTAATGTCCCCTCTCTCATTTCTGATTTTATTTATTTGCATCTTCTGTCTTTTTTTCCTTGTCAGTCTAGCTAAGGGTTTGTCGATTTTGTTGATCTTCTCAAAGAACTAACTTTTGGTTTTGGTGATTCTACTGTTTTTTTTTGTTTTGTTTTGTTTTCAATTTCCTTTATTTCTGCTCTGATCTTTACTATTACTTTCCTTCAGCATGGTTTGGGATTAGTTTGCTGTTCTTTTTCTAGTTCCTCCAGCTCTGTAGTTAGGTCTTCAATTTTGGCTTGTTCTTCTTTTTTAATGTAAGCATTGAGGGTATAAAAGTCTCTCAGCTCTGCCTTTGCAGTATCCCATAGGTTTTGATATCTTGTAGTATCGTTTTCATTCATCTCAAGATATTTGCTGAATTCTCTTGCATTTTCTTCTTTGACTCACTGGTTATTTAAGAGTGTTGTTTAATCTCCATATATTTATGATTTTTCCCTTTTTCTGTCCATTATTGATTTCCAGCTTCATTCTGTTATGATCAGGGAAAGTGTTTTGTGTAATTTCAATCTTCTAAAATTTATTGAGAATTGTCTTGTAACCCAACATATGGTCGATCTTGGAGATGAATCCATGAGCACTTGAAAAGAATATATATCATGCTGTTTGGGGGTACAGTGCTCTATAGATATCTATTAGGTCTAGTTGATTTATCATATTATTCAAGCTCTCTTGTTTCTTTATTTATTCTCTGTTCAGATTGTCTATCCAATACTGAAAGTGGTGTATTGAAGTCTCCAACTATTATTTCAGAGACATCTATTTCTCCCTTCAGCTTGCCAGTGTGTGCCTCACGTATCTTGGAGCACTGAGATTAGGTGCATAAATATTTTGTATAGTTATTTCTTCTTGCCGAATTGCCCCTTTTATTAATATATAATGACCTTCTTCATGCCTTATTACAGTTTTGCATTTAAAATCTATTTAGTCCAAGATTAATATCACTATGCCAGCTCTTTTCTGGTTACTATTTGCATAGAATATCTTTTTTTTTTTTTTTTTTTTTTTTGGTTTTCATTGTGCAATTCTTTTATTCTGTAAAAGGTAACAAAATATACAGAACAAAACTTTCCCTTTTTTAAGCTAATGTTATAAATCCATATATAAATACTATACCCTACAGCTGATCGTGAACTAGACCTGCACTGTCGGCCTCCACCCCAGTGATCACTGCAGGGTTTGTCAACTGAACCGAGTGACTGGAGGAAGGAAATCAGTTTAAGGTTTTAGAGCTAATTCAGAATAATTTTCACCCCTCAAAACAAATATACCAAAGATGGGTCCTTCACAGAAATCAGGAAGCAATCAATTTGAGCTCATTTCGGATAGTATGGCACAGAATATAAGCCACCGTGAGTTTCTTTCATTATAGGGAACCTCGTATCACACATGCCAGTGTCAAGGTCGTTAGTCAGACTTTACAGGAATCGTCTTTAATTCGAATCAGTCCTGCCGAGCATCTATCAAGAGGATATAGAATATCTTTTGGCAACCTTTCATTTTAAACCTGGTTGTGTCCTTACGTCTGAGGTGAGTCTCTTGTAGACAACATATAGATAGCTCATATATTTTTAATCCATTCCATCAGTCTATGTCTTTTGATTGGGTAGTTCAAGCCATTAACATTCAATGTTATTATAGTAAAGGTATTACTTACTTCATCCATTTTGACCTTTGACTTTCTATTGTTATGTCGTACTATTTTCTATCTTTTCACCCTTTAATTTACCCTTTTTAATAATCTTCATTTCTACATACTTCTCCATGTCTCTCACCCTTGTTTTTTCCTTTCAGGCTTCAGCACTCCCTGTACTATCTCTTGTAATTCTGGTCTTTTGGTATCATATTTTATCAGTTTTGTTTGTCTGTGAAGACTTTAAACTCCCCCTCATTTTTTTTTTTTTTTTTGAGGTACCGGGGGCCAGGTATTGAACCCGGGACCTCATATGTGGGAAGCTGGCGCTCAACCACTGAGCCACATTGGCTCCCCTGAGATGGTTTTGTCTTTGTTTTGTTTTGCTTTTTTTTTTTTTTTTTTCCCAGAGGCACTGGAACCGAACCTGGGGTGTCCCATGTGGTAGGTGGGCGTTCAACTTCTTGTGCCACATCTGCTCCCCCATTGATTTTTGACTTGAGTTTCACCACACTCTAAGTCCAATGTCTGTTGATTGTATCTGTACAAGCACTTTGTTTCTGCATCCTTGAGCCCTCACTGTCAAGCCTGCATTTCAGGGGTGTGTGAGAATGCTTAAATGATAATGTTGTCTGGTGAGCAGTATGGGGCAAGTTCGGCCATGGGGTGTTGGTCTACCCAGTGGACTACCCCAGTGTGGGTCCTCTGTGTCCACGCTCCATTTAGGTCTTGAGGACTCAACCAATCTGGAGTATGAAAGATAGAGATATGGATAGGTTTAACTCCATACAGAAAGTGCTTTGTTGGGGTATAATTACTTCCTGTTGTGTAGGAAGCCTCACATACCCAGAGACAAGAGCCCTCTGTGGTGGGGTACAAGGTGTAGGAGCAAACTTACTGAAAGTAATCGTTTATGAGCCCGTTTTTTAAATTTCAGCAATGCTGGACACTGAGTGATGTTTTTTCATTTTCAGAGAGCATGGGAAAGGGCATGGAAGAGTGCAGACTGGCATTTCTGGTGTAATACTGCCATCAAGAGGAACTTGTTTAGCAATCGCATGAAGCCGTCAGTGTAACTTCCTAGGTTAGCCTTGAATTTGAGTAAACGCAGGGACCTAGGCAGTCCAGATGACAGTGGCCCAAAAGTTCCAGTGCTGGCTTGAGGCTTGAGAGAACTGAGGTGCCAAGGCGGGGCCTGCTTTGGAAGCTCTTGGGCCAGGAGCCAACACAAGACAGCCAGTGTTCCCAGTGGGTCAGGAACAGGAAGCGAAGTCTCTGCCTTTGTGGCCACCATGTCTGGGCAGGACTATAGGCACCAAAGTGATGTTTCCTCGTAAGACGGCTCTGGGCTTTGTCCTTCATTCCCCTTGCACTATGAGTGGAAAAGGGATCATCTCCTGGGGACCCAGTGCCATGGAAAATCCAACCTTGTGTTTCCTTTCACATCTCTCAAAAGAGGTTGAAACCCACCAATTTCCCTTTCTTTTCACATTGTGAACTTCTAGAAAATTTAAAGAGTAGCATTAAACTGGAAGGAAACAAAACACTGTGACTTGTCTTTTCTTCTGGCAGGTGCAGGGGCCTGTTGTGAATTTACCTTAAGGAATTGTAGGCTTTAGAAAGTTTTTCAAAAATGCCCTGAATCAAATTGACCTATTTTTGGAGAAATTCCTCATTTTGTGGTCATATATAAGAAGAAAAAGCAAAGGAAAAGGTGGTTTTTACCAATAATTCCCTAACCTTTGTATTTGGGGTGGAGGAAGATGACAAGAGTGGTGTTGTTCTGTGGCTCCTCTGTGGAAGCTGTCATGTGTCCAGATGACTTTACCTTGAGACTGGGTTCCTCGGCCTATTCGTATTTGAGTTCTTTTCCCCTTCCTTCATGGCCAAATCATAAGATGTAGACTGTAGATTCATGGAACATCCTGGAAATGTGATAATTTTTATACCTTTCCCCATCTTGCAGAATGAGAGGCAAAGGAGAGGAAAGGCAAAGATGTCTAAGGTATCTTTGTGTTTCCAACCTTTCCAAATCAAACACATGGGGACTCACAGGTGCATTCAAGCCACTTTGAGTCTTCCTTTCATAGCTTGGTAGTGTCAGATGTCCCAAGATTGAAATTAGGCCAGTGGTGAAGTCAAGCATCAACATGTTGGCACACTGTCACCCTGCTGGTTGCAGCATCTATCCCGTGGGTGGTGGAAAACATGGTGTGGCCATGTGAGCCAAGCTGGGTTTTCACAGGCACCTCAACCTTCACCTCCTGATTCTGTTGGCTGCCCCTGTGTGTGGCTCCTTGGGACCTCAGTGTGAAGTTTGGTGTTTCAGGGACCTGTCAGAAGGTCACAATGACAGTAAGGGGACGGGGGAGCGAGTGTTCCTGTGTATGTGCAAATTGGTTCCTATGTGTGTGGTGTGGTGTGGGAGGTGGTGGTGGAGGTGCTGTTTTTGGGTTCTTGGATCCCCCCTCTGTGTCCAGACTCCATCTGGACTACAGGACTCAACCCACCTGCAGTGACAGGGAGAGACATGGACATATGTTGAGGTCCATAAATTTGGGGTCGTCACTGGGGCATGGTCACTCTTATTAGACTGGAGGCCAAACATACACTAACAGGGACAATGCTCTGTGTGATGGGAACAGATGCTGGCTCTTGAAAAGTAGCGAAATTGAGGAGGTGCCAAGCCATAGGGTGGTTGGACACTGCTTGGTGTTTTCATTGCCAAAGGGCAGAGGGAGAGGCCCAGGGGAAGAGCAGGTTGCTATTTCTGGTGCACTACTGCCACCAAGTAGTATTTATTTCCCAATCCTTTGTCAACTTCCCTGTGGCTTCCTGGTCAGGCCATGGAATTCAGTAAATTAGGGGTCCTAAGAAAGACAAAGGACAGGAATGCCTCAGGTTCAGAGCTCCAGTAAGGCATGGGATAAGTTTGGCCTTTGGCTTCCTCCTGCCATGGAATATCCAGAACTAGGCATCAGGACAAGGCAGACAGCTAGGGTCCCAGAAGTGTAGGACACAGAAGGCCATGGCTAGGGACCTTGGTGGCCACCATGTTTGGGCACATCTTGCTGAAGCAGCTCCCTAGGAGCCAAAGCAAAGGACTTTGGCCATATTTCCTCCTACACTTCTGGCAGATCAAGGTGGGTTGGCAAAGGGTGACCCAATGTCCAGGAAGACTCTGGGCCAGAGGAAGACCTCCCCTATACCAGACAGCAGAAGACTGGGCTTGGCTGTGCTGGAGACAGGCCCTTAATGATCCATGTTCTCCTCAAGGATGAGATGTGGAACCAGGTAGCAGACATAAGGAGTGTTAAGGAAGCTAGAAAGCCTTGAGCTTAGTCCAGAAGGGAATTGAACTCACCATGATGAACCAATGAGTCATTGACCAAAGCTTGTGAGGAAAAAATGGCACAGGTAGTTCCATCTCAGGGGGTTGGTACATTCATGTAAAGGCCTGTCCTCTGTGCTCTGGAACCCATACCCAAGTGAGGCAGAGGCTGGGGCAGCTGCATTTGCAAATATCATGTTTCTGGGTCATCATCCCCCAGAGGAACATTGGGGCTTGGAAGGCAATGGAAAAGAATGTCCTTTCCTTCATTCAGGTCACCTCTGCCTCTCCAGGTCTCAAGTCCACACTTGTCTCAGTGTTGGTAATCAGTGTGAGGTTCTAGACAGCCTCCCAAAAGGCACTTGGGTTGAGTCACCTCTGTTTGACCACCATCCATGTCTGGGTAGCCCTCTCTTTCTAACAAAACATTCATACACACTCTCTTATGCACACAAACCAACACATACACGGCAAACACATACATATGTGACCTGAACTCCACCACCAATAAAGTGTATCTGCCCTGACCAAGAAACAGTTGCAGAGTCCTGGAGACCCAGACATATGTCTTACACTGTGAATGTCCCCATTGTCACTTGAGGTGGAACCTCTGGGACCCTTTTCCTTTACCTAGCTCCAGTCTGCGTGGGGAAGTAATCCTTCTCAGCTCTGTTCTGTGTCTTTGCTCCTGGGTCAAGGAGGTGGTCTCAAGGTCCAACCCTCGACCCCTCGCTTTCACAGCTCCTGGAGGTGAGCTGAAACCTGTGCTATCCCCAGAAGGTTTGGAAAATTCTGTGGGGTAGGATGAGGGTTTGATCTTGACCTTCTCTGCCAAGCTCTGGGCAAGGCCTTAGCTCAAACATGTCTTTTGTCCCCAACACCGAGGCTGCAGGCCTGGTGGCATCTGTGGGACTTTTTTTTATTTTTAAAGAAGCTTTAGAGTACATAAATGTTACATGAAAAATATAGGGGAATGTCATATTCCCCCCTCCCTCCCCTTCCCCCACTTTCCCCCATTAACAACATCTTCCATTAGAGTGGTACATTTGTTAGAATTGATGAACACATATTGAAGCATTGCTACTAACCATGGGCTATAATTTACATTATAGTTTACACTCTGCCCTGCACACTTTTATAGGTTATGACAAAATGTATAATGGCCTTTATCCATCATTGCAATGTCATGCAGGATAATTCCAATGTATCTGTGGGACTTTTGAACTGCAGCCTGCTCTGTGTCTCTCAGAATAGAGGGCATCCATGTAAAGTAGCAGATGCCTTCCCAAACAGGAGGAATTGGCCAATAAAGGTGGTGGGCAAGGGGTCGGAGGATGCAGTCGCGATTGCCCTAGAGACATGTTGGACACAGACCCAGGAATTCCAGAGGATGATGGGGATTTGGGTGTGAGGCTCCCAAAAGGATATGGACATTCTCTCTGATGTGAATGCACATGGGCTTGAGAACACCATGGAGCCTGTGACTCAGACTTTTCTTGATGTGAAGAAGACCAAAAAAGGCCCAACTAAATTTCAGTCCATTTCACCTCCATTGCCCTTCCTTGACACTGCCTAGGAGCAAAGGATCTGGAAGGGCCCTTGGAGGGTGGTGATTTCCACAGCAGTTCATTGGGTCCTTCAAAGAGTTCTTTGTTTCTTGTATGTGATTTCAGGGTATGCAGGGCTCTCGGTGGGGATTAGAATGAATCCAAAATATGTCATGAAAACTTTGGCAAAAGAGAGACTCTAGATTTTAGCTCTGTGTGAAGGGGACCTTTTCTAAGTCTGCTCTGAAGTGCAGGCAGCCACGAAGGACAAATTTGACGCAATGGGCTTCATGCCAGTTGAAACCTGAATATCAGAACAGAGTGGGCCAAGGCAACAGAGATGCTGGTGGACACTTGCCCCTTTACTGGTTGGTCTGTGGCTCTTTTCTTCCTTTCATGGGGAAAGGAAATTGGAAAGCACACTGAGAGAGGCAAGATGGCATCATTTTAGGAGGGCACTTGCTGACTCGCTCTCTGTGAGGCTGGCTGATTGGGGACAGGGTCCTGCCCGGGGGTCTGTGCTGTGGGTGCACGGAACGAGAAGCTTGGGATATCTATCTGGAGGCAGCTCGAAGGCATGGATTGCTCGGTAGAGATTCGTGAGTTTTAACCCTGTCCATGGAGGTTAACACAGACGGCTGAGCCCCACCCAAAGGGAAAAAAGCTGATTTGAGCCGCGACTCCTGCCGGCAACCCGGTGAGAGGGAGTGTTCTCCAAGAGTGGGAGGGTTCTGACTGAAGGTGGAGAGGGATTTCCTTTCTGTGGATTTGGCTGCCCGGACCCCATCATAGCTTTGGGGGGCTTATAAGCCGGCTTGAAGCAGTGCCAGGCTGAGGTGAGAGGCGAATCTACTGGAGCCTGATTTACCCAGCAGCCTGGTGACACTGAGGCTTGGCTCCAGAGGGGGCGGAGTCAGCCAATTTTATCGTTCTGCACTGACAAGCTTCAGAGCTTCAGCTCCCCTGGGGAGGCTAGGAAGTGGGAAGTGCTTGATTAGTTTCCACGAGCCTAGTTAGGGTCCCCTTGGTGAAGGGGGTGGTCTGGAAGAGGACTTCTTTTGGGTCCCTTATTTTGCCAAAAAAAAAAAAAAAAAAAAAAAGAGTCACTTTAAAAAATAAAAAATGAATTTTTCTTTTTAATTTAGTTTAATACAATTGATTGATAAACACAAGCAGCTGAGAGGTTCCACAAGGGCCCAAGAAGGAACACTGTTCTTCCTTAGATTTGTTTGACTGCTTGCTTTTGTGGTTGTTTTGGTTTTTCTCTGTTTATTTGTTGTCTCTTGCTTTTCTTTCCTCTTTCCTCCCCCACCCTTCTTTTTTCGTTCATTTTTTTAAAAATTAGGTGGTGATGGCTTGTCTATTCTTTGCTGTGCTTCTTCTTCAGTGATTTCCACTTCTCTGTCTATACTGATTTTGTATACCAAGCTATCTCTTTTCCTTCCTTCATCTTTCTCCCTTCTGCTTTCTGTTGTGGTTCTTACATACCAGGTTTTTTCATTAGCCCACAACTTAAGGGTGTCAATTTCTATTCTATCTGTTTTCTTCTTCTTTGTTTTTTTTTTTTTTTATTAATATTAACTTTTTCCTTTCAGCCCTTTCTTTACTGTTTCTCTCACTCCTCATCATTCTAGCCTTCTAAATTATTATATATATAGCCCTCTATTTGGTTTCCCAGTCCATTGTACGTACTCCACTTTTTTTCCTATTACGCTACACTGCCTACATGAGTCAAATATTCATTTCACTAAGTCTTATTTGGCCCCTCTTCTAACTTTTATCAATATTACTATTATCCTTGTTCCTTTCTCACATCTCTAGATTCATCTGGCACTAATCTCTTGCCTTTAAGGTAACATAGAAGGAAGCAAGGAAATAAAATAAGAAGAAAAAGTGTCAAAGAGAAAATTTAACACACACACAGAACCACAAGCGAAATAAAATTCTAGAGCAGAGAGAGAGAAGCTAATCAACTGAACAAACCCATCAAGATAAAATGATGACTAGAGGGCAACAAAAAATTACAAACCACACTGAGAAACAGGAAAACATGGACCAGTCCAATGAAAAAACTAAAAACCAGGAAGAGATGCAGAACATCGAACAACTAATCAAAGCTTTCCAAACAAATATCATGGGCCAACTTAATGAAGTGAAGGAAGAGATTAAGGATATTAAGAAGACAGGGGGAGAACATCCTGAAGAAATTGTAAACATATGTAAAAAGATAACGGATATGATGGTGACCAATGGCACAATCCAAGAAATCAAAAAGACACTAGATTCACATAAAAGCAGATTTGAACAGGCAGAAGAAGGAATTAGTGATGTGGAAGACAATACATCTGAAATCAAACAGATAGTAGAACAGATAGACAAAAAGATAGAAAAAATCCAGCAGGGACTCAGGGATTTAACCGACAACACAAAATGCACAAACATACACATTATGGGCATCGCAGAAGGAGAAGAGAAGGGAAAAGGAACACAAGGAGTGTTGAAGGAAATAATGGCTGAAAACTTCCCAACCCTATTGAGAGAGATGGATGTGCAGATCCAGGAAGCACAGCACACCCCAAACAGTATAAATCCCAACAGGCCAACTCCAAGAAATATACTTGTCAAAATGGCCAAAGAGAAAATACTCAAGGCAGCAAGAGAAAAGGGAACCATCACATAAAATGGAAGCACAATAAGATTAAGTGCTGATTTCTCAGCTGAAACCATGGAGGCAAGAAGACAGTGGTATGACATAGTCAAAGTACTAAAAGAAAAAAACTTCCAGCCATGAATTCTCTATCCAGCATAACTTGCATTCAAAAATGATGGAGAGTTCAAATTATTAACAGATAAACATAAATTAAGAAAGTATGCCAATGAGAAACCTGCACTTCAAGAAATACTAAAGGAAGTTCTACAAGTTGAAAGGAAAAAGCAGGGGAGAGAGATTTGGAGGAGAGTGAAAGAATAACTAATGGACAAAAAGAGAAATAAAAAGAACATATGACATACATTAACCCAAAGAAAATATGGATGATGTAAGAAATTTGCTGCGAGTAATAACACTGAATGTTAATGGATTAAACTCACCAGTCAAGAGATGCATATTGGCAGAATGGATAAGGAAATATGATCTATCTATATGCTGTCTACAAGAAACCCACCTTCGACCCAGAGATTCAAGAAGGCTGAAAGCGAATGGCCGGAAAACTATTTTACAAGCTAACAATAGCCAAAAAAGGGCAGGAGTAGCTATTCTAATATCAGACAAAATAGACTTTAAATGCAAAACTATTGTAAGAGACAAAGATGGACACTATATATTAGTAAAAGGGGTAATCTCTCAAGAAGAGAACAATCATAAACATTTATGCACCTAATTGGGGTGCCTCAAAATACATAAGGCAAACTCTACAAAAACTAAGTAGAGAAACAAATGCCTCTACAATAATACTGGGGGATTTTAATACACCATTGTCATCATTAGACAGAACAGCTAGACAGAGAATCAATAAAGAAACAAAGACTCTCAACAATACATTAGAGGACCTGGACTTAATAGACATATACAGAACACTACACCCAAATACAGCAGGATTTGCATTCTTCTCAAGTGCACATGGGTAATACTCCAAGATAGACCACATGCTAGGCCACAGAGCAACTCTCAATGAACTCAGAAAGATTGAGATTATACGAAGTAATTTCCCTGACCACAATGGAATGAAATTGGAAATCACTAAGGGCCAGAGAAACAGGTTAAGCATAAGGATATGGAAGTTAAACAACATACTCTTAGACAAAGAGTGGGTCAAGGAGGAAATCTCAAAAGAAATCAGTAACTACCTTGAAACTAATGAAAACGACAACACAACATATCAAAACCTATGGGATGCAGTGAAAGCAGTCCTGAGAGGGAGGTTCATAGCCATAAATTCATATATTAAAAAAGAAGAAAGAGCTAAAATGGAAGACCTAACTGCACACTTGGAGAAATTGGAAAAACAACAAACTAAACCTAAAGGACGTAGAAAGAAGGAAGTAACAAAGATTAGAGCAGAACGAAATGAAATAGAGAATAAGAAAGCACTGGAAAAAATAAACAAAACTAAAAGCTGGTTCTTCGAGAATATCAATAAAATTGACAAACCATTAGCCAGACTAACAAAGAAAAAGAGAGAACAGATGCAAAGACCCAAAATAAGGAATGAGCAAGGGTATATCACTACTGACCCCACAGAAATAAAGAGTATCATAAGAGGATACTTTGAAAAATTATATGCCAACAAGAATGATAATTTAGAGGAAATGGACAAGTTTCAAGAAACTCACAAACAGCCTACATTGATGAAAGAAGAAATTGATGAACTCAACAGTCCAATTACAAGTAAAGAGATAGACTCAGTCATCAAAAACCTCCCAACTAAGAAAAGCCCAGGGCCAGATGGCTTCACAGCTGAATTCTACCAAACATTCCGGAAAGAGCTAACACCAATTCTGCTTAAGCTCTTCCAAAAAATAGAAGTAGAAGGACTATTGCCTAACTCATTCTATGATGCCAACATTACCCTAATAACAAAACCAAATAAAGATACCACAAGAAAGGAAAATTACAGACCAATTTCTCTAATGAGCCTACATGCTAAAATCCTCAACAAAATACTTGCTAATCGCATTCAACAACATATCAAAAGAATTATATGAATGAAACCATGACGAAGTGGGTTTCATCCCGGGTATGCAAGGACGGTTCGATATAAGAAAATTAATCAATGTAATAAACCACATAAACAGATTGAGAGAAAAAAATCACATGATTATCTCTATAGATGCAGAAAAATCATTCGACAAAATACACACTCTTTCCTGATAGAAACACTGCAAAAGATAGGAATAGAAGGAAACTTTCTGAATATGATAAAAGGTATATATGAAAAACCCAAAGCTAACATCATCTTCAATGGTGAAATCCTAAAAGCCTTCCCTCTGAGATCGGGAACAAGACAAGGATGCCCACTATCACCACTCCTATTTAACATTGTCTTAGAAGTACTTGCTTGAGCACTGAGGCAACAAAAGGATATAAAGGCATCCAAATTGGAAAAGAAGTAAAGATTTCATTATTTACAGACAACATGATCCTATACGTAGAAAGCCCTGAGAAATCTACAACAAAGCTTCTAGAACGGATAAAGGAGTTCAGTAATTTCGCAGGGTATAAGATCAATGCCCAAAAATCAATAGCCAGCTCTTTAACAAGTGGTGCTTTGAGAACTGGATATCCATATCCAAAAGAATGAGAGAAGAATACCATCTCACACCTTATACAAAAATCAACTCAAGATGGATCAAAGATCTAAATATAAGAACCAAAACCATAAAAACCTTGGAAGATAATGTAGGGAAGCATCTACAGGACCTTGTAATAGGAAATCGTTTCATGAACTTCACAGCCAAAGCACGATCAGCAAGAGAAAAAATTGATAAATGGGATCTCCTCAAAATTAAAAAGTTCTGCACCTCAAAGGATGTTATTAAGAAAATAAAAAGGCAGCCTACCCAATGGGAAAAAATATTGGGCAACCATATATCTGATAGGAGCCTAATATCCTGCATATATAAAGAAATCCTACACCTCGAAAATAAAAGGACAAACAACCCATTTAAAAAATGGGCAAGTGACCTTGAAAAGACACTTCTCCAAGGAAGAAATACAAATGGCTAAAAAGCACATGAAAAAATGCTCAACATCACTTGCTATCAGGGAAATGCAAATCAAAACTACAATGAGATACCATCTTACACCCATCAGAATGGCAGCTATTAAAAAAACAGGAGACACTAAATGTTGGAGAGGATGTGGAGGAATAGGAACCCTCATCCACTGCTGGTGGGACTGCGGTATGGTCCAGCCACTGTGGAGGACAGTTTGGCGATTCCTCAAAAAACTAGCAATAGATCTTCTGTATGATCCAGCAATTCCACTGCTGGGTATATACCCAGAAAAACTGAAAACAAAAACACTAACAGATATATGCACACCAATGTTCATAGCGGCATTGTTCACCATTGCCAAAAGTTGGAATCAGCCCCGGTGCCCATCAACAGACGAATGGATAAGCAAAATGTGGTACATACATACAATGGAATATTACTCAGATGTAAGAAGGAACAAAGTGCTAACACATGGAATAATGTGGATGAATCTTGAAGACCTTATGTTGAGTGAAGCAAGCCAGGAACTGAAGGATGAACAGTATATGACCTCAGTGATCTGAACTGAGGAAAGTGAGCAGTCTCTGAGAACCATTGTCTGAAAGATAGGTTAACAAAGGAGAGTAAGAGAAGAGCAGGCTTTGAGCCATCACCCATATGGACATAATCTATGGTAAAGGGATAGAGTGTAGTTGCATGTTGGGGGATGGGGCAGATGAGTGGTGGTGTTCATAGCTTTGGTGGTGCAGCACTGGGGGGTGGGTGGATTAGGAAGGGCAGGTTCAAATCCCCAGGGCATGTAACTGTGAATCTTGACATTCCATGGGTAGGGAGAGGGTGGTATCATGGGCCCTGGGGGGCAGGGGGGAAGGGAACAGTCAAGATCTAAAGGGATGTTTGGTGGTCATGGGGAAGGTTTTTCATTACCTTACAGTAATGGACACAGGACATGGTAAATATTATCAAAATTATTAAGCTGTATCATCTAAATTGTAAACTATACTGTAAATCATTGACAATGTTTAGTTGCTGTATTTTGCTATCTGTATAACAGTTATAACAATGCTAACATTCAAAAAAAAGGGGGGGTCAATATGGGGTGGGGAAGTTGGGGTGGCTTGGTATCTGGGAGTCTCCGGCACTCCGTATGTGACTTTGCTGTGACCTAAAACTTCTTTGAAAATCAAATGAAAAATTGGTAGAAAATTGGGATTGAGAGGGGAAAGGTGTCACGGCATACCAGAAATCCGATAACACAGTGATAAAAAGGAAGGAAAGAAAAAAAGTAGAGAAAGGAAAAAAGAATGAATTTATATATATATATATTTTAAAGGCAATTCCTTTGTCTTTTCGCCCATTTTCTGAATGTCCCAATCCGCTAATTATATTTTATATCGTTTTGTTTTTTTTTTCCTTTTCTTTTCTTTCTTTTTTTTTTTTTCTTCCCCCTGAGTTTCCTTATGTTTGTCTCTTGCATGTAAGCTTATCATACTTGTTTCTTTTTCCTAGTAAGTGTATTTGATTATTTTATGGACTACATGTTCATGGAGGATTTGGATCACAGAAGGGTTATAATGGGTACTGCAAGGGATTATTGGTGGGGGGTCTCTGGGAGGGGGGTTTCATGGGAATTAGTTCATCCGAATACACATGAAAGATATACAAAATCGATCAAAAGATCAAAAGATGGGGCATGGTCACGATGGGTGGACAATCACACAACAAATGAGGGAATCTGAATTCCTAGCCTGGAGAGCTCTGCCACAGTCTCCAAGGGAGCAGCAATAGTCCTCTGAGTGCAGGGACAGTGTCTGTCAAAAGAGGATGACCCACTGATGTGTTCTTTTTATTGATGACTACCCTTTTGAATCTTTGCTCTTGTAACTGAGACTTAGCCTGTAGTTGTGGGGTGCCTAAGGGTTGCCACGTGGGAGCCTCCTTGTTGCTCAAATGTGGCCTCTCTCTAAGCCAAACTCAGCATATAATTGCATTACCTTCCCCCCAACGTGGGACATGACTCCCGGGGATGAGCCTCCCCTCAACAAGGGATTAATACCAAGTGCCAACTGGCAACACAACTGGAAAAAGACCTTGAACTAAAGGGGGAAAAGGTAAAGACAAATGAGTTCAAGTGGCTAAGAGACTTCAAAGAGAGTCGGGAGGTCATCCCAGAGGTGACTCTTACGCACACCTCAGTAGGAGCTCATAGAACATCTAAGTGCCTATCACCCCACATAGAGGGCCTCCTGAGAGCTCTGGAGACACCCAGGTCCTATATAAGTGGGGTTAGACCCAGAGACTGATGCCTTATCAGTGGGCTCTATTTTGGAATCTGTGCTCCTGAGAGTGACAGAATTGGACTCAAATAAGTCCTCCCTGCACATGGTTCATCAGTCCCTTCTATTCAAACCTATATGTGATGCTGAAGTTCTTAGGTATACTTCCAGAGACTGGAGCTTCTGGCCTACCTATATGCCAGGTGTGCATGGAATCTCGGTGGAGCTACAACTCCTACCCTACAGCTCAATGGACTCATTCAAGTCACCTGGTGAGGTGACAACGATGGGCAATGGCCATCCCAGGGAATGGAGAGGGCCTGCATCTGCAGGCAGGATCATCCCACCCACCATATCCATGGGATATAAGCCCTCTCTCACTTGGAGGTGGAGTGGACATCACCATCCCAGTCCCCTCAGGATTGGGGGAAGAACTATGGAATAGAATGGACTTGATGGTATTCTGTTGTTCACATATGGTGATTCTAGCAATGGAAGAAATTATAACAATGAGGTGGAGCCTGTGGCCACTTGACACTTTTGGGGCAGGGAGGGGACGGGACGTGCAGTTGAAATACAGGGGCTTCTTTGGTATTTGGAGGTTGTCCTGAGTACCGTTGTGGCAACGGATGTAGGCCATTTTAAATCAGCACACACCAGTCAGAACTGTGTGGGAGAGAGTGTGGTCTACGGTGTGAACTGTGGTCTATGCTTGGTGGCAAGGCTACAGGATGTGTAAGTCCATTGAGGGTGGTGGGCCACACTTGTGGGAGATGTTTGTGTGGGATGTGGTGGGAGGTGTGGGAGGTGGGCAACATGGGAATCCCAGTGGGTTCCGTGTAATATTTTGGGTAATCTAAGCACCTCTTAAAATATATTTATATATATATATAAATAACATTTTTGTAAGCAAATGCACATATAGGCATATATATTTATATATCATTTTGCAAATGTTGGTATGTATTGTGAAAATTTTGATTTTTACCCACAATAAAAAAAAAATCAGTAGCATTTAAGTACACCAATAACGAGCAATCTGAGGAGGAAATCAAGAAAAAAATACCGCTTACAATAGTAAAAAAGTATCAAATACCTAGGAATAAATTTAACTACAGATGTAAAGGACTTATATACAGAAAACTACAGAACACTGTTAAAGGAAATCAAAGAAGACTTAAATAAATGGAAGAATATTCCCTGTTCATGGATAGGAAGACTAAACATCATAAAGAAGTCAATCTTACCCAAATTAATCTACAGATTTAATGCAATCCCCCAATAAAAATCAACACTGTATTTTTTAAGGAACTGGAAAAATTAACTACAAAATTTATTTGGAAAGGTAAGAGGCCCGGAATTGTCAAAGACATATTGAAAAAGAAAAATGAAGTTGGAGGTATGACATTACCTGTCTTTAATCCATACTACAAAGCTACAGTACTCAAAAGTGCACGGTATTGGCACAAGGATAGACATACTGACCAATGGAACCGAACTGAGTGCTCTGATATAGATCTTCTCACATACAGTCATCTGATATTCAACAAGGCCACCAATCCCTCTCAGTTGGGAAAGAATGGCTTCTTTAACAAGTGGTGCTTGGAGAACTGGATATCCATAAACAAAAGAATGAGAGAGGAATACCAACTTATACCTTATATAAAAATCAACTCAAGATGTATCAAAGATCTAAATATAAGAGCCAAAACCATAAAGACCTTGGAAGATAATGTAGGGAAGCATCTACAGACCTTGTAATAGGAAATGGTTTCATGAACTTCACACCCAAAGCACGAGCAGCAAGAGAAAAAATTGATAAATGGGATCTCCTCAAAATTAAAAACTTCTTCACCTCAAAGGATGTTATTATGAAAATAAAAGGCAGCCTACCCAATGGGAGAAAATATTTGACAACCATATATCTGATAGGAGCCTAATATCCTGCATATATAAAGAAATCCTACACCTCGAAAATAAAAAGACAAACAACCCATTTAAAAAATGGGCAAGTGACCTGAAAAGACACTTCTCCAAGGAAGAAATACAAATGGCTAAAAAGCACATGAAAAAATGCTTGACATTGCTAGCTATTAGGGAAATGCAAATCAAAACTACAATGAGATACCATCTTATACTGATCAGAATGGCAGTTATTAAAAAAACAGCAGACTATAAGTGTTGGAGAGGATGTGGAGGAATAGGAACCCTCATCCACTGCCGGTGGGATTGTGGAATGGTCCAGCCACTGTAAAGGACAGTTTGGCGGTTCCTCAGAAAGCTAACAATAGATCTTCCATATGATCCAGCGAAGGGTATATACCCTGAAGATTTGAAAGCAAAGACACGAACAGATATATGCTCACCAATGTTCATAGCGGCATTGTTCACAATTGCCAAAAGCTCGAATCAGCCCCGGTGCCCATCAACAGATGAATGGATAAACAAAATTTGGTACATACATACAATGGAATATTACTCAGCTGTAAGAAGGAATAAAGTGCTAACACATGGAATAACATGGATGAATCTTGAAGACCTTATGTTGAGTGAAGCAAGCCAGGCATTCAAGGATGAACAGTGTATGACCTCACTGATTTGAATTGAAGAAAGTGAGCAGTCTCTGAGAACCATTGTCTGAAAGATAGGTTAACAAGGGAGAGAAAGAGAAGAGAAGGTTGTGAGCCATCACCCATATGGACATAATCTATGGTAAAGTGATAGAGTATAGTTGCATATTGAAGGATAGGACAGGTGGGTAGTGATATTACTGGGTTTGGTGGTGCAGGGTTGACAGGTGGGTAGATTAGGAAGGGCAGGTTAGAATACCCAGGATACTGGGGGGAGAGATTGGTGGGGGACTAGGTGAACATGGGATTTGTGTATATGATGTTGAAAGTGCAGGAGTGGGAATGATCTTATGGCAGTATGACAAGGTAGTGTCACTGGTTTAGGGTGTAGGTTGGGGGGGGGGGCATTCAGGAAGGGGTGCATCTGGAGTAGGCTTCTGGGGAGTGTGTGAGTGTTCATCCTGTCATAATGTGTTGTGTCGGGGAGTGTAGACCCACATGGTGAGTGGGAAGGAGATGGACCCCCATCTTTGACAGGACCGATTCACCCAGAAACAGACAGGTGGGTGTCTCTTAGGTGCAAGGATGGATCCTAATAGGAGAGGATAATCAGCATGTCAAGACCTCTTGTTGCATGTAACTATGAATCTTGTTATCCAATGAGGCAAGACAAGGGAGTGTCTTGTGCCCCAGGGGGATGGGGAGGAAAGAACAGAAAAGATCAAACAGGGAGTATTTAGTGGTCATGGGAAATGTTTTTCATTACCTTACAGTAATGGACACAGGACATGGTATATATCATCAAAAATTATTAAACTGTATCATCTAAATTGTAAACTATATTGTAAACCATTGACAATGTTTTATAACTATGTTTCACTATCTGTGTAACAGTTATAACAATGCTACCATCCACATAAAAAAGGTTTTAATATGGGTTGAGGAAAGGGGAAGGAGGTTGGGTATATGAGAGTCTCTAGTATTCAGTGTGTGACTTTGCTGTGACCTAAATCCTCTTTGAAAATTAAATGAAAATTCGGGAGACACTGGGGAGTGAGAGGGGGCAGGTGCCACAGTACAGACTGGACACCTGATAATGCAGTGATAAAAAGAAAAATGTTTAAAAATTTAAAAATAATTTTTTTTGTTTTTTTCCCATTTTTTGAATATCACAATCCTTTAATTTTCTTTTATTTCTAGTGTTTTTTTTTTAAGTTTCCATGTACTTTATCTCTTATATTTAAACTTATCTTTATTATTTCATTTTCCTATTAATTGTATTTGGCTATTAAATGGGCTACAACTTCAAGGAAGGTTTGGATCACAGAAGGGTTAAAGAGGGGGCAGGAGAAGATCATTGGTGGGGGCTGTCTGGGATGGGGGTTTCATGGGAGGAAGTTCACCTGAATATACATGAAAGATATATAAAATTGTTCAAATGATCAAGGGGTGGGGCATGGTCACAGTGGGTAGACAATCACTCAATAAATGAGGGAATACTGAATTCCCAGCCTGGAGAGCTCTGCTACATTCTCCAAGGGAGTAGTAACAGTCCCCTGAGTGCAGGGGCAGTGTCTGGCAAGGGAGGATGGTCCACTGATGGGTTCTTGTTATTGATGACTAGCCTTACAAGTCTTTGCTCTTGTAATTTAAACTTAGCCTACTGTTATGGGGTGCCTAAGGGTTGCCACCTGAGAGCCTCCTTATTGCTCAAATGTGGCGACTCTCTAAGTCAAACTCAGCATATGAATGCATTACCTTCCCTTCAGCATGGGACATGACTCCCGGGGATGAGCCTCCCTGGCAACAAGGGATTAATACCAAGTGCTAACTGGCAATATAACTGGAAAAATACCTTGAATAAAAGCAGGAAAAGGTAAAGACAAATGAGTTCATGTGACCAAGAGACTTCAAAGAGAGTCGGGAGGTCATCCCAGAGGTAACACTTACGCACTCCTCAGTAGGATCTCATAGAACACCAAAGTGGATATCACCCCACACAGAGGGGCTCCTGAGGGCTCTGGAGACACCCAGGGCCTATATAAGGGGGAATAGCTCCAGAGATTGATGCCTTATCAATGGGCTCTACTTTGTTATCTGTGTTCCTGAGAGTGACACAGTTGGACTCAAATAAATCTTCCCTGCACATGGTCCATCAGTCCCTTCTATTCAAACATATATGTGATGCTGGAGTTTGTAGGTGTACTTCCAGAGACTGCAGCCTCTGGCCTGCCCATGTGCCAGCTGTGCCTGGAATCTCGGTGGAGCTGCAACTCCTACTCTACAGTTCAATGGACTCACCCAAGTCACCTGGTGAGGAGATGATGATGGACAATGACCATCCCAGGGAATGGTGAGAGCCTGTAGCTGCAGGCAGGATAATCCCATCCACCATATCCATGGGATATAAGCCCCCTCTCACTTGGAGTGGGAGTGTACATCACCATCCCAAACTCCTCAGGATTGGGTGAAGTGCTATGGACTAGTGTGGACTTAATGGTATTCTGTTGTAGACATATTGTTATTCAAGCAATGGAAGAAATTACAACAGTGAGGTGGAGCCATTGGCCACTGGACGCTTTTGGGGCAGGGAAGGGAAAAGCATTTGTAATACAGGGGCTTTTTCAGGACTTGGGAATTATCCTGAGTGACATTACAACGACAGATATAGGCCATTTTACATTAGCATATAACATGCAGAACTGTGTGGGAGAGAATGTTGTCTACAATGTGAACTATGGTCCATGCTTAGTGGCAAGGCCTCAGGATGTGAATATCCATATCAGGTGATGAGCCACACTAATGAAAGATGTTTCTGTGGGATGTTATGGGAGGTGTGGGAGTTGGGGAACATGGAAATCCCTATAATTTTTGTGTAACATTTATGTAATCTAAGCATCTTTTAAAATGTAAAAAAAAATAAAGGAAGTTGCATGCAGCCAGGGGGTGTTCTGCCCAGAAAAGAAAAAAAAAAAGTAAATATATACTTAATTTCTACCTCCTCAAATAGGTTACTTTCTGTTTCTCAGCCTTGGAAACAAAGTGAAGAACTATAAAGTATTTTCATTGCCTTATATTTTTAATCTCAAAAATAAATTTTAAAGTTCTTTCAAAAGAAAAGAAAAGAAAAGAAAAGCACACCGAGCATCTAGGCAGACTGAGAGTCTAGGCAGATTGGGTAGAGTCAGACCATCTGAGACCTGAGATGCAGGGCTGTGTTTTGGACATATTTCTTGCAAGATGGGTAGGGAAAATCAACAGCAGAATTCAAAAGATGGGGCCATTGAGCTACATTGACTCACTCAGCTAAGGACACAAAGAATTGCTTTTGCACCCAAGCAGAGGAGTTTCACCAAGGGGGTATCTTTCAGTCATCCTTGGTAGGATTGCCTAATGGGAAAAGGCTAAAAGGACACTCCAATTGTAATTTAACCATGGGACAGGCTACTCATCCAGTTATTGGGAAACAGCAGTGCCATGATGTGGAGTGAAAAAAATTGAAAATGCCCTGAACTGTTGAAGTTCCATAAGTCCTATCAGCCATAGTTCTAATGGATGTGTCTGCAGTTAAACATGCCCACCATTTTCTGCCTGTGTCCTCAGGGGCTGAGGTGGAAACAGCCCTTCCCCATGTACCTATGCACACCCTTCCCATTTTGTTTAGTTCGATATTCTGAGGGCTGAAAAAGAAGGTGTCACAATGTGACTTGCCTCTTCCTCTGGGCTAAGTGACAAGGTGTGGGCCTGTTGTGGATTTGCCTTTGGTCATCTCCATAAGTATTCAGTAATGTTTTTTGAGAACGTCCCCAAATCACATTGGTCCTGGTTTGGGAGAGATCCATTAGGGTGTGGTCAGATATAAGAAGACAAAATATAAGGAAATAGGTCTTGCTGGTTGTTACTAAAGCAGTGGATTTAGGCCAGTGGCTGGTAGTGGAAATGCCATCTTCCTATGGGTTCTTCCATGGATGTCTTCTTGATATCATATCACTTTTTTTTTTTTTTTTTTTTTTTTTTTTAAAGATTTTTTATTTTATTTATTCATTTATCCCCCCCTTGCTGCCTGCGCTCGCCGGGTCAGCCAACCACGCCGTGCGGGCGGGCCCGCCCCCACCAGGAGGCCCCGGGAACCGAACCCGGGGCCTCCCATATGGTAAACGGGAGCCCTACTGACCGAGCCACAGCCGCTTCCCGATATCATATCACTTTTATCTTGTGACTGGGTTCCTCTGCCTATGAAGGTTTGCATTCTTTTTCCTTCCCTTTCTGGCCAAATCTAAAGAGGCAGCAGGGCTGTTAGCATCCATGGAACATCATGAAACTGTTCTTTTTATACTCTTCCCTGACTTGCAGAAAGGGAAGCAAAGAAAGGAAAGAAAAAAAAGTCTTGCATGCATAGTCATATACACTCCAACATATTCACACACATACAGATATGTAAAGGATATGTCTTCTAAGTATAAACATCTAGGTGATGACTGTGTTTCCCACAATACAGGGCGTTTAGGGAAAAGTAACTTCAGATTTTATGACATGGTTCTGTATGAGTTGTTTCTTTAAAACTGCTCTGAGTTATATTTGTGTAATTTCAATGGTATGTATAGAATTGGTTTTGCTCACATTGTGCTTTATTAAGAAATTAGAGTTTACCCTAGAGCTCAAATAGTAGTAGTAAGAAAAATAAGATCTGCAACAAATGTTCCACAACAATGTAATATGTTGGGGGAGGAGTGTTGTATGGGAATTCCACACATGTACACGACTGTTTTGTAAGTTCACAGCCTCTCTAATAAAAATACATTTAAAAAGAAGAAAAACATTTCTCTATTGCTCAGTGGTAAAAACAATATTTGGACTGGCAAGGCAGGGTTTAAGCTGCCACTTTCTTATCATCACTCTAGCAATCCCACATTGTGTCAAGGACATATGGGTGTCTCACTGCAGAGGACACATGCCAAAGGATGAAAGAAAAACATGTACTTTGATCATCTTTGGGTAGTGGCTTTATGAATGAGTGTTCTTTGTCCCATCCATTCTCCCTTTTAAAAACAGATTGCAGGGAGGGGGCAAGATGATGGCAGATTAAGGAGCTCCAAGAGTCAGCATGTCCTACAATGCAGATAGTAATCTGCCAGAGCTTGTTTTGGGGGCCAGGAAACCAGAACAGCATCCTGAAACATCCTTGGAAGAATGGAAGAATTGATTTGGGGACGTTCTCAAATGCAGTGAAGATTCATGAGTAGTGCATTCCATGCCTCAGAGGCCAGTGCTCGGCCCCCACTGGCAGTGCAAGACACCTCAGGAGCTATTCCAGGCTGAAGCGGAAGCTTCATTTTCCAAAATTGTGGGAGGAGGGGACAGTTGGGCACTTATTTCAGCTGCCAATTAATAAATTGGACTGGCTAATGCTCAGTCTAAGAACAGCTAAAGTTTGAGCCTGTCCAAGTCAGAGATATACTGGTAGCCTCCTTTTTAACTCTGCTCCTGGCATGAGGGGAAGCAAGGCTGATTGAAAATCACAGTGAAGGTAGGGACCATCTTCTTTCCACCCAGGTAGGATTGTAGCACTAGCCTAAGGCTCCAGCCCCACCTCTGGCAGGGAGGAAGGTGGGGGGACCTGCATCAGCCTCTCCAGGCAACTGTAGTTGCTTTTGGCCTGCATGGACTAGATTGCTGGGCACACTGTAGGCTCCATTCCCACACCTGGGAAGGGAGAAAGGGAGCCAGAGCTTCATCAGTCTACCTGGGAAACTACGGACAGTTTTGACTTACATGGCTTAGTTTGCTGCCCTCACCTTTGGGTCCATCCCCACCCCAGGCAGGAGAGGAAGGGGCGTGGAGCTTCATCAGTCTCTCTGGGCAACTGTGGATGGTTTTGGCCTGCATGGCTTGGATTACTGTGCATGGCTGCACCTCTGTCCCAACCCATGGCAGGGGAGAAAGAGGGGAGAAGTTCATCCGTTCCTCAGGCAACATGGGCAATTTCAGTCTCCATGGCTTAAAGTACCAACTTCATCCTTGGATCGCATTCTGCAACCAGCAAGGGAGAAAGGGCAAGAAACAGAGGAAAAAGAGCTTAAAAATTCAGATTGGCTAAAAACAAGCCACTATAAAGTACCAAATTAAGTTGAACCAAGTATTAAAGAGGGGATATAGCACAAAACCAATCAAATAGAAAGCCCTAGACTAGGAGTTCTTAAAAAGGGGTCTGTGAGCTTGAAATGAAGTAAAAAACACATTATTCTTGTGGAAAAGTGTTAGTGCGGGTTGTAATATATTTATAAATAATACACAGTATACTCTGGACTTAATAAAACGTCTGTGGTTTTCACCTCACTGGCAAAGGGGTCCATGGAACAAAAAAGGTTAAAATCCTGCCCTAGACTAAAGAAAGAAAAGGGGCCAATAATAAATACTTTTAGTAAATCAGATGCTCAAATACCAAGAAAAAATTAAAATCCATTCCAAGAAACAGGAAGATATGGCCCAGTCAAGGGAACAAACACAGCTTTGATATGACATAAAGGAGTTGAGACAACTAATCATAGATGTTCAAGCAAGTCTCAAGAGATTAAGGGGATTAAGAAGACAATGGGTGAGCACAAAGAAGAATTTGAAGCCATACATAGAAAAATAGGAGATCTTATGGGAAAGAAAGACACAATAAATTAAATTGAAAATACACTGTAGGAGTATAACAGCAGATTTGAAAAGGCAGAAGAAAGGATCAGTGAGCCTGAAGACAGGGCCTCTGAAAGTGAACATACAAAAAAATAGATAAAGAAAGGAATGGAAAAAATTGAACAGGGTGTCAAGGAAATAAATGACGGCAAGAGACGTGCAAACATACTTGTCATCGGTATCCCAGAAGGAGATGAGAAGGGAGAAAGGGCAGAAGGAATATTTCATGAAATAATGGTAGAAAATTTCCCAACCCTATTGATGTACAGAAATATGTATCCAAGAAGCACAATAAAGTCCCTTCTGAACAAAATCTGAATAGACCTACTCTGAGACACAGACAAATCAGAATGTCAAATGCCAAAGATAAAAAGAGAATCCTAAAGGGCATCAAGAGAAAAGCGATTCGTCACACACAAAGGATGCTCAATAATATTAAGTGCTGATTTCTCATCAGAAGCCATGGAGGCAATGATACTGCAAGAGATACCTCTAAGATGCTGCAAGAGAAATATTGCTAGCCAAGAATCTTATATCCGGTAAGACTGTCTTTCAAAAATGAGGGTGAGTTGGAAGAACATTCCATGCTTGTGGATTTGAAGAAAAATATCATTAAGATGTCAATTCAACCCATATTGATATAAAGATTCAATGCAATCCCAATAAAAATACCATCAGCATTTTTTAAACAAATGGAAAACACAATTATCAATTTTATTTGGAAGGGTAAGGGGCCCGGAATAGACTGAAATATCTTGAAAAGCAAGGTTGGAGGGCTCTCTCTTCTGGCCTTTAAATCATATTACCTAGCTACAGTGGTAAAAACATCATGGTACTGGCATAAATGTAGACACATAGACCAATGGAACAAAATGGATGGTTCAGAAACAGACCCTCACATCTGTGGTCAAGTGATGTTTGACAAGGCTGTCAAAACCACTCAGCTCAGGCAGAACATTCCATTCAACAAATGGTGCTCAGAAAACTGGATATCTATAGCCAAAAGAAAGAAAGAGAACGCCTAACCCACACCTTATACAAAAATTAACTCAAAATGGATAAAAAACTTAAAACATAAAAGCAAGAACCATAAAGCTTCTGGAAGAAAATGTAGGAAAACATCTTCAAGACTTGGTGGTAGGTGGTATATTCTTTTTTTTTTTTTTTTTTTTTTTTTATGGGTAAAAATCAAAATTCTCACAATACATACAAACATTTGCAAAATGATATATAAATATATATGCATATATGTGTATTTGCTTACAAAAATGTTATTTATATATATATATATACATATATTTTAAGAGGTGCTTAGATTACCCAAAATATTACACGGAACCCACTGGGATTCCCATGTTGCCCACCTCCCACACCTCCCACCACATCCCACACAAACATCTCCCACAGTGTGGCCCACCAC
>JAKSZT010054502.1:2231697-2254925 GCA_026826555.1 Tolypeutes matacus | reverse complement strand
TGGTGAACAATGCCGCTATGAACATTGGTGTGCATATATCTGTTAGTGTTTTTGTTTTCAGTTTTTCTGGGTATATACCCAGCAGTGGAATTGCTGGATCATACAGAAGATCTATTGCTAGTTTTTTGAGGAATCGCCAAACTGTCCTCCACAGTGGCTGGACCATACCGCAGTCCCACCAGCAGTGGATGAGGGTTCCTATTCCTCCACATCCTCTCCAACATTTAGTGTCTCCTGTTTTTTTAATAGCTGCCATTCTGATGGGTGTAAGATGGTATCTCATTGTAGTTTTTATTTGCATTTCCCTGATAGCAAGTGATGTTGAGCATTTTTTCATGTGCTTTTTAGCCATTTGTATTTCTTCCTTGGAGAAGTGTCTTTTCAGGTCACTTGCCCATTTTTTATATGGGTTGTTTGTCCTTTTATTTTCTAGGTGAAGGATTTCTTTATATGCAGGATATTAGGCTCCTATCAGATATATGGTTGCCGAATATTTTTTCCCATTGGGTAGGTTGCCTTTTTATTTTCTTAATAACATCCTTTGAGGTGCAGAAGTTTTTAATTTTGAGGAGATCCCATTTATCAATTTTTTCTCTTGCTGCTCGTGCTTTGGCTGTGAAGTTCATGAAACCATTTCCTATTACAAGGTCCTGTAGATGCTTCCCTACATTATCATACATTATATGGATATCCAGTTCTCCAAGCACCACTTGTTAAAGAGGCCACTCTCTCCCAGCTGAGTGGGTTTCGTGGCCTTGTCAAATATCAGATGACTGTATATGCGAGGATCTATATCAGAACTCTCAATCCGGTTCCATTGGTCAGTAGGTCTATCCTTGTGCCAATACCATGCAGTTTTGATCACTGTAGCTTTGTAGTATGTTTTAAAGTCAGGTAATGTGATACCTCCAACTTCATTTTTCTTTTTCAATATATCTTTGGCAATTCGGGGCCTCTTACCTCTCCAAATATATTTTGTGGTTAGTTTTTCCAGTTCCTTAAAAAATATAGTGTTGACTTTTATTGGGATTGCATTAAATCTGTAGATTAGTATGGGTAGGATAGACATCTTGATGATGTTTAATCTTCCCATCCATGAACAGGGAATATTTTTCCATTTATTTAAGTCTTCTTTGATTTCCTTTAACAGTGTTGTGTAGTTTTCTGTATATAAGTCCTTTACATCTTTAGTTAAATTTATTCCTAGGTATCTGATTCGTTTGTTTACTATTGTAAATGGTATTTTTTTCCTGATTTCCTCCTCAGTTTGCTGGTTATTGGTGTACAGAAATGCTACTGATTTTTGAGCATTGATCTTATAGCCTGCAACATTACTGAACTCCTTTATAAGTTCTAGAAGCCTTGTTGTCGATTTCTCAGGGCTTTCTATGTATAGGATCATGTCATCTGCAAATAATGAAATTTTTACTTCTTCTTTTCCAATCTGGATGCCTTTTATGTCCTTTTCTTGTCTCAGTGCTCAAGCAAGTACTTCTAAGACAATGTTAAATAGGAGTGGTGATAGTGGGCATCCTTGTCTTGTTCCCGATCTCAGAGGGAAGGCTTTTAGGATTTCACCGTTGAAAATGATGTTAGCTTTGGGTTTTTCATATATACCCTTTATCATTTTCAGAAAGTTTCCATCTATTCCTATCTTTTGTAATGTTTTTATGAGGAAAGAGTGCTGTATTTTGTCAAATGCTTTTTCTGCATCTATATAGATGATCATGTGATTTTTTTCTTTCAGTTTGTTTATGTGGTGTATTACATTGATTGATTTTCTTATATTGAACCATCCTTGCATACCTGGGATGAAACCCACTTGGTCATGGTGTATAATCCTTTTGATATGTTGTTGAATGCGATTAGCAAGTATTTTGTTAAGGATTTTAGCATCTAGGTTCATTAGAGAAATTGGTCTGTAATTTTCCTTTCTTGTGGTATCTTTATTTGGTTTTGGTATTAGGGTAATGTTGGCATCATAGAATGAGTTAGGTAGTATTCCTTCTACTTCTATTTTTTGGAAGAGCTTAAGTAGAATTGGTGTTAGCTCTTTCCGGAATGTTTGGTAGAATTCAGCTGTGAAGCCATCTGGTCCTGGACTCTTCTTAGGTGGGAGGTTTTTAATGACTGAGTCTATCTCTTTACTTGTAATTGGGCTGTTGAGTTCATCTATTTCTTCTTTCATCAATGTCGGCTGTTTGTGGGTTTCTAGAAACTTGTCCATTTCCTCTAAATTGTCGTTCTTGTTGGCATATAATTTTTCAAAGTATCCTCTTATGATACTCTTTATTTCTGTGGGGTCAGTAGTGATATCACTTTGCTCATTCCTTATTTTATGTATTTGCATCTGTTCTCGCTTTTTCTTTGTTAGTCTGGCTAAGGGTTTGTCAATTTTGTTGATATTCTCGAAGAACCAGCTTTTGGTTTTGTTTATTGTTTCCAGTGCTTTCTTATTCTCTATTTCATTTAGTTCTGCTCTAATCTTGGTTATTTCCTGTTTTCTACTTCCTTTAGGTTTAGTTTGTTGTTGTTTTTCCAATTCCTCCAAGTGTGCAGTTAGGTCTTCAATTTTAGCTCTTTCTTCTTTTTTAATATATGAATTTATGGCTATGAACTTCCCTCTCAGGACTGCTTTCGCTGCATCCCATAGGTTTTGATATGTTGTGTTGTTGTTTTCATTAGTTTCAAGGTAGTTACTGATTTCTTTTGAAATTTCCTCTTTGACCCACTATTTGTCTAAGAGTGTGTTGTTTAACTTCCATATCCTTGTGCCTAACCTGTTTCTCTGGCCCTTATTGATTTCCAACTTCATTCCGTTGTGGTCAGAGAAATTACTTTGTATAATCTCAATCTTTCTGAATTCATTGAGTGTTGTTTTGTGGCCTAGCATGTGGTCTATTTTGGAGTATGTGCCATGTGCACTGGAGAAGAATGTAAATCCCGCTGTATTTGGGTGTAGTGTTCTGTATATGTCTATTAAGTCCAAATCTTCTAATGTATTGTTGAGTGCCTTCGTTTCTTTATTGATTCTCTGCCTAGATGTTCTGTCTAATGAAGATAGTGGTGTGTTGAAGTCCTCTGCTATAATTGTAGAGGAATTTATTTCTCCTCTTAGTTTTTCCAGAGTTTGCCGCACGTATTTTGAGGCACCTCGATTAGGTGCGTAAATGTTGATGATTGTTCTCTCTCCTTGAGAGATTACTCCTTTTACTAATATGTAGTGTCCATCTTTGTCTCTTACAATAGTTTTGCATTTAAAGTCTATTTTGTTTGATATTAGAATAGCTACTCCTGCCCTTTTTTGGCTATTGTTAGCTTGTAAAATTGTTTTCCAGCCATTCACTTTCAGCCTCCTTGAATCCCTGGGCCGAAGGTGGGTTTCTTGTAGACAGCATATAGATGGATCATATTTTCTTATCCATTCTGCCAATCTGTGTCTTTTGATTGGTGAATTTAATCCATTAACATTCAGTGTTATTACTCGTAACGAATTTCTTACTTCAGTCATTTTTTCTTTGGGTTAATGTATGTCATATGTTGTTTTGTTTCTCTTTTTGAGTTTTCAGTTGTTTTTAAACTCTCCTCCAACTCTCTCTCCTTTGTTTTTTCCTTTCAACTTGTAGAGATTCCTTTAGTATTTCTTGAAGTGCTGGTTTCTTCTTGACATACTCTCTTAATTGCTGTTTATCTGTGAATATTTTGAACTCTCCATCATTTTTGAATGCCAGTTTTGCTGGATAGAGAATTCGTGGCTGGAAGTTTTTTTCTTTTATTGTTTTGAGTATGTCATTCCACTGTCTTCTTGCCTCCATGGTTTCAGCTGAGAAATCAGCACTTAATCTTATTGTGCTTCCCTTGTATGTGATGGTTCTCTTTTCTCTTGCTGCCTTGAGTATTTTCTCTTTGTCTTGAGCATTGGACAGTTTGACAAGTATATGTCTTGGAGTTGGCCTGTTGGGATTTATACTATTTGGTGTGTGCTGTGCTTCCTGGATCTGCACATCCATCTCTCTCAATAGAGTTGGGAAGTTTTCAGCCATAACTTCCTTCAACACTCCTTCTGTTCCCTTTCCCTTCTCTTCTCCTTCTGGGATGCCCATAATGCGTATGTTTGTGCGTCTTGCATTATCGGTTAATTCCCTGAGACCATACTGGATTTTTTCTTTCTTTTTGTCTATCTTTTCTACGATCTCTTTGATTTCAACTGTATTGTCTTCCATATCACTAATTCTTTCCTCTGCCTGTTCAATTCTGCTGCCATGTGAGTCCAGCGTCTTTTTCATTTCTTGACTTGTGTCTTTGTTTGCCATCATATCCATTACCTTTTTAGGTGTGTTAGCTATTTCTTCAGTATGTTCTCCCAGTGTCTTCTTTATATCCTTAATCTCTTCCTTCAGTTCTTTAAGTTGGTCCATGATATTTGTTTGGATAGCTTTGATTAGTTGTTCGATGTACTGCATTGCTTCCTGGTTTTTATTTTGTCCACTGGACTGGTCCATGTTTTCCAGTTTCTCAGAGTCATTTGTATTTTTCTGTTGCCCTCTGGTCATCATATTATCTTGATGGGTTTGTTCAGTTGATTAGCTTTTCTCTATGCTCTAGAATTTTATTTAGCTGTTGGTTCTGCATGTGAGTTAATTTTTCTCTTTGGCAGTTTTTCTTCTTATTTTATTTCCTTACTTCTTTCTATGTTCCCTTGAAGGCAAAAGGTTAGGGCCAGAGGAATCAAAAGATGTAAGGAAGGCAGAAGGATAATAGAAATATTGATAAAAGTTAGAAGAGGGGCAAAATGAGACTTAATGAGATGAATATTTAACTTGTGTAGGCAGTGTAGAGTACTAGGAAAAAATATGGAGTTCCTATAATGGACTGGGAAAACAAATGGAGGAATATATATATATATAGTGATTTAGAAAGCTAGAATTATGAGGAAGTAGAGAAATAGTAGAGAAAGGTCTGAAAGGAAAAAGTTAATACTAATAAAAAAAAAAAAAAGAACAAAGAAGAAGAAGAAAACAAAATAGATGGGATAGAAATTGACACCCTTAAGTTGTGGGCCTATGAAAAAATGTTGTCTCTAAGAGCCACAACAGAAAACAGAAGGCAGAAACATGCAGGAAGGATAAGCGATAGTTTGTAATACAGAATCAATATATACAGTGAGTGGGAAATTACTGAATAAGAAGCCCAGCAAAGAAGCGACCAGCTGGCAGCACCTATTTAAAAAAAAAATAGAAGGAAAAAGGAAGGGGGGAGGAAAATGGGAATAATAGCAATAGACCAGAAAGTAACAGAGAGAAACCAAAGATCCACACAGGCAAGCAGTCAAACAGAGCTAAGGGGGGTCAATGATTCCCCTAGGGTCCACGTGGATCCTTCCTGCCTACTTGTGTTTATCAGTGAATTTCCCCCAGGGTTCTATATGCAGGACCTGAAGCAGCTTTTAGCTATGAAACTAAATTAAAAAGAATTTATTTTTCATTTGTTGAGGTGACCTCACTTTTTTTTTTTTTTAGCCAAATGCAGGACCCAAAATAATTCCTCTTCTAGACCAACCCCCTTACGAAAGGGACCCTAGCTGGGCCCGTGGAAATTAATCAAGCACGTCCCACTTTCCGGACTCCCCAGGTTAGCTGAAACTCTGATGTTAGTCAGTGAGGAGTGCTAAAGATGGCGGATTCCGCCCCTTCTGACGCCGAGCTCCAGTGTCACCGGGCTGCTCAGTAAATCAGTTTGAGTGCACATTCGCATCTGCTCTCAGCCTGATGCTGCTTCAGGTCGGCTTATCTGCTCCCCAAAGGTATGGGACGGTGCAGGCAGCCAGATCAATGTCTAAAAATATAAAATACCCTTCCCTGTCTTCCAACCGAACCCTCCCTTTTTTGGGAAGTGTTCCTTCCTCCTGGCTCAGCAGCGGCCCGGGTCTTATCCCTGGGTGGCTAGGGAAATCAGCTCCGTTCCCCGAACAAAATCCCCCCTCCGGTTCACCAGGCGCTGAATAGCTCGTTTGCTCTGTTCACACAAGGTCCAAGGGATGCCAGGCAGCCAGTTCCCCAGAAAATAAAACTTTTTCGCCCCGCCCGCAGCTCCAAATGGCCGTTTTATTTTTTTTTCCCTAACCGCGGGGCTCAGCCGCCTGTGCCAACCTCCACCGACAGCCTCAAAACTCACGAATCTCCACCGTTCGGTCCACGCAGCAGATCCGCGCAGATAGATGTCCCAAGCTTCTCACTCCACACGTGCACAGCACAGACCCCCGGGCAGGACCCCGTCCCCAATCCTCCTTGCTCTGGGAGCTTGCAGTGTGCGCCCTCCTACACCAACGCCATCTTGCCGCCCTCTGCCCCCGGTGGTAGATTCTTAAAGGTATAAGAGGAAGACTGAGAAAGACTACTGATACTTAATGTATGTAGAAGTTTTAATTAACTTGACTATAAATATGGAAATGTATAGAGTTGATGGTAACACATTATAGTGAGTAACGGCTGGCTTATAAAAGGAAATGTGCCTGGAAAGGGTAGTCTAGGGATGTAAATGTCAATTGAAAGAAAGCTAGAGAATAATCTAGGGACTGAATAGCACAGGGAACCCAGAGGTGGATGAGAATTGTGGTTGATGGTACAGATGCAAGAGTGTCCTTTGTGAGCTAGAGCTGATGTACTTCACTATTGCAGGGTGGTAGGAATGTGGAGAAGCATGGGAAAAATACAATTGAAGCAACCTATGGACTGTGGTTAACAGCAATATTGTAATATTTTTGCATCTATGCCAAAGATGTACTGTGATGATAATGCAGAGTATGGAAAAAGTATGCCAAATGTAGGCTAGGGACCATGGTTGGTGGTAATAGTCTGATGATATTAACTCATAATCTTTAACAAATGTTCCACCATAAGTTGGTGTGTGGTGAAGGGGTGTTGTATGGGAATTCTACACATGTGCATGATTGTTTTGTAAGTTCACAACTTGTGTAATAAAAATATATTTTAAAAATAGGGTGGGTTGGGGGGGAAATACACCAAATATAAGATATGGACTATAATTAGTAGTAATATTTTGACTATGCTTTCGCATAGTTTGTAACAAATATATCACAACAATGGAAAGTGTTGGTGGAGGGATGATGTATTGGACCCCTGTATGATGTTATGCATGTTTATTTTGTAAGTTCACAACTTTCAGTTTACACTTATTATGTATGTTCATGTATGATTGATATATTTCAATAAAATATATTAAAATGATAATGGGGTGGGTTAGGGGAAAAATAAACCAAATGTAAGATATGAGCTTTAGTTAGTAGTAAGATTTTGATGATATTCTTTCATCATTTGTAAAAAATGTCTCACAACAATGCAAGGTGTTGGTGGTGGGTTGATGTATGGGATGCCTGTATGATGTTACGTATGTTTGCTTTGTAAGTTCACAACTTTTACTTACATTTATTGTTTATGTATGTTCATGTGTGAATGATATAAAAAATAATAGGGTGGGTTGGGGGAGAAATACTCCAAATGTAAGATACTTTAGTTAGTGGTAATATTTTGAGGATGCTCTTTCATTATTTGTTAAAAATATTTCACAACAATGCAAGGTGGGGTGAGGTATGAGAGACCTGTATGATTTTATGCATGTTTGTTTTGTAAGTTCACAAGTTTTACTATACATTTACTCTTTTTTTAAGATTTATTTTTATTTATTCCCCTTGTCGTTGTTTGAGCTCACTGTCTGCTCACTATCTACTCTCTGTGTCCATTTGCTGTGTGCTCTCTGTGTTTGCTCATCTTCTCTTTAGTAGGCACTAGGAACCAAACCTGGGACTTTCCATGTGGGAAAGAGGCACTCAATCGCTTGAGCCACCTCAACTCCCTGCTTTGTTGTGTTTCTCACTGTCCTTCTTTGTGTCTCCTTTTTACATCATCTTGATGCATCAGTTTGCCACACCTGCCCATCGTGCTAGTTCGCTGTCTTGCGTGTATTCTCCAGGAGGCCCTGGGAACCAAACCTAAAATCTCCTATGTGGTAGGTGTGATCTCAATCACTTGAGCCACACCTGCTTCCCTGTACTTACTTTTTATGTATGTTTATGTATGAGTGATCTACTTCAATAAATTTTTTAAACGAAAAAAAAAAAAAATGCCTAGCAGAGCAGATGTGGCTCAAACAGTTGAGCGCCTGCTTCCCACACGGGAGATCCTGGGTTCGGTTCCTGGTGCCTCCTAAATAAAACAAAAACAAAAAAAAGCAAAACAAATGAAAAAACCAACTCAGCGGAGCTGATGTTTCTCAGTGGTTGAGTGCTGGCTTCCAATGTAAAGGCCCTAGTTTCATTCCCAGTACCTCCTAAAAAGAAAAAAAAAAGAAAAAAAAAAGCCTCTCTCTCTAACAGAGAAAGGAAGAGATAAGTAAAAAAAAAAAAAAAAAAAAAAAAATAGAAGAATAATGAGGGCAATTTGAGAATATTCACAGAAAAACAGAAACAGAGAGTTTGTAACCAAGAGACCCAGTTTGCAGGAAATGCTAAAGGCAGTGCTATAGCCTGAAAAGAAAAGAAAAGAGAGAGTGGCTTGGAAAAGAGTCTAGAAATGAAGATTATATCACTAAAAGTGTAAAACGTGGTGAAAACAAGATATGACAGATAAAAACCCAAAGATCAAAATGGGTGAAGTAAGAACTGCCTTTACAGTAAAAACATTGAATGTTAATGGTTTAAACTCCCCAATCATAAGATACAGACTGGAGATATGGATAAGAAAATATAAGCCATATATATACTGTCTACAAGAGACATTAGGCCCAAGGATACAAATAGATTGAAAGTGAAAACCTGGAAAAAGATATTCCATGAATGCAGTGACCAAAAAAAACAAAACAAAACCTGGAGTAGCTATACTTATATCAGATCAAATAGACTTTAAAAGAAAAGCAGATATTATAGTCAAGGAAAGTCATTATATATTTATAAAAATGGCCATCCACCAGGAAGAAATAACAATTATAAATATATATGCACCTAACCAGGGTGCCACAAATTACATCAGGTAAACACTGGCAAAACTGAAGGGAGAAATAGATGTTTCTCCAATAATAGTTGGACACTTCAATACCATTCTCATCATTGTATAGAACATCTGTGCACAGGATCAATAAAGAAACAGAGAACTTGAATAATATTATAAATGGACTAAACCTAACAGACATATATATAACATTGCAACCCCAAACAGCGGATATACATTCTTCTCAAGTGCAAATGGATCTTTCTCAAAGATATACCTATGTTGTATCACAAAGCAGATCTCAATAAATTTTATAAAGATTGAAATTATACAAAGTATTTCTCTGATCATAATAGAATAAAGTGGGAAATCAACAACAGCCAGAAAAATGGAAGATTCATATTTTTATGGACATTAAACAACACTCTTAAATAATCAGTGGGTCAAAGAAGAAATTGTGAGAAATTTCAATAAATATCTTGAGATGAATGCAAAGGTGAACACAACATATCAGAAATATGGGATACAGTGAAACAGTGCTGAGAGGGAAAATAAGAGCCAAGAATGCTTACATTAAAAAAGAAGAAAGAGCTAAAGTCAATGACCTAACTAAATAGCTGAAGTATCTAGAAAAACAACAGCAAACTATGCCCAAATCAAGCAGGAGTGAAAGAACAAAGATCAGAGCAGAAATAATTGAAATTGAGAGAAAAAAAAATAGAGAATTAACAAAACCAAATGTTTTTATTTGAGATCAACAAAATTGACACTTAGCTAGACTGACAAAAAAGGGAGAATATGCAAATAAATATAATCAGAAATGAAAATGGGGACATTACTTCTGACCCCACAAAAATAAAAGCAATCATAAGAGGATACTATGAACAACTGTATGCCAACAAACTAGAAAATGTAGAAGAAATGGAAAAATTCCTAGGAACATACAAATAATATACAGTGACACTAGAAGAAATAGAGGGTCTCAACAAACCAATCACAAGCAAAGAGATTGAAACAGTCATCAAACAACTCCCCAAAATGAAAAGCCCAGGACCAGATGGCTTCACAGTTGAACTATACCAAGCATTCAAAGAAGATTTAATACCAAAGTTACTCAAACTCTTCAAAAATTTGAACAGGAAGGAACACTACCAAGCTCATTGTATGAAGCCAATATCACCCTACTGCTAAAGACAGATAAAGATATTACGAAAAAAAGAAAATTACAGACCCATTTCCCTAATCAATACGAATGCAAAAATCCTCAGCAAAATACAAGCTAAGAATCCTAGGGAGGGGGTCGGATGTAGCTCAACTGGTTGGGCGTCCTCTGCCATATGGAGGGACCCGGGTTCGATCCCCAGGACCTCCCGGTAAAAAAAAAAAAAAAAGAATCCTAGGGAACATAGCTGTCGGGTTAGGCAGATAAGGCTCAGCTCTCACTAAAACAACGGAGAAAGAGCCAAAGGCTCCCTTTGGGGACCGCTTTGGGTTCAGTAGACCAGGACAGGGCTTTACAACTCCCAGGAGAGTGAGGGACAGAGAGACAAAGAAGCCGAAACAACAGACTGTGAGTTACTAAACTTCCCTGCCTCTGGGAAGGGCTCCCCTCCCGTATCCCCAAGATATTAAGCAGGGGTAAAACTCGGGGTGCATTGCAGCTAACTGAGAGAAGAGCAGACATCTTCCTCCCTGCCAGCTGCTTTAGGTATATATAGAATGGGAAGGTGCTCAGAGTTATCAGGAAGGTACTGGAAAGACAAAGAAGCCAAAGGAAAACTGAGTTGCTTGCCTCTATGGCTGGAAGTGGCACCTATACCCCACCCTTAGGGAAAATAGCCTAGGTGGAGGCACTGGCTCCCTGCTCTGAAAGGAGTGTGAGGGGCATTTCCTGGGAGAAAGAGTGGTTTGGGAGGGTGGAGAGTGGTTTCTTTGCAGTGAGTTTGGCCAGCTGAGCCCCCTCTGAATCTAGGAAGGGACCCTGACCCAACAGGGAGAAGGGAGTGGGGATCTCCTCAGGCAGGCTGTCACACCCAGCCACCCAGGTAAGAGAGGAATTAGAGAGGAGGCAGGGACAGACAGCTACCTAGTCAGCAGTACTCTGGCAATCTGCTAGGAATCTAACCTGCCCAAGGGAAATGGGGCAGATAGACTTCTGAAAGGCTAACTAACCTGAGGAGACAGTTTAGCTCACTAGAAGAATTCCTGCCTTGCATATACAAAGTTCCTGGTTCAATTCCCGGCTCTTCTTAAAGAAGTGATCCACTGGGTATCAGGCATCCAGCTGAAACTTTAAGACAGAGAATATATAGACATTCTTTTTGTATTAGCTTTTCTTGGCGCGCTCTCTCTCTCTTTTTTAAAGGTTCCTTTAAAATTTTTTTCCTTTTTTACTCACTGAAACCGGGTTCAAAACCTGTAGAGGGCAGGCTGGAGGGTGATTGAATGATGAACACCTGCAGCCTGAGAAGCTCCATAGGGGCCTAACAGGGAAAGCTGTTTTTCCTTTTTTATTTTTGTTTTTTTGTTCTTTTTTACTTTCTTTCTCCTTTTTTAAAAATTAGTTGCTGCTGACTCATTTCTTAGTTGTTTCCCCTTTCTGTTTCGCTTTTTTTTCTTTATTGATTTTTTTCTACCTATACTATATCTTTTCTTTCCTTCATCTATCTCCTGTTTTCTGTTGCTGTTCTTTCATTCCACCTCTTTTTGTTTGGTCTTCAATTTTTCTTGTTTTTTCCTCTCTCTCCCCTTTTTCCTCTGCTTTCTTTCTTTTTTTTACTTTTTTTTCTTTGTCTCTTTCCTTTTTTCTTTTCCTCGCCTCTCATCATTTCAGCCTTTTAACTCATTCCATATATTTTTCTCTATTCTACTTCTCATTTCATTGTTTCTATTCCCCTTTTTTTATTCTTATCAGTCTGTAATTCTTATTTGTGTTAATTATTCATTTTCCTAGGTCTTGTACAGTTCCTCTTCTAATTTTTACTATTATAATTCCTATTATTCTTTTTCTCTCCTTATTTCTTTTCTTTTCTCTGGTCCTAATCTTTTTTTTTCCAAGGGAACATAGGCAACAGCAAGGAAACAGAATAAGAGGAATGAAGTGTCAAAGTGAAACCTTACCACACACACAAAAAAAACAAAATAAAATAAACCTCTAAATAGAAAGACAAGCTAATGAACTGAATAAACCCATCAAGATAAACAGATGCCTAGACACAAACAAAAAATTACAAGCCATACTAGAAAAAGGAGACATGGCCCAGTCCAACGAACAAAGTAAAAACCAGGAGGAGATTCGGGACATGGAACAACTAATCAGAGATGTCCAAACAAATATCATGAATCAACTTAACGAACTAAAGGAAGAGATTAAGGATATTAAGAAGACACTGGGAGAACATACTGAAGAAATTGTAAAGATACATAAAAAGATAATGGGTATGATGGTGATGAATAGCACAATTCAAGAAATCAAAAATACATTGGAACTAGGGACTGAATAACACAGTGAACCCAGAGGTGGATGAGAATTGTGGTGGATGGTACAAATGCAAGAGTGTCCTTCTGTGAGCTAGAGCAGATGTACACCACTATTGCAGGGTGTTGGGAATGTGGAGAAGCATGGGAAAACTACAATTGGTGTGACCTACAGACTGTGGTTAACAGCAATACTATAATATTCTTGTATCAATGCCAAAGATGTACTGTGTTGATAATGGGGATGTGTGGAAAAAGTGTGCCAAATGTAAGTTATGGACCATGGTTGGTGGTAATAGCCTGATGATATTATCTCATAATCTGTAACAAATGTTCCACCACAGAGTGGTGTGTTGGTGAAGGGGTGTTTGTGGGAATTCCACACATGTGTATGATAGTTTTGTAAGTTCACAACCTCTGTAATAAAAATATAATTTTTAAAAATAGGGTGGGTTGGGGGAAAAATACACCAAATGTAAGATAGGGACTATAGTTAGTAGTAATATTTTGATGATGCTTTTGCATAGTTGGTTACAAATGTTTCACAACAATGTAAAGTGTTGGTGGAAGGGTGATGTATGAGACTCCTGTATGATGCTATACATGTTTGTTTTGTAAGTTCACAATCTTTACTATACACTTATTGTTTATGCGTGTTCATGTATGAATGATATACTTCAATAAAAAATATATTTTAAAAAATAACAATAACAAAAAATACATTGGAAGCACATATCAGCAGATTTGAACAGGCAGAAGAAAGAATCAGCGATATGTAAGACAGTACATCTGAAATCAAACGGATAGAACAGATAGATATAAAGACAGAAAAAAAACATCAGAGACTTAAGGATTTGAATGACAACATGAAATGGACAAATATACACATTATAGGCATCCCAGAGGGAGAAGAGAAGGGAAAGGGGACGGAAGGTGTGTTGGAGGAAATAATGGCTGAAAATTTCCCAACCCTGTTGAGGGACATGGACATACATATCCAAGAGGCGCAGTGCACCCCTAACAGTATAAATCCTAACAGGCCTACCACAAGACATACACTTCTCAAATTGTTCAATGCTCAAGACAAAAAGAATACTGAAAGCAGCAAGAGAAAACTTATCTATCACATACAAGGGAAGCTCCTCGATAAGATTAAGTGCTGATTTCTCATCTGAAACAATGGAGGCAAGAAGGCACTGGTATGACATAGTTAAGGTGCTAAAAGAAAAAAACAACAACTTCCAGCCAAGAATTCTCTATCCAACAAAGCTGGCATTCAAAAATGAAGGAGAGGGAGGCGGCTGTGGCTCAATCAGTGGGGCTCCCGTTTGCCATGTGGGAGGCCCCAGGTTCGGTTCCCGGGGCCTCCTGGTGGGGGCGGGCCCGCCCGCGCAGTGTGGTTGGCTGACCCAGCGAGCACGAGCAGCAAGGGGGTGATAAATGAATAAATAAATAAAATCTTAAAAAAAAAAAAAAAAAAAAAAAAACGAAGGAGAGTTCAAAATATTCACAGATAAACAGAAATTAAGAGAGTATGTCAATAAGAAACCTGCCCTTCAAGAAATATTAAACGGAGTTCTGCTGGTTGAAATAAACAAACAAAAGAGAGAGAGTGGGAGGAGAGTATAAGAACAACTAAAAAGATAAAAAGAGGAATAAAAACAACATATGGCAAAAATAAATCTAAAGAAAAAAATGGCTAAAGTAATTCCTTGACAGTAATAACATTGACTGTTAATGTATTAAACTCTCCAGTCAAGAGACACAGATTGACAGAATGGATGAGGAAATATGACCCATCTATATGCTATTTACAAGAAATGCACCTTAGACCCAGAGACACAAGGAGGCTGAAAGTAAATGGTTGGAAAACAATTTTACAAGCAAACAATAACCAAAATAGGGTGAGAATAGCTATACTAATATCAAAGACAATAGACTTTAAATGCAAAACTATTGTAAGAGATAAAAAAAGCCACTATATATTAATAAAATGGGTAATCTATCAAGAAGAAAGAACAATCATAAACATTTATGTACCTAACCAGGGCACCTGAAATACATTAGGCAAACATTGGAAAAAATAAGTGGAGAAATAGATGCCTCTACAAACATAGTGGGGGAATTTAATAAACCATTATCACCATTAGACAGAACATCTTGACAGAGAATCAATAAAGAAACAAAGACCTTGAATAATACATTAGAGGATCTGGGCCTAATAGACATATACAGAACATTACACCCAAATACAGCGGGATATACATTCTTCCCGAGTGCCTATGTATCATTCTCCAGGATAGACCACATGCTAGGCCACAGAACAACTCTCAATGAACTCAGAAAGACTGAAATTATACAAAGTAATTTCTCTGACCACATATGAATGCAACTGGAAATCAGTCAGGGGCAGAAAATGAGATTAGGCACAAAGATATGGAAGTTAAAAAACACACTCTTGGACAAATAGTAGGTCTAGTAAGAAATCACAAAAGAAATTAGTAACTACCTTGATTATGGGATGCAGCAGAAGATGTACTGAGAGGGGAATTCATAGCGGTCAATGCTTATATTAAAAAAGGAGAAAGAGCTAAAATCCAAGACCTAACTGCACAACTGGAGGAATTAGAAGAAGAACAACAAACTAACCCCAAAACAATGGAAAGAAGAAAATAATAAAGATCAGAGCAGAGCTAAATGAAATTGAAAATAAGAAAGCACTAGAAAAAAATAAAACCAAAAACTTGTTCTTTGAGGAGATTAAGAAAATTGATAAACCCTTAGCTAGACTAACAAAGAAAAAAAGAGAGAAGGTGGAAATACATAAAATAAGGTACGAGGAAGCAGATATCACCACTGAACTCACAGAAATAAAGAGTATCATAAGAGGATACTTTGAAAAATTGTATGCCAACAAGATAGATAATTTAAAGAAAATGAACAAATTCCTAGAAACACACAGCAGCCTACACTGATGAAAGAAGAAACTGATGAACTCAATAGACCAATCACAAGTAATGAGATAGAATTATTCATCAAAAACCTCCCAACTAAGAAGAGACCAAGACCAGACAGCTCACAGGTGAATTCTACCAAACATTCTGGAAAGAACCAAAACCAATCCTGCCTAATCTATTCCAAAATAAAGAAGTGGATGGACCATTGCCTAACTTATTCTATGATGCCAACATCACCTTAAGACCAAAGTCAAACAAAGATGCCACAAGAAAGGAAAACGATAGACCAATCTCTCTAATGAACCTAGATGCCAAAATCCTCAACAAAATGCTTGCTAATCATATACAGCCACACATTAAGCAAATTATACACCATGACCAAGCAGGTTACATCCCTGGTATACAGGGATGGTTCAACATAAGAAAAGCAATCAATGTAGTACACCACATAAGGAGATCAAAAGAAAAAAAAAAAACCACATGATCATCTCTATAGATGCAGCAAAAAACATTAAACAAAATACAGCACCCTTTCCTGATAAAAAACACTTCAAAAGATAGGAATATAAGGAAACTTCCTCAACACAATAAAGGGTATATATGAAAAACACACAGCTAACATCATATTCAATGGTGAAATCCTAAAAGCTTTCCCCCTAAGATCTGGAACCAGAGAAGGATGCCCTCTTTTACCACTCTTATTTAACATTGTGTTAGAAGTACTCGCTTGAGCACCTAGGCAAGAACAAGATATAAAGGCATCCAAATTGGAAAGGAAGAAGTAAAAATTTCAGTATTTGCAGATGACATGACCATATACATAGAAATCCCTGAGAAATTGACAACAAAGCTTCTGGAGCACAGAAATGAGTTCAGTAAAGTGGCATGTTATAAGATCAATGTGTAAAAATCAGTAGCATTTCTGTACATCAATAATGAGCAAACTGAGGAGGAAATCAAGAAAAAAAAAATGCCGTTCACAATAGCAACTAAAGGAATCAAATACATAGGAATAAATTTAACTAAAGATATAAACGACTTGTATGCAGAGAACTACACAACACTTTTAAAGGAAATCAAAAAAGCCTAAATAAATGGAAGAATAATCCCTGTTTAGGGATAGGAAGACTAAACATCATTAAGATGTCATCCTACCCAAACTGATTTACAGATGTAATGCAATCCCAATAAAAATTACCACAGCATTTTTTTACAGAATTGGAAAAGCTAACTATGACATTTATTTGAAAGAGCAAGGGGACCAAAATAGTCAAAGATATATTAAAAAAGAAAAATGAAATCCGAAGAATCACACTACCTGGTTTTAAAACATATTAGAAAGCTACAGTGGTCAAAACTGCATGGTATTGGCACAGGGATAGACATGCTGACCAACAGAATCGAATTGAGAGTTCTGATATACATCCTTGCATATACAGTCAACTGATATTCAACAAGGCCACCAAGCCCACTCAACCTGGAGAGAATGGCCTCTTCAACAAATGGCGCTTGGAGAACTGGATATCCATATAAAAAAGAATGAAAGGGGAATACCACCTCACACCTTATACAAAAATTAACTCAAGATGGATCAAAGATCTAAATATAAAAGCCAAGACCATAAAGATCTTGGAAGATAATAAGGGAAGCATCTACAGGATTTTGTATTAGGAAATGCTATTGTGAACTTCATAGCCAAGCACATGCAATGAAAGAAAAAATAGATAAATGGGACCTACTCAAAATTAAAAACTTTTGCACCTCAAAGGAGTTTGTTAAGAAATTAAAAAGGCAGCCTACTCAATGGGAGAAAATATTTGGTAATCATATATCTGTTAGGGGCGTAATATCAAGTATATATAAAGAAATCTTATACCTCAAAAATAAAAAGACAACCAATTTTAAAAATGGACAAGTGGGGAAGCGGCTGTGGCTCAATCAGTAGGGCTCCCGTTTACCATATGGAAGGCCCCAGGTTCGGTTCCCGAGGCCTCCTGGTGAAGGCAAGCCGCCCGCATGGCGTGGTTAGCTGACCCAGAGAGCACAAGCAGCAAGGGGGGGATAAATGAATAAATAAATAAAATCTTTAAAAAAAAAAAATGGACAAGTGATTTGAATAGACACTACTCAAAAGAAGAAATACAAATGGCTAAAAATATAGGAAAAGATGCTCAAAATCACAAGCTATTAGGGAAATGCAAATCAAAACTACAATGAGATATCATCTTACACCCATTAGACTGGCAGCTATTAAAAAACAGGGGACAAATGTTGGAGAGGATTTGGAGGAATGGGAACATTTATCCACTGGTGGAGGTAATGTAGAATTTTGCAGCCATTGTGAAGGACAGTTTGGCGGATCCTCAGGAAGCTAACTATAGAGTTGCCATCTGATCCAGCAATCTCACTGCTGGGTATATACCCAGAAGAATTGAAACCAGGGACATGAACAGATACAGGCACACCAATGTTCATAGTGGCGTTATCCATAATTGCAAAAAGTTGGAATATCCAAATGTCCATCAACAGATGAATGGATAAACAAATTGTGGTATATGCATACAATGGAATATTACTGAACTGTAAGAAGGAATGCAGTATTAACACATGGGATAACATGCATGACTCTTGAAGACCTTATGTTTAGTGAAGTAAGCCAGACAATGAAGGACAATTATTACATGACCTCACCGATATGAATTAAGCAAATTGTGCAGACTCACAGAACTAGAATCTGGAAGATAGGTTTACAGGAGACAGAAAGGGAGAAGCAGCATGTGAGTCAATGCCCATAAGGGTAAAATCTATGATTAGGTGGAAGGGTGTAGCTGTGCAGTGGATGTGCATAACAATGGTGCAGTGATTCTATTGGGTTGGGCATTACTGGTCTGTGAAGAGGGTAGGGTGGGGAGTGTGGGTTGGACTGTCCATGAAACTGGGGGGAAATTGGGGGAGGGAGCAGGTGAACACTGGGGATTGGTGGGTACGTGGTTGAAATGACAATGTTGGGAATGCTCTTTTGGCAATACGGCAAGGCAGGGTTACTGGTTTAGAGCATTCGGGACAGGGCACACCAGAAGCAGGCTTCTAGGGAGTGTGCGAATGTTCATCCTGACATAGTGTGTTACATCAGTGGGTGGAGACCCACATAATGAGCGGGAAGGTGCTGGACTACCATCCTGGAGAGTCCCGCTATGTGCTCAGATAGAGGAGCTGGAGTCTCTCAAGAGCAAGGGCAGTGCCCAATAGGGGAGGACAGACCAGTGTATAAAGGCCCTCAGTGTTTTTGCAAGTAACTATGAATCTGGCCCTGTAAAGAGTGAAGCCTCGTGGTTGCCGTGGGTCCTAAGGGGAGGGGTAGAGAGGAATAGAATAAATGGAATAGGTGGCGTTTTGAGGGCGATTGAACTGTTCTACATGATCTTGCAATGAAGGATACAGGCCATGTTAAGTTTCATCAAAATTTATAAAAGTGTATGGTCTAAAGCGTAAACCATAATGTAAACCACTGACCATGGTTGGTAGGTATGTTTAAATATTTTTACATCAGTTGTAACAAATGTATTATCCACATATAAAATGTTATTAATAGGGGAAGGGGGAAAAGGGGGAGGGTGTTGGATATATGGGAGTTCCCTATATTCTGTATGTGACTTTGCTGTGACCTAAAACTTCTTTGAAGACAAAATGAAAAAAGTAAGACATTGGGGGAATAAATGCAAGAAAATGTCGCTGTACATACAAGACAACAGATCTTACAGTGATGAAAGGCAAAATGTCAAGAAAAATTATTTTTAATTTTTTATTGTTTTTTATTATCCCAAATTAAAAAAAATTATTAAAAAATTTTTTTTGTATTTTGTTTCCTATTTTTAAAACTATCATTAATATCATTTTCTTATTAATTGTATTTGGCTATTTTATTGGCTTCATTTTTGAAGAAGTTTTGGATCACAGAAGGATTATAACTGTGGCAGGGGAGGACCATTTGTGAGGCGTGTCAGTTAAGGGGGATACATTGGAGTAGGTTCACCTGGGCATACATATAAGGCATATAAATGTGTTAAAATGTATATGGGGCATTGTCATGGTGGGTAGAGATTCACACAATACCCGAAAAAATATTGAATTCCCATCCTGGGGAGCTCTACCACATTCTCTGATGAAATAGCAAGAATCCCCCAAGTACAGAGGCAATGGCCAGTGAAGGAAGATGGTCCAATGATAGGCCCTTGATATTGATGACTGTGCTTATGAACCTTTACTCTTGCAATTAAATCTTTGCATAGTATTATAGGGTGCCTAAGCGTTACCTCCTGAGAGCCTTCTTGTTGCTCAAATGTGGCCACTCTCCAAGCTGAACTCAGCATATATATGCAATAACTTCCCCCCAGCCTGGCATATGACTCCCAGAGAAGAACCTCCCTGGCACTGAGGGATTACTACCAAGCACCAACTAGCAATGCAAATGGAAAAAGACCTTGACCAAAAGGGGGAAAATGTAAAGACACATGCGTTTTTATGGCTAAGAGACTTCAAAGTGAGTAGGGAGGTCATTCTAGACGTTATGCTTATCCACTTCTCAGCAGGTTCTCATTGACTGCCAAATTAGTCACTACCCCAAAGAACAGGGCTCCTGAGGGCTCCGGAGACACTCGGGCACTATGGTCAGGGTAGATAGCTTATGAGTTTGGTGCCTTGCCAGTGGGCCCTACTATGGTGTTGGTGCTCCCTAGTGTGACAGAATTGGACTCAGTTGTGGTTTCCCTACACATGACTTTTTGGTCCCTTCTATTTGAACCTACAGTCAGTGCTGGAGTTGGTAGATGTAGGTCCAAGAAACTTGAATGTTTGGATTCTTCGTGTGCCAGCTGGGCCCTGAGCCGCAACGAAGTTGCAACACCTACTCTCCAGTTCATTGGAATCTTCCAGGACAACTAACAAGGAGATGATGATGGACAACCACCATATCAAGGAACTGAGAGAGCCTACAACTGCAAGCAAGAGAGTCCTGTGTGTTGGCCATATGGGACTGAAAACAAAATGAAAAAAAAAAAAAAAGTCACTGGGTGAATAAACAGAAGAAAATGTCACTGTACATAACAAGAAAACAGATCTTACAGTGATGAAAGACATAAAGTCAATTTTTAAAAAAAAAAAGTTATATTTTTAATTATATTATTTCAAAATCTTTTTTTTTGAATTTTTAGTATTTTATTCATTATTTTTAAAACTATCAATATTATATCATCTTTCTATTAATTGTATTCGGTTATTTTTGTAGTTTTCAATTTTGAAAAAGTTTTTGGATCACAGAAGGCTTACAACTGTGGCAGGGGAGGATCATTTGTGTGGGGTGACAGAGGTGGGGGGTGCATGGGAAGAGGTTCACCTGGGGCATACCTATAAGGCATATGAATGTGTTCAAGTGTTCATGGGGCATCATCTTATGAGTGGAGAGTCACAGAATTACCAAAGGAATATCGAATTACGATCCTGGGGAGCTCTGCCACATTCTCTAATGGGACAACAAGAATCCCCTGAGGACAGGGGCCAGTGACTAGTGAAGGAGGATGAACCACTGATGGGCCCTTGGTAGTGATGACTGTACTTAAGAACCTCTACTTTTGAAATTGAAACTTAGCCTATTATTATAGAGTGCCTAAGCATTACCTCCTGAGAGCCTCCTTGTTGCTCAAATGTGGCCTCACTCTAAGTCAAACTCAGCTAATAAATGCATTACCTTCCCTCCAGTGTGGGACATGACTCCTGAGAATGATCCTCCCTGACACTGAGAGATTACTACCAAGCACCAACTAGCAATGCAACTAGAAAAAGACCTTGACCAAAAGGGGAAAAATGTAAAGACAAATGAGTTTATATGGCTAAGAGACTTCAAAGTGAGCTGGGAAGTCATTCCAGAGATTACACTTATGCAGGTCTCAGCAGGAACACATTGACCGCCAAAGTAAATATTCCTTCAAATAGCATTTGAGGGCATTTTCGGGACTTGGGAATTGTCCTGAATGACATTGCAATGACATTTACAGGCCACTGTATATCTTGTAACAACTTACAAAATTGTGGGGGACAGTGTAAACTACAATGTAAACTATAGTCCATACTTAGTGGCAATGCTACAAGATGTGTTCATCAATTGTGACAAATGTACCACACTAATGAAGGATGTTGATGTGGGAAAATATGGGAAGGCCAGGTAGCAGGGCATTTGGGAATTCCCTATATTTTTAATGTAACATTTATATAATCTAAGTTTCTTTTTAAAAAGTTTAAAAAATATATTTAAAAATACAAGTTAATCAAATCCATCAAGACATTAAAATAATTATTCATCATGATCAAGTGGATTTTATCCCAGTCATTCAAGTGTGGTTGAACAACTGAAAATCAAGCAGCGAAATACACCACATTAATAAATCAAAGAAGAAAAATCACATGATCATCTCAACTGATGCAGAAAAGACATTTGACAAAAGCCAGCATTGTTTTTTGATAAAAACACTCCAAAAGATAGGAATCAAAGGAATCTTTCTCAACATGATAAAGGGCATATATGAAAAAATCCACAGCTAACATTGTACTCAATGATGAAAGATTGAAAGCGTTCCTGTTCAGGTCAGGAAGGAGACAAGGATGCCCACTGTCACGAATATTGTTCAGTATAGTGCTTGAAGTTCTAGATAGAGTAATCAGGCAAGAAAAAGAAATGGAAGTCCAAATCAGAAAGGAAGAAGCAAAACTTTCACTATTTGCAGATTGTATGATACTATACCTAGAAAATCCCAAAAAACTACAACAAATCTACTAGAGCTAATAAACGAATTCAGCAGAGTGACAGGATACAAGATTAATACACAAAAATCAATAGTGTTTCTATACACTAGAAATGAGCAATCTGAGCAGGAAATCAGGAAAAAATTCCATTGATAATAGGGGCAAAAGAATCAAATATTTAGGAATAAACTTAAACTAAGACATAAAGCACTTGTATTCAGAAAACTACAATGCCTTGCTAAAAGAAATCAAAGAAGACATACATAAATGGAAGAATATTCCATGTTCATGGATGGGAAGATTAATATCATTAAGATGTCAATTCTACACAAGTTGGTATACAGATTCAATGCAGTCCTGATAAAAACTACACCAGCCTTTTTTAATGAAACAGAAAACCCAATTATCAAATTTATTTGGACTCATAAGGGGCCCAAATAGCCAGAAACATCTTTTAAAAAGGGAGAATGAAGTTGGAGAACTCTCACTTCCAGACTTTAGATCATAATACCTAGCTATAGTGGTAAAACAAAACAAAACAAAACAAAACAAAACAAAACAAAACAAAAAAACACAATAGCATGGTACTGGCATAAAGATAGACATATAGACCAATGGAACCTAATTGATGTTTCAGAAATACACCCTTACATCTGTGGTCAAATGAGTTTTCACAAGGTTGTCAAGCTCAACCAGCTGGGGCAGAACAATCTATTCAACAAATGGTGCTAAGAGAACTGGATATCCATATCCAAAAGAAAGAGGACCCCTACCTCACACCTTATATAAAAATTAACTCAAAATGGAGCACAGACCTAAATATAAAAGAAAGAACCATAAAACTACTAGAAATAAAATGTAGGGAAACATCTTTAAGGACTGGTGGTAGTTAGTGGTTTCTTTCTTTCTTTTTTTTTTTTTTTACTGGTAACACCTTTTTAATAGGTCAAAGTAACTGTACAGTTCATTATATTCTTCCTGAGAATAATTTATATCC
>JAKSZT010054502.1:2067499-2231297 GCA_026826555.1 Tolypeutes matacus | reverse complement strand
CTGGAGGCTAGTCATGACGTACTGCTGGGCCAGTTTCATCTTGTTGAGCTCTCCCAGGTCAGAGTTGAGCAGCTTCTGGGCCATCTCGATCTCTCGGTGAGTGCTGGCCGGCAAGATGGGAATGGTCTCATCCACGGTGGCCAGGAGTGTCCTCAGGGACAAGCCGACCTCCTTCACCATCAGAACATACTCCTCTGGCGGGGCTGGCTGGATTTTACTGGACATCTCGATGACTGCTTTCACCAAGCCTGTGACGTTCTCGTACACCTTGTCATTGGATCGGTCGAGATTGGCAGTAGGAGGAGGGCTGATTTCCTGGGGCTGAAGCTTGACGCCCTCGTTGTAACTGTCCCCGGGGCTGCTGAGGCTGGCGAGGCTGCCCAGGTGACCCGGGGCTCCAGGGCGGGGCGGTTTCTTTGGTGGAGCTGCAGGGTCTGGCTTCCTCACAGGCTGGTAAATGTGCTGGCTTCCAGTCGGACCCTGACCACCTCCGTCCTCCCTGTCGATGCTGCCTCGAGAGAGCCTCACCTCGGGCTTCAGGAGCCTCTCCTTTTTCTCTAGCCAGCGCTGATCTTCTTCCATTTCCTGCTGCTGTCGCATCAGCCTCTCTTCCATCAGGTGTGTGGGCAACACTTGCCCAATCCCTCGCATGTCCAGGGCTGCAGCGTCCTCCATGCTGGGCTGCCACATCGAGATCTCCTGAGGTCTATAATTCCACGAATATGTTTGATGCAGAGGAGATGCCTGACCCGGGTAGATGCTGCCAGCCATGGCTGGGATTCCATGTGAGCCAGCGTAGCCAGAGACCTGGTAATGACTGGTCTGTACCATGTGCTGTGGACTGGGATAAAATCCTTCACTGGACCTTGGACTAGGATAGCCAGGTCTGCTGGGCTTGGGAGGTGCTTCATCAGACCCTCCGGAGTCCCAGGACACTGTGACCTGTCTTCTTGATTCCATTCTCATCCATTCTTCTTGCTGAACCTTCTCTTCCTCCAGGATTGTGCTGAGCTGAGCTTTAAGTTCAGGTAGGCCTAGCACTTGGTCATAAGGCTGTAGAGGGTAGGAGGGCAATTTGGAGGCATTGGCAACCTCTCTCCATTTTCGGTGCGTCTGATCACATCGCTGTTCTTCACTCCTTGAAAAGGCTTCACACTATGCATCAGTATCTCCCACATACACACACCAAACATCCATACATCACTAGCTGAGGTAAAACGATGAAAATTGATGGACTCTGGAGCCATCCATTTAATAGGCAATTTTCCTTTGGAAGCTTTGTAGTAAGTACTGTCTTCCATATATCAGGATAATCCAAAGTCTCCTAATTTTACACAGTCAGTTGAGGAAACCAGAACATTCCAGGCAGCAATGTCCCTGTGTACAAATCTTTTGCTCTCTAGATAGGCAAGAGCTGTACTAAGCTGATAGGCATACAGGATCAAAGAGGCTAGATCCAAACTGTATTTCCTTACTTGCAAAAAGGACCTCAGCTCTCCCAGCGTGCACAGCTCCATGATTATCCAGACGGGGTTCTCTGTGATGACGCCGATCAGCTTCACGATATGAGGATGGTCAAACTGACGCATAGTTAAGGCTTCTTGAAGGAATTTCTCTCTCACGCTGTCCGAAGTACAGTTTTTACATGTTTTAATTGCAATGGCCAAAGCTGGATTCTCTGGACTCATGTAAACTCCCTGATGTACATCTCCAAATTGGCCTCCTCTGATACATCGTCCAAGTTCTATTCTTTCTCTTTGAATTTCATAATCTTCGGTGGAGGGCATGGTATACGTATCTTTTTCGTCTATAATCTCAGCATAGTCGTCTGTTTCTGACACGGAGACCGCGTATGTGCGCACGCCTTGCTTTTCGCTGTTGGCCAGCTTTGGTATTGATGGTAAAGCCCCTTCACCTTCTTTCTGGGGTCTAATGATAAAAGACTGCGTGGCTCCATTCACCAGTCGGCAGTATCCATCTATTAAGTCGGTCATGTTCTCTGCAATGGTCAAGGACGGTGCCGTCACTGTCAGAGGCTCGGGCGCTCCTGCTATTTTCAGTTGCAGCTCTGTCCTTGTCTTCGCTGTTTGAGTACTGAATGGTCTGTACTTGATTAAAGTCTGCCAAATGTGTAGGACTGCAGCCTTTGTCCGTCAGGTAGATGATGCCCTCTTCTGGGCCAATCGCCAGCTCCACAGAAATAATCCAACTTGAGCCAAGGGCACATTTGAAGCATTCTTTATCAAATCTGTACACTGGAGAGAGAATCTCAAAGAATTTCTCTATTCTTTCTTCTCTATTAAGATTGGCAAATTGTCTAAATGTTTGTTGGATCAGTTTTCTTAGTGTTTTGGCCTTGACAGAATCCAGTAAACTCTTAGGAAAAAATCGCTTTAAAACAACATCTTTTTCTAATACTTCATAGTTAGACTTCTTTTCTAGTGCATTGCCCCACATCTCCCAGTTATGATCGCCGTATTTCTAGACAACCCAACTTCAAAGCAATTTCCTGGTCCATTTGATCAGCTATTTCTAACATATAATCACTCTTCACCTGTTGATAGAAGAAATTCAGAGTTGGCTTGTCTTCAGTAAACTGGTTTAGAAATCCTTTTGGCAAATAACGAATTCTCAATTCATATCCCAATGTCAGTAGCATCTCCGTGTCTGATAATACTGGCCCAGGTGGTTGGCTCACTACTGTTCTCAAAATAATGAAAGACCTTCAGGACTCACTCCATCGCCCCAGGGGAGCGTTCCATACCAGTACCCAGGTGAGTCTTAATACTCGAATTTGGTGTGTGATTCAAGTTGGGGTCAAGGTAAGCAGCTGCCATTATTTTGCTAGATGCTAGGTATCTGTCATATTAGTTCAGAAGGCCACAATAACTCTGTGATCAAATCAAATGGGGATTTAAAAAAAATACTTCTAGTTTCTGCTTCCTCTTTCCATGGTAGTCAAAAAGAACTCAGAACGCGGCTAGGCGCGCGGAAGCGAAGGGCGACGGCGGCTGGGGCCCCGGCTGGCTCCCTCCCACGCTCACGCCGCGGGCGCATGGCGGTCCTGGCCCCGGGTAGTGGTTTCTTAAACCCTATACAGAAAGCATGAGCAACGAGAGAAAAAATGGATAAATGGGACCTCCTCAAACTTAAACACTTTTGTGCTTCAAAGTACTTTGTCAAGAAGGTGAAAAGGCAACTCACTCAATGGGAGAAAATATGTGGCAACCACATATCTAGTAAGGGTTTGATTTCCATGCTATATAACAAGATCATACAACTCAACAATAAAAGAACGAGCAATCCAATTTAAAATGGGAAAAGACTTAAATAGACATTTCTCCAAAGGAACTACAAATAGCGAAAAAGCACAGGAAAACTGTTTAATATCACTAGCTATTAGGGAAATACAAGTCAAAACTACAATGAGATATCATCTCACACTTCATAGAATGGCCATTATTTGAAAAACAGAAAACAAGAAGTGCTGGACAGTATATGGAGAAACAGGAACACTCCTTCACTGTTGGTAGGAATGTAGAATGGTGTAGCCTCTGTGGAAGACAGTTTGTCAGTTCCTCAGGAAGCTACATATAGAACTGCCATATGATCCGGCAATCCCTTTACTAAGAATATATCCAGAAGAACTGAAAACTGTAATGTAAACAGACATTTGCACACAGATGTTTAGTGGCGTTATTCACAATTTCCAAAAGATGGAAACAACCCAAGTGTCCATCAGTCAATGAATGGATAAACAAAATGTGTTATGTACGTATGCTGCAATACTATGCTGCTGTAAGAAGAAATGACATTGGGACACATATGATAACATGGATGAACCTTTAGGACATTATGCTAAGTGAAATAAGGCAGGCAGAAAAGGACAAATATTTTATGGTCTCACTAATATGTACTAAATAGGAAGAAAAAACACATGAAATTAAAACCTAGACTATAGGTTTCTGGGAATTAGGATGAGGACTGAGAATGGGTACTGATGCTTAATGTATGTAGACTTTTCAGTTTGCTTGACTGTAAAAGTGTGGAATAGAGTGATGGTAACACATTATAGTAGTGAGTATAACTATCACTATACACACTATAAACAGTTTATAAATGGGATTGTGACTAAGAGGGGTAGTCTAGGGATGTAAATGTCAATTGAAAGAAAGCTAGAGAATAATCTAGGACTGAATAACAGTGAACCTGGAGGTGGATGGGGATTTTGGTTAATAATACAAATACAAGAATGTTCTTCTATGAACTAGAACATATGTACATCACTATTACAAGGTGGTAAGAATACAGTGATGCATGGGAAAAATTCAATTAATGTAATTTATGGACTACAGTTAACAGTAATATTGTAATATTCTTGTAAAAATGTCAAAGCAGGTATTATATCAATTCTAAGGTTCAATAATAGGGGCACTGGGATTTTTTCTTTTGGATTAAGGAAAACATTCCAAGATTTACTCAGGTGATGACTGCACAACTCTGTGATGAATATGAGAGCCACTGAGTGTACACTTTGGATAGAATGCACAAGGCATGGGACTGTATAACACAGCGAACCATGTGGTAGAAGATGGACTGTGGTTACCAGTTCAAATATGAGCATGCTCTGTCATGAAGTATAACAAATGTACAATATTAATACATAGTGTTAATAATAGGGGGTGCATGGAAAAAATATACCAAGTGTACGCTATGGACCATAGTCAGTGGTAATAGTCTGATCATGTTCTTTCATGATCTGTAACAAATGTTCCACAACAATGTAAGGAGTTGGTGTGTTTGGGGGGTGATATATGGGAATTTTGCTTGTTATGCATGATTGTTTTGTAAGCTCATAACTTCTCTAATTAAAAAAAACAGGTTGCACATGAAAGGTTATTTTTATCATATTTTAAAAGGCAGTAATTTCTGGTATTTCAGCAAATCTCAAGGAGAAGTAACTCCCAACAAAGATTCTTGGCATGGGAACAATTGTAAAATATTTGATGGTTTTCAACCATGGTCAAAAAGGATCAGAAATAACCTTCTTCATTGTTTAAACTGTAGTAGGAGTTGCATGGTTGAGCATCCAGATCATCTCTGAACATCTAAGGGTAAAAGTACAAGGAATTGAAACATGGTCCTGCAGTGTGTGGGCAATGGGAAAGCCATTGGCCCTGGGCCCCTGTGAGGCCAACTGCCAGTGAGATGACCATTTGGATCCTCACCACACTCATGGCAAGAAACAGTCCCATTTCTCCCCAATAAGAAGGGAGAGACTGTTGGAGACCCCATGATATGAGCAGGATCCTCAAGGTCCTCGCCTTCTGCTATGAACTGAGCCCTCCCTCCGTATTGTTCTCATCATTTCCTAATTACTAGTGGTCCTGCTCACTGACCCACAACCAGACCAGTGAGGATGTTTTAACTACCTCTTGCTGGAATATTAAGAATGGGTGGGGGGCTGGTAACATAGAGGGTAGCATGATACCAATGTCTCCATACTCCCTCCATATGTCCATCCCTTGGCAAACTAAGGACCATGCGATTGTGATGTATTGAAGAGATGTAATTTCCATCTTCCATGTGGAAATTATGAGGGAAATTCCTGAACAGAAACCATACAATTAAAAATATATATTGATACTGGGAAGATACTTTCCCTTCTGACACAAAATAGGTGAACCCTTCTCTGAAAGATATTTTGCTAGCTTAGACACTACTTTGGGGGGGGGTGAGATCAAGGGGTTAGTGAATTGCATATCTGGTCTACTACTGCCTTTAAGAAGAAATTGTTTGGAAATCTTGTGAATTCTTTTCTATATCTTCTAGCAAACACCAGAGATCTGAGTAAAGTCAGGGTCCTACTCAGAACAACAGGGGCTCTGGAATGTCCAAGGTTCTTTGAGGCAATGGGATGTATGACTTAAGGTTCCTAGGCCAGGTGCTGAAATAGGGGTCTTCAGTGTGACAGCTGACTCCCCTCTTTACCTCTGTATACATGTCATCATTGGCAGAAAACATGTGAGCCCCATATGCAAGGAAGAAGGTCCTCAAGCCCATTGCCTTTTTTTTTTTAGATTTTATTTATTTATTTATTTATCCCCCCTTGCTGCTCGTGCTCGCTGTGTCCATTTGCTGTGCATTTTTCTGTGTCTACTTGTCTCCCTTTGTTGCGTCATCTTGCTGCGTCAGCTTACCATGCTGCACAGGCTGGCTTGCCTTCACCAGGAGGCCCCGGGAACCGAACCCGGGGCCTCCCATATGGTAAACGGGAGCCCTATCGATTGAGCCACATCCACTTCCCCATTGCCTTTAATTTGACTTTAACCACACTCTTAAGTCTAATGCCTCTTGGCTGCCCTGCCTCATGTTTGGCTCCTTTATCCCTCATTGTCAAGGTGGTATTTCAGTGAGGTGTGAGAATGCTTAAATGATAATGTTCCCTGGTGCCATTGTGGAGGTGGTGTGTTGGTCCAACCTCTGTGTCCAGACCCAAACTTGGTCTTAAAGACTCAACCACCCTGCAGTTTCACAGATAGAGATATGGTAGGTTTATTTTCACACAGGAGGTGCCTTGATTTGTAGGGATTCCTCCTTGTCCTGTAGGAGACCTAACACATCCTCAAAGCAATAAGGTCGGGTTTGATGGAACACCAGATGTGGAAGGCAGCTCCTTAAAAGTAGCCAGGCCCATTGGAATTGTTCTGCATGATATTGCAATGACAGATACAAACAATTATACGTTTTGTCAAAACCTATAAACCAGGGGAGTGGATGTGGCTCATTGGTTGGGCGTCCCTCTGCCATATGGAGGGACCTGGGTTCGATCCCCGGGATCTCCTGGTAAAAAACAAAAACAAAAACAAAAAAACCTATAAACTGTATGGTGCAGCATGTAAACCATAATGTAAACTATAGACTTTGGTTAGTAACAATGCTTCAATATTGGTTCATCAATTGTAACAAATGTACCACCTAATGTAAGATGTTATTAATATGGGACAATGTGGGAAGGGGAGGGGGTGGGGCATATGGGAATCCCCTATACATTCGATGTAACTTCTTTGTAATCTAAAACTTCTTTTAAAATAAAGTTTATTATATGAAAAAATTTTTGCCAGGCTCTTGGTCCACCAAGTTTCAGGAAAGTTGGACACAGAGTGGCATTTTTTTTCTTTTTCAAAGGACAGACTGAAGGAATGTGGGGGAAGGGCAGTTTGGCCTTTCTCCTGCAATACTGCCCTCAAGAGGAATATTTGTGCATCCCATGAATGTTTTGTTGTAACTTCCTAGGGAAGCCTTGGATGTGAGTAAAGTTAGAGTCCTAGGCAGTCCAAATGAAAGGGGCCTGAAAGTCCCAGTGCTCCCCTGAGGCTTGGTTGAACATAGAACCCAAAGTAGGGTCCTGCTGTGCAAGTTCGAGAGCCAGGCACCAGGACAAAGCAACAGCCGGGGTTCCAGATCTCTGGCACAGAAAGCTAATGCTTGGTCCTAGGTGATCCACTTGCCTGGTCAGACTGCAGAAGCCACTGTGATGGAGGCTTACTACAGAGCTCTGTGCATTCTCCTTCATCTTATGTTGTCCCAGGACCCTGTGAGTTCAACCCTCAAGGCCTTTTTTTTTTTAATACCTATTCCAGGAGTCTGAAACATATTTCACACTGAGTTTCCAGAAAATTTGAAAAGTAAGTTTAAGGTGTGAGAAAACACTAGGACTGGTATTTCTTCCAGGGTGTGTGGTAAGGCAAGGGGCCTCTTGTGGCGTTTCTTTTATGCATCTGAGTATACAGGAAAGTTTGTCAAATGGCCTGCATCACATGAGTCCTATTTTTTTTCTTATTTTTTCTCTTTATTTTCAAAGAAGCTTTAGGTAACAGAAAGTCACATAGAAAACATAGGGATTTCCATATGCCCTACCCCCTTCCCCCTCTTACCTTTACCCCTATTAATGAGATGGTCTTTCCAAGCTCGCAATATATTTACTTGTTATATTAAAAAAATACCACTGTATTTTAGGTAGACTTTTTTTGTAATAAGCTGGAGAAAGGGTAGCCACTTTTCATAAAAATAAAGAGATGTGGGGCTTCTAAGTAAGAGACCATCTGAAATTTGTGTTATTTGAAATGACCATATAATGTTAAGGGTTCCATTATTTATGTTACATTTTTACAATATTTGAAAAAGTACTTTGAAATTGGTATTGGCATATTGAATCTCCTTAAGGTAGAATTTTAAAGCTTTTCATGCATTGAAACTCTACCGGATTTTGGACCAACCCCAAAACAAAGTAGAACTTTTAAAAGCATGTTAATTTGTATTTAAAACTTGTTCTGCTCTAAACCACCATTAAAAAATACAGTGTTTAGAATTGGTACTTAAGTGATGTTTTTGGAATGAAAATTTATCAATATAAAGTAATATGTGACTCCAAAAAATGATTTTATTGTATTAAAAGAGTACCATATTGATTTGCCAGTTTAGTAACTTTGTAAGGGTATTGCCTTCCTCGGATTTGTACTTCTAAAAGTCTTCATGATTTAGTATGCTGTACCGTGGGCTTTAGTTATGCTTACTAAAAAAATTAAGTCATTATCTGAATTTTACAGCACTCTACACTTAAAACAGAAGAACAGCTGTTCACTTCTTTTAGCATTTCATATTTGCCTAACTCATAAATTACCATGTATCAAAATCATGCTAAAACATGATGTCAGGTTATTTGAATATAATTACTTTGCCCCACCCACTCCTACTCCCCCTCCCACACTTTCCCCCATTAACAACATCTTTCATTAGTGTGGTACATTTATTACAATTGATGAACACATATTGAAGAATTGCTACTAACCGTGGGCTATAGTTTATAATTTACACTGTGCCCCGCACAATTTTGGATAATGGCCTATATCCATCATTGCAATGTCATGCAGGACAATTCCAATGTCCCAAAAATGCCCCCATGTTATACTTATTCTTCCCTCTCTCTCACCTCAGAACCTCTGGTGGCCACTGCCTTTATATCAGTGATAAAAGTTTTTCCATTGCTAGAATAATAGTAAGTCCATAATAGAATAATAATAGGTCTACATTAGTCCATTGTTCATTCCCCAGTCTTGAGAATTTTGGGATGGCTATGCCCACTCTGTTTCTAATTGAGAGGGGGCTTAGATCCCATGGGTCAGATGGATGGAACTATCTTGCTTACAGGTGCAGACACTCTCTGTTCCTTGGGTTGGGTGTTGTCCATCATCACCTCATTTTAGTTGTCCTGGGTGAGTCCAATGAACTGGAGAGTAGGTGGTGCAACTCTGCTGAGATTCAGGGCTCAACTGGTACATGAACAGACCAAAGATTTAAGTCTCTGGGACATATATTTAACAAGTATAGTGCTAATTATAGGTTCAAGTAAAAGGGGCAGGAGAGCCATGTGTAGGGAAATTATAAATGAGTCTATCTCTGTTACATATCTGAACTCTGTTACATCATTTGAAATTACTCAAATGATGTCTTGATCTGAAGCATAAATCCCAGGTACTTGATATTTTTAATAAAATGGTGCCACTGCAGGGTGTGTGTGTGGGGGGGCGGGCGGGCGGGGATGAGGAAGATAAAAGAACAAAAGAAAAAAAATGGATTGACATAAACTAATCACTAAGTGAATTTCACTGCAACTTTTGTTTATGAGAAGTCCTTATTTAGGATGCCAATAGGTGGCTGCAATCTGAAAAACAATCCAGTAAATATATTTTATTTTATATTTTGTAGCTGATAATTATCACCACTAAATAATATCTTCAATACTTGCTGCATACAGAGTATTTTTGTTTAAAAGCAATTAGCTCTTGCCTTTATTTTACAGTATTTTATGTACAAGTGAAAAACATTCAGTCAAGTTTCCTATAAGAGAGATCAGTTAATTTATGTACAGAAACCACAGGAATAGTATATCAAACTATTTAAGAATTAGGTTTTTTTTTTTCTACTTAAAATATTATTTAAGCTTAAGACTTCTTAGGACAGTTGTAAAAGCACATTAAATACAGTAAGTTTTCTGATTATTTTTTGTAATCAGAGATGGTTTTTGCAACTGAAACATTGATAAATGCTCATATTTGGTAAAAAAAAAAATTGCCTTGTGTAATTCCCATAAATTATACTTGTTCTGAAAAAGTATAAGTCCTAATGATAAAAATTTCTAAGCAAAATAAAAAAAAAAAAATCAAACGCAGAGCAGAGTACCAAAGCCAGATAAACACCTTTCAAGAAAATAAAATTACAGTGGTAGCTGGCAGTGGTTCTGTCAGAGCTGTGTTATGCGCATGAGCCCCATAGGGCTGGGGAAGCACCAGTTACCTTGGGGGTAGGAGGCCAAGGCTGCAGCTTGAGGGAGGCCCTGGCCCTTCTGCGCCTGTGTCTGGCAGAACCAGCATAAGACAAAGATACAATCCTTCCCTACTGGCCTCATAATCAAGAGTTTTGCCCAGACTTTTGAGTGCACCCTGAGATAGTGCAGAGCCAGACATAAAGCACAGACTGTGGCGCTGAAACTGATTAATAGGATTTCATGACCCACCATTTTCTGGCTTGGTGTAGGAAGTTAGTGAATTGGCCCGTGACCCCCCAACGCAATATTCTGCAGGTCCAGTTGGGGATGATATGTTTCATTGGCAAGCCAAAATTATCGGACCTAATTATAGCCCATATCAAGGCCGTGTATTCTACAGAGAATGGGAAATAGGGACTTATCGGTGCACTTACACATCTTTGTGTGTTTTCTGGTGGGCAGTGTGTGTGTGGGGGTGTGTTTGGGTTTTGGTAGACATGGTGGCAGGGAGGGTATTGGCTCTACCTTCTGTCTGTAGACTCCATCTAGGTCTTGATGAATCAACCCACCTTCAGTGCAAGGGAGACAGACATGGATATGTTGCGGTCCCCACAGTTGTCCAAATGGGGTCAAGTTCCTTCCTGTCACTTTCTGAGGCCAAACACTCACCAGTACTGACAGTTTACTTCCCTGATTGGACATAAGATGTGGGTACTCAGGCCACAAAAGTGGTTTAGCTCTTGATCTGCTTGTTTTAGTGAGGTTGGACACTTGGCGTTTTTCCCTTTGTAAAGGGCGGAGGGAACAGCCATCAAGGAAGGACATTTATGCATTTCTGGTGCAATACTGCCATCAAGAGGAAGTTGTTTACGGATCCCATGATCCCATGATCCCATGGCACCTTCTCTGTGACTTCATGGAGAGATCAGGGAATTGAATAGATTGGATCTTCGGCAGAGTCAAGGACAGGCACCCAAAGGGTCCATAGCTCCCATGAGGTGTGAGAAGTGGGAACGTAGGCATCTTCCTGCTGCAAAAGCTCCAGAACCAGACAGGAGGACAAGGCACACAGCCAGGTTTTCAGGAGGGTCGGAAACAGGAAGCTAAGGCTCAGGGCTGTGGTGGCAGCTATGTCTGGGCAGGATTTGTGGAGGCAACTCAAAGGAGGCACAGCAAAGGCTCCTGGGCAATTTTCCTCTTGTGCCTTACCCTAGCTGGATGAGGTGGGTCAGCTAAGGTTGGCCCAGGAACCTGGAAACATATCTTGACCACGGTTAACCCCACAGAAATACCTCCTCTGGCGCAGGAGAATAGAGACCTGTTGGGAGGTGGGTCCTTCAGGATCCCCTATCCAGCTCAGGGATGATATGCAGGACCAGAGAGCAGATCCCAGGAGGGCCCAAGAAAGAGGGTGAGCTTGTGATAGCACTCCAGAAGAGAATTGTCCCTACTGGGATGATCCAATCTGGAAGTGCTGAAGCCTGAGCCATAGAAATGGCAGACCACACTGCCCTCTCAGGGTTTTGGAGGATTCCTGCAACGTCCTGTCCTCAGTGCTCAGGGAGGACCAAATCCCAAGTAAAGCAGAGGCCTGTGCATCTACATTTGCAGATTTCACTGTTCTGGGTATCATCCACAAGAGAATGTTAATGCCTTGAAGGCAATGGAAAGGAACACCTTCCTAGTCCTTCCAGTCAATTTGCCTCTCTATTTTGAAAGCCTATGCCTGGCTTAGATTTGGTGATCAGTGAGGGTTCTGAAGAGCCTCCAAGAAGGCACATGGGTTAACACATCTCCCCTCATCTTGCTCCTGACACACCCCTTCTCTACCCCCTCCCCTATTCCAGCTCTGCCTATGCAGAGTTCCACCACAAATCAATGATGTCTGCCCACAGCAGGAACTGCATGCACAGTCCTGGAGACCCAGATATTTTGGGTATACTCTGACAGCCCCAGTTGCCCATTGTGGTTGAACATATGGGGCCCTTCTTTCCCTAGTTGTAAACTGGCTCAGGTTATTCTCTTGCTCAACTGTTCCTTGTGTCTTTGTTCCTTAGTCTTTTAGTTTGTCTCAATGCCCAACCTTTCTTTCAAAACTTTTGGAAGGATGCTGAAATGTTTCTTCTCACACTACGAGTTTCCAGAAGTTTTGAAAAGTATTGGTAAGTGGAAGAGAATTTTATTTGCACCTTAATCTTTGCCAAGCCTCCTAAGCCAGGAGGAGCTCATTAGTTCCCACTGAAAGAGGTAGGCTACGTGGACTCAGTGTGCCCCTTTGAACAGGTCTGGAACCATGATTCTCCAGACATAGAGCAGCTGAGTGATGTGCCTGATGCCTTCTCAAACAGGAGGAACTGGCTAATACAACTGGAGGCCAAGGGGATGGAATACGGTGTCACTATCACCCTTGAGAAGTATGGGCAATGTACCTTGATCCAGCAATTCCAGAGGATGATGTCGATCACAGTATAATGCTACCAAAATGGTATCAACTCCTCAATTATATGAAACAAGGGGGGCTCAAAAAAAAACATTGGGCTTATGACTCAGACTTTCCATGATGTGAGGAATACCAAACATGACCCAACCCATTTCTAATATAATACATCCATGTTGCCCTTTCTTGTTGTGGCCTTCAATCACTACTCATCTAGTCTTCCTACACAGATGTACATGTTTCCTACTTGTGCTTTGAGGTTATATAGGCCTTTGTTGGGTTAGGCCTCGACAATGTGAGGACAAAAGATATATCTCCATGGATATGGTTATCCTTCCATGTCTTTGCACACAGTGATTGAGACACAAACACATTCACCTTCTACCTATACCTCATTTCCCATTGCCTATATGTCAATATGCTGAAAATGAAAAATTTAGCCAAATTCTGGAACTTAGGACATGGGCAAAGGCCTCTTTCTGATTTCCCTTTATGCATCTAAATGTACTTCAAAGTTTTTCAAATGTCTCAAATCACAACAATCCCTTTTTTGGAGAAATTCCTTATTGTGTGACCAGATATAAGAAGACAGAAAGAAAGAAGACTTTTTTTGATGGTTCTATCAAAGCTCTAGTGTTTATGAAAGGAGGAGGCATGGCAGAGTTATGTGACCCCTTCGATTATGCTCTCCTGTTTCCACAATACTTTTTGATGGGAGTGGGTGCCATCAGCTTATGTTTGGGGTCATTCTGAATTTGTTTCTGACCTAATCATAGGAGGTGGGTGTAGAGTCTTCTGGAACACTTATTTGGTGTGCTTTTAGATGCGCATTGCAAATTACCACTGGTGCCTGATAGCTGCCCCATTTGAATCTGACCCTTTGAAAACTCATTCTCAATATGACATTTGTGAGAGATGTAAAAATGCTGAAACAACAGCATTCCCTGGTGGGTAGAGTAGGGCAGGGAAGGGAAATAAAGCAGGGCAAAATTTTGGATCCAGCTTGTGTTTCCAGACCAGATCTAAGTCTTGAGGTCTCAAACAACTTCATTGACAAATATATAGACATGGATATGTTTAGGTCACTACAGAAGGTAACTTGAAGGGGAGTGATTCTGGGTGGGGAAGGAAGTCAAACACTCCAACAAAAAGGCCCTACATAAAGTAACAGCAAATTGAGGAGACCCACTCCCAGAAATGAACAATTAGCATTGCCATCATGTTTTCCCATCTTCTAAATGGCAGCACCATATTTGTGCCAACTATGGAATAGACACTAAAATCTTCACAAACATGCTACTGGCATAATGTCAATCTTGGGACACCTGGCTTAATCAAGCATTGAAAGGAATGCATAAAGAGGCCCTGAAGTCCTAATGGAGATGCTAACCCAGAACGATGATTTCTACAAATGCAGCTGCCCTAGCCTCTGCCCCAAATTGGGTTCATTCCCAGAGCACTGAGAACAGGTCTTTGTGCAAAATCGCTAAACCCCTGAGATGGCACTGAATGTGCCATTTCTTCGGGCCCTTCCACATTGGCTCCTCCTGGTGAGGACTGTACCCTCCTGGACTTGGCTGGTGAGCCTACCCTCTTCCTCGGGCCCTCCTGGCACCTGCTGGCTCAGTGCTCCATCTCTCTGAGCTGGACAGGGACTTGCAAAGGGCCTGCCTCTTGCACTGCCAAGGTCAGCTTTCCCTTCCCCCGAGAAGAGGAGGTTTTCGTTGGCATTCACCGTTGCTGAGATGCTCCCAGGGCCCTGGACCTCCCTTAGCTAAACTACCTTCTACTGGTAGGTGAACATGAAGGAGGAAATACTACCAGAGCCCTTTGCTGTGGCTCCTTGGGAAATCCTTCAGCAAGTCCCGCCCAAACATGGCGGCCACCTAGACCTCCTGCCCTAGCTTCCTGTATCAGATCTGCCAGAAACTTGGCTGTCCTTGCCTTGTTCTGCTGCCTGACTCGGGAGCTTCTTCAGCAGGAGAAGGCCGAAGACTGCACATCTTCCATGTGTCACGGGAGCTCTGGACCTTGTGAAACCCTGTCCTTTGTTCTGCCTAGGACCCTGATTTTATTCAATTTCCTGTCCTTCCTGGCAAACCACAAGGAAAGAGCCATGGATTTTGCAAAGAACATCCTCTTGGTGGCAGTATTGCACCAGAAATACCAACCAGCCCTTCCCCCTGGGTCTCTGCCTCCGCCTTTTGAAAAAGAAAAAATGCCAACTAGACTCCAACCTCATTAAAGCTTGGTGGCTCTTCAGTCAGACCACTTTTCCAGAGCCTGCACCCACATCTTCAGTCCCCCTCACGCATGCAGGGACTCTCCCCCTTCTTGTGTGTTTGGCCTCCTACCAAAGAAGAGACCCCTATTTTGTGGACCTCAACCTATATGTGTGTCTCTCTCAGGCACTTCAGGTTGGTTGAGTCCTGTATCCCCAGATGGAGTGTGGACTCTAAAAGGTAACAGGACACCTCTACTGCAAAGGGCAGCCTCCATGCCCCCTCTACCAACATGATGCCCCGCCCCCACCCCTGAGGAACCCCCATCCCTGGATGGGCCTTGTGGAACTTCAACAGTTCAGGACATTCTGCTGGCTGGCTGAAAGGCCCCCTTAACTGTGAGGTCTCAAGGAGCCAGATACTGTGGGGCAGTCAACAGATTTAAGAGATGAAGAGCAAGGGTCCTGTGGAAAGGCAAGACAAGGCCCTGACCACCGGTTTGGCTTACAGGGCCGCACTGCGTTTTCCACCATCCATGGGATGAATGCCTTGACCAGCAGGGTTGAGGTTGTGATCCCGTTCAAGGCTGATCTCCCACTGGCCTAGTGTCAATCTCAAGATATCTGGCCCCATCAAGCTTTGAAAGAAGAATGTACAAGGTGCCTGGAGTGCATCTGTGAGTCCCCACGTGTTTGAGTTGGCAAAGTTGGAAATCCAAAGCAATCATCTCTGCCTTTCCTGTCCTTTGCCTACCTTTCCACAAAGTGGGGAAGCATATAAAAAGAACACCATTCCAGGACGTTCCATGGACTCTTATCAGCCCACCTCTGACGATTTGGTCAGAAAGGAAGGGGGAAAATGGCAAACATACATAGACAGAGAAATCCAGCCCTAAAGAAAAGTGACCTGAAATAAGGTGTCCCCAGAAGAACCCATAGAATGATGCTGTTCCCCCGCTCAAAAACGGTCCCAACGTATGCCTCATTGGGAACCATCTGCCAAGACCTGTTTCTTTTCACATTTTCTTCTTATATCTTAACACACCCTAATGGATCTCTCCAAAGTCAGGACCAATGTGTTTTGGGGAGTTCTCAAAAAACATTACTAAACACCTACCAAGATGCACAAAGGCAAATCCACAATAGGCCCCTCCACTTATTACACAGCCCAGAGGGAAAGGCAAGTCACAGTGTGAGGTCCTCCTTTGCAGTCCTCAGAATATGGAACTACGCACAACGTGAAGGGTGTGTATAGCTATGTGGGGAAGGTCTGTCTCCACTGCAGCTCTGGCAGACACAGGTAGAGAGTGGTAGAATTGTGTCCTTGCAGACATATCCCTTGGACTCCTGGTGGATGGGCCTCATGGAATTTCAACAGTTCAGGAAATTTTCAATTTTCTTGACTCCACATGAAGGAACCAGTGTTTTGTGAGGACTCAGATCCCATCCAAGACTGGGTAAGTAGCCTATCCCGGGATGGAAGAACAAGCCATCCCATCAGCCACCACTGGAGGGTCACTTTGGTCTTTCTCCATTAAGCAGTGCTACCAAGCAAGGCAGAAGGATACCTCTGTGGAGACTGTCCTCTGCTCCAGTTAGAAAGGAATTTTCTGTGTCTTGGGTCATGCAAGTCAATGCAGCTCAAAGGCCCCATCCTTTGTATTTTGCTGTAAGTTTTCCCAAGGCAGCATACAGGAGACATGTCCTCCAAAATACAGCCCAGCATATCAGGTTTAAGATGGTCTTACTCTACTCGACTCACCTAGACTCTTGGTGTGCCTCTGAGGCCCATGGGAAAGGAAGAAAAGAGACATGGACTTACCAGTAAAAGGGGAGGTGTCTACCACCACTCTCTCTGTCACTATGGCCCACACATTCTCTTCTGACATGCAGAAGATGCTAAGTGTGACAAAGTCCAAACTGTTGAGCTGGTCCTTCAAGGCTGCCTGCACTTCTAACCAGGCTTAGAAAGGACCCCATCATGCAGAACTAAATTCTAGTCTCCATTTTGCAAAAGTATTCATGACACATTTTGTTTCAGTTCTGATCCCTGCAGAGGCCTGCATACCCACAAAGTACAAGTAGGGGCCACCCAAGACTCCAAAAGAACCAAGGAGTAGCCACAGGAATTGCCTTACTTCAAAAGATCTTTCCATCTTTTGTTCCTGGGCCACAGAAAACAAGACCAATGGAGGTGCATTGGACTGAAACTTGGTTAGGCCTTGCTTGGTCTTCCTCACATCAAGGAAAGTCTGAGCCATGGGCTCCAGGGTATTCTGGAGCCCACCTTTCTTCCCATCAGAGAGGATGTCCATGCCTTTTTGGGAGCCTCATATCTAGATCCACATCACCTCTGGAGTCTCTGTATCAAGGTCTAGGTCCTACACATCTCTACGGCAATAGTGATGCTATCCTCCTACCTTTTGACCTCCATCTTTATTAGCCAATTCCAACTATTTGCTGAGGCATCTGCACTTCACACGGCTGCACACTATTCTGGGAGACATGGTGCCAGCCTGGGTTCAAGAAGCCCACAGATGCCACCAAGCCTGCAGCTGTGGCAGTTGGGACCAATGATATCATGCAAGTAAAGGCCTTGCCCAGGGATAGACAGAGGAGAAAATCGAGATCCAATGCTCATCCCTCCCAGAGGACTTTCCAAACCTTCTGGGGCAGCATGGGTTTCAGCTTCCCTCCAGGAGCTTTGAAGAAAGTGGTCAAGGGTTGAGCCTTGAGACCTCCTTCTCTACCCAGGAGCAAAGACCCAGGGCAGAGCTGAGCAGGAGAACATCCCCAGGCAGGTTGTGGTAGAAGAATGAAGAGGGTCCCAGAAGATCTACCACAAGTGGTGATGGGGACAGTCAGAAGTGTAAGAGAAATTTCTGGGTCTCCTGCTTCCTGGCCAGGGCAGACATGGTTGGTGGTAGAGCTAGGGTTGCTTGTATGCTTGTGTGCTTGTGCCTGTGTGTGTGTGGGGGGGTGGTGGTGAGTGAGCATCTCCATGCATGTGGCAGGGCATGGGGGGACATCTGGACAAAGAGGGTGGTCAAACGGAGGTGTCTCAATGCAAGAGCCCATTGGGATGCGATCCAGCACTGGTGCTGTGATAGGTGTAAGCTTGAGATCCAGAGAAGCAGAGTGACCTGAAGGATGGAAAGGGCATTCCTTCCCATTATTCTACGGCTCCTACCCCACTTGGGGTTGGATCCCTGAACACTGAGCACAGGCCTCTGCACAAATGTGCCAAAACCCCTTAGTTTGCACTGCATGTCCTTTGTCCTGCCTAGGACCCTGACTACTCAATTTCATGCCCTCCCCAGCAAGCCACAAGGAAGGTGCCATGTAATTGGCAAACAATATCCTCTTCATGCCAGTATTGCACCAGAAATGCCAAACAGCACATTTCCCTGGGCCTCTCCCTCTGCCCTTTGAAAACAAAAAAATGCCATTCAGTGTCCAAGCTCCCTAAAGCAGGGATCCTCAGTTTGGCCACTTTTCAAGAGCCAGCACCTATATCTTCTGTCTCCATCAGGCAGGACTTGCATCCTTTGGTGTGAGTTTGGCCTCCTACCCAACAAGAGGGTTGGCATTCCAGCAAGGCCCCTACTTTGTGGACCTCAACATGTGCAACTCTCTTTCTCTGACACTGCAGTTGGGTAGAGACCTGTAGCAGAGACAGAGTATGGACTCAGAAGGGGAATGCAACACTTCTAATGCCTTCTCACAAAGGGCAACATACATGCACCCCACCCATCACCACACAGGTTGCTCTCCTTCCCCCATAACCCTGGGGAATAATGGAGCATTCTGCCAGCTCCCCTAAATGCCAGCTTAACTGTGAGGTCCCAAGGAGTCAGACACAGAAAGGGGCAGCCAACAGACACAGGGGGTGAAGAGTGAGGAGACTGTGAAAAGGCAAGTCAAAAGGCACCTTAGCACCCAGTTCGGCTCAAATGACTGCACTGCTTTTTCTGCTACCCATAGGATGGATGCCTCAACTAGCCAGGTGGCTGGGTGTCATCATGTTCACGCCAGACCTTGCCACTGGCCTAATGTCAATCTCAGGAAAACTGGCCCCTTCAAACTTTGAAAGGAAGACACACAAAGTGGCATAAGTGCACCTGCAAATCCCCACATCTTTTGGCTGGTAAGGGGCAACTCACGAAAAAGAAATAATAATCATAAATAATTATGCCCCTAACCATGGTGCCCCAAAATACATGAGGCAAACACTGGCGAAACTGAAGGGAGAAACTGATGTCTCTATAATATTTGGAGACTTCAATACATCACTCTCACCAATAGACAGAACATCTAGACAGAAGATCAATAATGAAACAGAGAACCTGAATAATATGATAAATGAACTAAACCTAACAGACATACACAGACCATTGCATCCCAAAAGAATAGGATATACATTCTTCTCAAGTGCACATGGATCATTCTTCAGGATAGAGCACATGTTGGGTCACAAAACAAGTCTCAATAAATCTAGAAATATTAAAATTATACAAAGTACTTCCTCTGACCATAATGGAATGAAGCTGGAAATCAATAATAGTTGGAGAACTAGTAAATACACAAATATGTGCAAGTTATACAATACACTGTTTTTTTTTAAACAATTTATCGAAGTATATAATTCATACATGAACATATATAAACAGTAAGTGTTCAGTAAACATTGTGAACTTATAAAACAAACATGCATAACATCATACAGGGCTCCCATACATCACCCCACCACAAATACTGTGCATTGTTGTGAATCATTTGTTAACAAATTATGAAAGCATCGTCAAAGTATTACTACTAACTATAGTCTGTATCTTACTCCCCTATTCATTTTTCAAAGGATTTATTTATTTATTTACTTTTATACATTTTTAGCGCCCCCCCCCATTTTTGCTGTTTTTGTGTCCATTCTCTGGGCAAATCTGTGTCCGTCTCCTGCCCTCTTTTCACATCCTTCTCCTCCTGTCTTCACCAGGATTCGATCCTCAGAACCTCCCATGTGGGAGAGAGACGTCCTACTGCTTGCATCACCTTAGTTCCTGGTTTTTCTGCGCATCTCGTCTTGGCTTTCCCTTGTGTCACTCTCCTGTTGTGTCATCATCTTGCTGCGTGGCTTGTGGGGCCTGGCGGCGCACCCACTTGCAGGGCCTGACAGTGCACCTGCGCGTGTGGACTGGGGGCCTCACACGCTGGCAGGGCCTGGCGGCACACTCTCTTGGAGTCTGGCGGCACACCCGCCCATGAGGTCTGTGGGGCTCACCCGCTTGCAGGCGCCCTGTGCATCTTCTATATTTTTCTTTTTAAAATTTTTACCAGGAAGTCCCGGGGATCGAACCCAGGTCCCTCCATAGGGGAGATGGACACCCAACCATTTGAGCCATATCTGTCCCCCTGCTATATCTCTAAGATACCTAGAGTTACAGTCATTTCCCATACAGGATGGTCATATGATAAATCAAGCTTAGTTTATCACCAGCATTCTAAAAACCAGATCTAGGGAGAAAAACTAGGTCTGGGGACACATGCATGGTTTCTAATATAGTGAATATTTAGCTTACCCTGATTATCACAAAATCAGGACAGCGAGAATATTCACATTACAATACACTCTTAAACAATCAGTGGGTCAATGAAGAAATTGCAAGAGAAATCAGTAAATATCTCTAGAAGAATGAAAATGAGAACAATAAATCAAAACTATATGCAGGGAAAAAGATGTGGCTCAAGCAATTGGGCTCCCATCTACCATATAGGAGGTCCAGGGTTCAATTCCTGGGGCCTCCTGGTGAAAGGCAAGCTGGCCCACGTGGCGATCTGGCCTGTCAGAGAGCTGGCCCATGCGGAGTGATGGTCTGTGCAGGAGAGGTGGCCCACGCAGGAAAGCTGGCCTGCACAGGAGTGCTGGCCCATGCAGAGAACTGGCACAGCAAGATGATGCAACAAAGAGACACAGAGGAGAGACAATAAGATACACAGCAGAGCAGGGAGCGGAGATGGCGCAAGAGATTGAGCACCCCTCTCCCACTCCGGAATGTCCCAGGATCAATTCCCGGTGCCACCTAAAGAGAAGACAAGCAGACACAGAAGAACACACAGAGAGCACACAGTGAGTGCAAAAACAACGATGGGGGGGGGGGGGCGGGGGGAGAAAAAAGTAAATAAAATAAATCTTAAAAAAAAAAAACCTATATGTAGGGGGGCTCTTGTGGGCTCTGGAGAGAGCCAGACACTATGGTCAGGGCAGATAGCTCATGAGTTTGCTGCCTTGCCAGTGGGCCTTACTTTGGGGTTTGTGCTCCCCAGTGTGATAAAATTGGACTCAGTTGTGGTTTTCCTACACATGGCTCTTCTGACCCTTCTATTTGAACCTATAGTTGGTGCTGGAATTGGTCGGTGTACATCCAAGAGATTTGAATCTTTGGGTTGTCCATGTGCCAGCCGGGCCCTGAGACTCAACGGAGTTGCAACACCTACTCTCCAGTTCATTGAACTCACCCAGGACAACTAACAAGGAGGTGAGGATGGACAACCACTATACTAAGTAACTGAGAGAGTCTACAACCGCAAGGAAGAGAGTCCCACCCATCGGCCATATGGGACTGAAGCCCCCTCTCAGTTAGAGGTGGAGTGGGCATCACCATCCCAGAATCCTCAGGATTGGGGAATGAACTATGGAATAAAGTAGACTTACTGGTAATCTACTATAGACTTATTGTGATTCTAGCAATGGAAGAAATTATATCATTGATGTGGAGGCAGTGACCACTGGAGGTTATGAGGGTAGGGAGAGGCTAAAACAGGTGTAATATGGCTAATGGTTGTCTGTGAATTTTTCAAACTCTCCCTCATTTTTTAAGAACAGTTTTGCTGGATAAATAATTATGGTTGGCAGATTTTGTCTTTCAGTACCTTAAATATATCATATCATCACTTTCTTGCCTCCATGGTTTCTGATGAGAAATCGGCACACAGCCTTATTGCAGATCCCTTGTATGTGACTAATTTCTTTTCTCTCGCTGCTTTCAGGATCCTCTCTTTATCTTTGGAATTTGACACTCTGATTAGTATGCATCTCGGAATTGGTCTATTAGGGTTTATTCTGTTTGGAGTGTATTGTGCTTCTTGGACATGTATATTTAGGTCTTTCATAAGAGCTGGGAAATTTTCTGCCATTATTTCCTCAAATATTCTTTCTTCCTCTTTTCCCTTCTCTTCTCTTCCTGGGATACCCATGACGAGTATGTTTGTGTGCTTCACGTTGTCATTCAAATCCCTGATACCCTGCTCAATTTTTTCCATTCTTTTCTCTATCCATTCTTCTGTCAATAAGATTTCAATTGTCCTATCTTCCAGTTTGATGATTCTTACTTCTGCCAGTACAGTTCTGCTGTTGTATGCCTCTATTGTATTTTTCTAATTTTTAAAGAAATTTTAATTACCATAAATGTTACATAAAAAATATAGGGGATTCCCATATACCCCACCCTCTCCCTCTCCCACACTTTCCCCCATTAACAACATCTTTCATTAGTGTGGTACATTTGTTACAACTGATGAACACATACTGAAGCACTGCTACTATCCATGGACTATAATTTATATCATAGTTCATATTTTGCCCCACATAATTTTATAGGTTTTGACAAAATGTATAATGGCCTGTATCCATCACTGCAATGTCATGCAGGACAATTCCAATGTTCCGAAAATGCCCCCATGTTACACCTATTCTTCCCTCTCCCTCCCCTCAGAACCTCTGGTGGCAACTGTCTTTATATCAATGATACAAGTTTTTCCATTACTAAAATAATAAGTCTACTTTAGTCCATAGTTACATTTGCCCCTTGTTTGTTCATTCCTCAATCTTGAGGATTTGGGGATGGTGATGCCCACACTGTTTCTGATTGAGAGGGCGCTTAAATCTCATGGGGCAGATGGATAGAACTTTCTGTTCTTTTTGGAATGGGCGTTGTCCATCATCATCCTTTTGTTTATTGTCCTGGGTGATTCCAATGAATGGAGAGCAGGTGTTGCAACTCTTCTTAGATTCAGGCTCAACCTGCATATGAACAGACTGAAGATTTAAATCTCTGGGACATATATTTAACAAGTATAATGCTAATTATAGGTTCAAATAAAATGGGTAGAAGAGCCATGTGAAGGGAAATTATAAATGAGCTTAACTCTGATAAAAATCGGTGATTTTAAAAAAACTTTATTTTTAATCTCTCCTATTCTGCCTTTCATCCTCATAATTTCTGTTTTATGTTTTTTTCTTTTACTTTCAAATTATTCTTTGCGATTACAGTGTCTTCTTAATATCCATTATCTTTTTAGCCATATTTTCCTTCATCTCCTTGAATTGATTTTGGAGATTTGTTTGAACATCTTTGATTAATTGTTCCAAATTATGTGTCTCCTCTGAAGTTTTATTTTGTTCCCTTGACTGGGCCATGTTTACTGTTTCTTAGTAGGGCTTGTAATTTTTTTTGCTGATGTCTAGGCATCTGATTATCTTGATGAGTTTACTCTGAGGTCAGTTTCTCTCTCTTGCCCAGAGTTTTATTGTTGATTGGCTTTGTGTTTAGGTTCTTCTTTGACGCTTAGTTCAACTTATTCTAGACTTTTAGAGTAGCCAATGTTTACCTGAACAGATTTTTTCAGCTCTTCTTCATCTCACTATATCCTAGATATGTGGTGCAATTTTTAAGATTGCACTTTTTGTGCAATTGTTGCACCTCCAGGAGAAAGCTTCCTTTCTTTTGTTCTTTCTCTGGGAATCTTGATCTGTTTTGTTTGTTTTTGTTTTGCCTTTACAGTATTTTTTATATCCCCTTCGTTTACTCCAGCTGCCCCTACCTGGAGGGCAAACTCTGGGAGGAGGGTCACCATGGAGAGGACCTTCTTAAGTCAGTGTTTCCCAGCCAAAACAAGATCATGGATCCATGAATGGGGTGCTGACCAGCTCCAAAGCACCCTGGAGAGGGGTTGAGAAGGATGCCAAAGGCCTTCCCAATGGCTCCCTGAAACTTCACATTACTGGCCTATCCAGCAGATGCTGTGCTTCAACAAACTGTTCCCCATTACCCCTAGGAGGCACTGTGTCTTTAAATGTCCACTGCCTCTGCCTCTTTCCTGGAACCATTGAAACAGCAGCTTAGAGCCAGGATCCAGTGATCTGAATTTGCTAATCAAACGCCATGATCAATGCCCTGGAATGTTCACACATGTTCTTGGGGAAGAGGATTATTATGTTCCTTTCCATCAGTAGCCACTAGCTAGAGACTGGTCCTCAAGGTGGCCTGCCACAAGAGTGGGGTATGGACACTGATAGCCATTGCATGGAGAGAGCTATTCACTGTTCTTTTTTTTTTTTAACTTTATTTTGTACATTTAATAATTGAAAACATAAGCAATTAAAAACTAAAAAGTAAACACAGATGAATAAATATATACATTTCTCAATTAAATGTAATGGATACATGTAAATTTTTTTTTTTTTTTTTTTGTGAATCAAACAATATATTACACAATATATTTGGTTCATAGTAATGCATTCATACAGTATTTGTCCTTTTGTGTCTGGCTTGCTTCACTCAACATAATGTCCTCCAGATTCATCCATGTTGCCATATGCTTTATGACTTCATTTCTTCTTACAGCTGCATAATATTCCATCGTGTGAATAGACCACAGTTTGTTTATCCATTCATCTGTTGATGGACACCTGGGTTGTTTCCAACTTTTGGCAATGGTGAATAATGTGGCTATGAACATTGGTGTGCAGATGTCTGTTCGTGTCACTGCTCTCAGTTCTTCTGGGTATATACCCAGTAGTAGTATTGCAGGGTCACATGGCAAGTCTATATTCAACTTCTTTAGGAACTGCCAAACAGTCCTCCATAGTGGTTGTACCATCCTGCATTCCCACCAACAGTGAAGAAGTGTTCCTATCTCTCCACATCCTCTCCAACACTTGTAGTTCTCTGTCTTTTTAATAGTGGCCATTCTGATAGGTGTGAAATGATATCTCACTGTAGTTTTGATTTGCATTTCCCTAATCATGAGTGATGTTGAGCATTTCTTCATGTGTTTTTTTGCCATTTGTATTTCTTCTTTGGAGAAATGTCTATTCAAGTCTTTGGCCCATTTTTTAATTGGGTCATTTGTCTTTTTATTATTGAGTTGTAACAACTCTTTATATATCCTGGATATTAAACCCTTATCAGATATGTGATTTCCAAATATTTTTTCCCATTGGGTTGGCTGCCTTTTCATCCTTCTGACAAATTCCTGCGAGGTGCAAAAGTTTTTAATTTTGAGGAGGTCCCATTTATCTAATTTTTCTTTTGTTGCACGTGCTTTGGGTGTGAGGTCCAGAAACCACTACCTACTACAAGGTCTTGAAGATGTTTCCCTACATTTTCTTCCAGTAGTTTTATGGTCCTGGCTTTAATATTTAGATCTTTGATCCATTTTGAGTTGATTCTTGTATAGGGGGTGAGATAGGGGTCCTCTTTCATTCTTTTGGTTATAGATATCCAGTTCTCCCAACACCATTTGTTGAAGAGACTGTTTTTTCCCATCAGCATGGGCTCGGTAGGTTTGTCAAAAACCAGTTGACTGTATAGGTGAGGGTTTATTTCTGGATTCTTCATTCTATTCCACTGATCGATATGTCTATCTTTATGTCAGTACCATGCTGTTTTTGACCACTGTAGCTTTGTAATATGTTTCAAGGTCAGGCAGTGAAATTCCTCCCACATTGCTCTTCTTTTTTTAGAATACTTTTGGCTATTCGGGTGCACTTACCCTTCCAGATGAATTTGGTAATTGCCTTCTCTAATTCTGTAAAGTAAGCTGTTGGGATTTTGATTGGTATTGCATTGAATCTATAAATCTGTTTGGGCAAGATTGACATCTTCACGATATTTATTCTTCCAATCCATGAACATGGAATGTCTTTTCATTTGTTTAGGTCTTTTAAAATTTCTTTTAGCATTATTTTGTAGTTTTCTGCATATAGGTCCTATACTTCTTTGGTTAAATTAACTCCTAGGTATTTGAGTCTTTTTGTTGCTATTGAAAATGGAATTTTCCTCCTGATTTCCTCCTCAGATTGTTCAGTACTAGTGTACAAAAACATTACTGATTTTTGCGTGTTGATCTTCCTGCCACTTTGCTGAACTCATTTATTAGTTCAAGTAGCTTTGTTGTGGATGCCTCCGGATTTTCTAAATACAGGATCATGTCATCTGCAAACAGTGAGAGTTTTACTTCCTCTTTTCCTATTTGGATGCCTTTAATTTTTTTGTCTTGTCTACTTGCCCTCGCTAGATCTTCTAGTACAATGTTGAATAACAATAGTGACAGTGGGCATCCTTGTCTTGTTCCTGATCTTAGGGGGAAAGCTTTCAACCTTTCCCCATTGAGTATGATGTTGGCTGTGGGTTTTTCATATATGCCTTTTATCATATTGAGGAATTTTCCTTTTATTCCTATCTTTTGGAGTATTTATATCAAAAAAGGATGTTGGATTTTGTCGAATGCCTTTTCTGCATCTATTGAGATGATCATGTGTTTTTTTTTTCCTTCAATTTGTTAATGTGGTGTATTACATTGATTGATTTTGTTATGTTGAACCAGCCTTGCATGCCAGGAATAAATCCCACTTGGTCATGATGTATAAGTCTTTTGATATGCTGTTGGATTCGATTTGTAAATATTTTGTTGAGAATTTTTGCATCTATGTTCATGAGAGAGATTGGTCTGTAATTTTCTTTTCTTGTGGAATCTTTATCTGGCTTTGGTATTAGGGTGATGTTGGCTTCATAAAATGTGTTGGGTAATTTTCCCTCCTCTTCAATTTTTTGGAAGAGTTTAAATAGGATTGGTGTTAATTCTTTTAGAAATGCTTGGTAGAACTCACCTGTGAAGCCATGTGGTCCTGGACGTTTCTTTGCTGGGAGATTTTTGATGACGGATTCAATCTCCTTAATTGTGATTGGTTTGTTAAGTTCTTGTATTTCTTGTTGTGTCAGTGTAGGTTGGTTATGATTTTCTAGAAATTTGTGCATTTCATCCAGGTTGTCTAGTTTGTTGGCATATAGTTTCTCATAATATCCTCTTATGATTCTTTTTATTTCTGTGAGGTCATTTGTAATTTCCCCCTTTCATTTCTTATTGTATGTATTTGCATCTTCTCTCTTTTTTTCTTTGTTAGTCTAGCGAGGGGTTTGTCAATTTTATTGATATTCTCAAAGAACCAGTTTTTGGTTTTGTTGATTTTCTCTATTGCTTTTTTGTTCTCATTTTCATTTATTTCTGCTCTAATCTTTATTATTTCTTTCCTTCTTTTTGCTTTGGGATTGGTTTGCTGTTCTTTTTCTAGTTTCTCAAGTTGTTCAGTTAAATATTTGAGTTTAGCTCTTTCTTGTTTCTTAATATAGGCATTTAGGGCTATAAATTTCCCTCTCAAGACTGCCTTTGCTGTATCCCATAAGTTTTGATATGTTGTGTTCTCATTTTCATTTGTCTCAATATATTTACTGATTTCACTTGCAATTTCTTCTTTGGCCCACTGAATATTTAGGAGTGTGTTGTTCAGTCTCCACACATTTGCAAATTTCCTTTTTTCCTGTCTGTTATTGATTTCTAGTTTCATTCCATTATGATCTGAGAAGGTGCTTTGTATAATTTCATTCTTTTTATATTTATTGAGAGCTGTATTGTGACCTAACATGTGGTCTATCCTGGAGAAAGATCCATGGGCACTTGAGAAGAATGTATAACCCGCTGAGTTTGGATGCAGTGTTCTGTATATGTCTGTTAGGTCTAACCTGTTTATCATATTGTTCAAGTTCTCTGTTTCCTTGTTGATCTTCTGTCTAGTTGTTCTATCTAATGATGTGAGAGGGGTGTTGAAGTCTCCGGCGATTATTGTAGAAATGTCTATTTCTCCCTTCAGTTTTGCCAGAGTTTGTCTCATATATTTTGGGGCACCCTGGTTAGGTGCATAGATATTTATGACTGTTATATCTTCCTGGAGGATCGTCCCTTTTATTAATATATAATGGCCTTCTGCATCTCATCACTTTTTTGCATTTGAAGTCTGTTTTGTCTGATATTAGTATAGCTACCCCTGCTCTTTTCTGTTTACTATTCGCATGGAGTATCTTTTTCCAAGCTTTTACTTTCAGCCGGCTTGTATCCTTGTGTCTGAGGTGAGTTTCTTGTAAGCAGCATATGGATGGCTCATGTTTTTTTTATCCATTCTGTCAGCCTGTATCTTTTGATTGGGGAATTTAATCCATTCACATTCAATGATATTACTGAAAATGCACTATTTATTTCTTCCATTTTATTTTTTGGTTTTCATATGTCATCTTATTTTTGTCTTTCTTTTTACTCTTTTGGTTATCCTTTCTGCTTTTCTTTCTTCTATACTCTCCTCCAAGCCTCTCTCTCCTGTCTTTTTCTTTCAGGTTCTAAGGCTTCCTTTAATATTTCCTGCAAAGGTGGATTCTTTTTTGCAAACTCTCTTAGTTTCTGTTTGTTTGTGAATACTTTATATTCACCTTCATATTTGAAGGACAGTTTTGCTGGATAAAGAATTCTTGGCTGGCAGTTTTTCTCTTTCAGTTTCCTAATTGTATCATACCACTGTCTTCTCGCCTCCATGGTTTCTGAAGAGAAATCTGCACAAAGTCTTACTGGATATCCTTTGTACGTGATCGTTTGCTTCTCTCTTGCTGCTCTGAGAATTTTCTCTTTATCTTTTACATTTGACATTCTGAATAATATGTGTCTTGGCATAGGTCTATTTGGATTTATTCTTATTGGGGTACGGTGTGCTTCTTGGACATGTAAATTCATTTCTTTCGTGAGAGTTGGGAAATTTTCAGCTATTATTTCCTCAAATACTCTTTCTGTCCCTTTTCCTTTCTCTTCTCCTTCTGGAACTCCCATGACATGTATGTTCTTGCATTTTGTGTTGTCATTCAACTCTCTGAGCCCCTGCTCAATTTTTTCCATTCTTTTCTCTCTCTGTTCTTTTCTCTCTTCAATTTTAGCTGCTCTGTCTTCAGTATCACTTATTCTTTCTTCTATCATTTCGAGTCTGCTGTTGTATGCTTCAAATGTATTTTTTACTTCACCTATTGTGTCTTTCATTCCCATGAACTCCGTTACTTTTCTGTTCATGATTTCAAATTCTTCTTTATGTTCACGCAATGACTTCTTGATGTCATTGATCTCTTTAACTATATTCTCTTTCATCTCATTAATTTGATTTTGGAAATGTGTGCTCATCTCACTGATTAGTTCTCTCAAGTTCTGCATCTCTTCTGGGACTTTGCTGTATTCCTTTTCTTGGGCCATGTCTTTTATTTTCTTAGTATGGCCCGTAATTTTTTGCTGGTGCTTAGGCATCTGGTTAGTTTGTATTTTACTTAGATGCTCTATCTCCTTCTCTCTTATGGGGTTTTAGTGGTAGGAGGCTGTGAGTTACCACCGCTCTTTGATTTTTGGCTCAACCTTGATTGTTAGGATTGTTCTGCTTGTTGCTCAAAACTGGGCACTGGACCCAGTAATTGGTTGTAGAGTCGTTTCCTAGGGCCTTGGGCAGGGAAGCTATCGAGGCCAGGAAAAGCCTCTTTTACTTATTAATTTTCTTATGTGCACTTCCTTGGTCTGCCAGGAGATGGCGCTTGTTGGCAGCTCTCAATTCAATGCCTGGTCGGAGCTATTTGTTGTGACACAGACCAGATTAATGTGATAGAGCTTCCTGTCTGGGGGCTAAGAGCCCTGTGATTCAAACTTTCTGAGACAGATCTCCAGACTTCTCTTGTAGCGCCTCCTTTTTCCCAGCTAGGAAATATTTCCACTCCATTCTGAATCCTCAACAATCAGTCCCTGTTAGAAGAGGAGGAGATTGGAAGGTTTGTATATTTTTAGCCCCTTGCAGGCTCCAAGGCAAACAATGGTGCAGCCCCACCCAGCCTGGAAGGGCTCTCGGGACAGGGCAGACCAAACCTGGGAGTCCAAAGCAGGGTCAGCCCCAGGCTCTCTCTCCCCTCTCCCTTGGAGTCCTCAACAATTAGTCCAGGCTAGAAGAGAGGGAGGTTGTGAGGGTCAGGGTCGGATTTCTCCAGTCCTTTCTAGGCTCCCAGGGCAAACTGCCGTGTGGAAGGGTCCGTGGGGCTCTGCAGCCCAAATTTCAGGTCAGAACCTGAGTCAGCCTAAGGCTGTGTCCCTCTCTCTCCCCTTTCCGGGAGTGGCAGATCCCTGAAGCCCCCTTTGTCTGTGGTCGCAGGCCCAGGGGCCCGAGAATTCTGAAGAGTGTGGGGGAGGGTGCCTGCAGCAGCAGAAGCTGCTACTTGCAACTCACAGTTCTGTAGTCGAGATTTCCCTCTTTTGTCCCTCTCTCCTCTGGGTGGTGTGCAGCCTTCACCTGCTGTCCTAAACCCTAGAAGATCTTTTTCGGGGCTGTTTCAGCTTGTCCTCTAGCTGTTTTTCTGGAGAAGAGATTCCCGTGTCTTACTAGTCCGCCATCTTCCTGGAAGTCTATTCACTCTTCTTTACTGTAGTTTATCAGTTTCTTCCTCCTGCTCTTTCCCAGATGCTATATAAAGTTCCTTTGGCCTCTGGAGCTTCAGAACAGTTGATTCAGACAGTTTCTGTCTATTTAATAGTTCCTTTGGTAGAATTACTGAGTCCTGGAGCTCCGTACTCTGCCATCTTCTCCAGAAGTCCCCTAAATCTAGGTTTTTGGACATACAATATACAAAGATGTAAGTGGTAACAAGTACAAAAAATGATGGTGGGGGAAGAGGGGTAGAGGAAAAGTGTATATGCATGCTATTGAAGTTAAGTTGGACTACTCCCTAGGGATCCAGGGTTCCATGGAGGCAGCACAGGAGCTACTCCAGGGAAGTGGGAGAGATGAACTGGTGGGATTATTCCCCACCACCGCCCCACCCATTGCTCCCACAGAGCATTTTATTTTCCTTGTAGATTTGGTTGCCTAATGGACATTTCAAGCTTAATGTGTCCCAAAATGGATTCTTGGTTTCCCCCTATCCAATCCTCCTTCTTCAGGTCTTCCCCATTTTAATAAATAGCAATCCATTCTTCCAGTTGTTTCTGCTGTAAACCTGGGAGCTACTGAACCCAGCAGCAAATTCTGTTAGCCCCACCTTTAAAATGTTTCCATAATTGGAACATTTCTCACCACCTCCTTTGCCTCCTCTTGGGTTCCAGCCACAAGTCATCTCTTGCTTGGATAAAGGATGCCTAACTGGTATACCTGGTGCCTTCTTGCATCTCAGTATTCTATGCTTCCTAGAGCAGCTGGAAGTTTTTTTTTTTTTTTGGGGGGGGGATGAGCTTTTAAAAATGCTATGTCAGAGAGTTGAAGAATTTTCTTGTTTGTCTGTTTTTTGTTTATTATTATTATTGAAATAATGAAAATGCTCTAATAATGATTGAAATGATGAATACACAACTATGTGATTATACCAAATACCACTGATTGTAAACTTTGGATGAATTGTATGCTTTATTAATATGTATCACTAAAACTGATTTGTTAAAAAAAATTAACCCTATGGTAACCAAAAGAAAAAGAGATGAAAATACATCCAGATAGAAATGAGAAGGCACTCAATATGGTACAACACAAGAAGGCAAATAAATACACAAGAAGGCAAATAAATACAAAAGTAGGCTATAACAGAAGTGAGGGACAGAAGTGTTATAAGACTTACCAAGGCTAAAGAGCAAAATAGCCAAAGAAACACCTGTATTATCAATAGTAACGTTAAATGTAAATGTATTAAACTCTTCAGTCAAAAGTCAGAGATTGGCAGAATGGATAGAAAATCATGACCAACTATATGCTGTGTGCAAGAAACTACTCTTTAAGTCAAAGAATAAGTAGGTTGATGGTGATAGGATGGAAAAGAATATACCATGCAAGTAGTAAGTAAGTAGGAGAGCTGGGGTAGCTATATTAATACCAGATAGAAAAGATTTTAAGTCAAAAATAGTTATGAGGGACAAGGATGGTCATTATATACTGATAAAGGGGTAATGGAACAGGAAGATGTAACAATTATAAATATATATGCAAAGCCCCAAAATATATGAAGCAAATAATGACAGATTTGAAGAGAGCAATTAATGGTTCTACCTTAATAGTAAAATAAGGAAAATAAAGATTTAAAAAAAGGACTCTAAGAGGATACTATGAACAACTGTATACCAAAAAATTAGATAACCTAGAAGAAATGGGCAATTCTTAGAAACACTCCAACTACCTACATCAAACTTTCCTTCTGCATATGTACATTTGCAATTATTCCCTCTTCCTTTATGGTCAGATCATAGGAAGAGGGTTGTCAGCGACTATAGAATTTCATGGAACTGTCTTAATTTTACCTTTGCCCCCTGAGGGGAGAGGAAAAAAAAAAGAAAATGCATGTACTCTCAATTGAATTTCCAACTTTACAAAAGCAAATATTTGGCAATTTATGCGAGAGTGTTCCACAAGTTTCAGGGTTGGGGGCTTAATGTGGGTGGGGTTGGCGACGTCGGGCAGTGGTGGGTGTGATAGAGGTGTTTGGTCCCCCTTCTGCCTCTAGACTCCATCTATAGGACTCCACCCACATGTAGTGTCAGGGAAAAAGACATAAATACGTTGAGATCCACACAGTAGGGGCCTTGCTGTGGTGCAAACCCTCTTCTTGTGTGGGAAGACAAAAACACAGGAACAGGGACATGTGATGGCAACAGATAATGTAGGGGCTGGCTCTTGAAAATAGGCCTAGCTAAAGAGCTGCCATGCTTTAGGGAGCTTGGACACTGGTTGGAGTCTTTTTGTTCTCAAAGAGCAGAGGGAGAGGCCCAAGGGGATGGGTAGGTTGGCATTTCTGGTACAATACTGCCATCAAGAGGATATTGTTTGCCAATCCCATGACACGTTCCCTGTGGTTTGCTGGGAAGGCCATGGAATTGAGTAAAGTCAGGGTCCTAGGCAGGACAAAATACAGGGGACCACAAAGTCAAGAGCTCCCGTGAGCTATGGAAGAAATGGGAACTTTGGCCTCCTCCTGCTGCAGAAGCTCCAGAGCCAGTCAGCAGGACAAAGCAGACATTCATGTTGTCAGGAGGGTCAGACACAGGAAGTCAAGGAATGGAGTCTTGATGGCTGCCATGTTTGGGCAGGACTTGGTATTGCAGCTCCACGGCAGCCACAGCCAAGAGCTCTGGGCATATTTCTTCCTGCATGTTGGACTAGCAGGAAACAATGGGTCTGCTAAGGGAGGCCTAGGCTCCTGGGCACCTCTCTCGGCCTTGGTGAACTCCTACTCCATCAAAAGACCTCCACCAATACTAGGCAGAGAAAAACTGCCTTTGGCCAAGTCAGAGGCAGGCCCTTCAAGATTCCCTATCCAGCGTAGGCAGATATGGCATTGGGATATCAGGGGTCAAGAGGCCTAAGAAAGATACCACCTGAGTCCTGAAGGGAACTGCCCTCTCCAGGAGAAGCCAATGTGGAAGGGCCCACAGCCTGGGCCAAAGAAATGGCATATGCAGTGCCATTTCAGGGGGGTTGGTGGATTCATGCAAAGGCTTGTCCTCAGTGCTCCGAACCCAACCCCCAAGTGGGGCAGAAGTTGGTGCAGCTGCATTTGCAAATGTAGTGGTTCTGGGTCATCATCCTCAAGATGACTTTGGGATCAAGAGAGCAATGGGAAGGATTGCCCTTTCCTTCCATCAAGTCACCTCTGCCTTTCCAGGTCTCAAGTCCACACTTGCCTCTGCCTTGGTAATCAGTGTGGGATTTGGAGATCTTCCCAAAAGGCACTTGGGTTGAGATGCCTCTGGACATTCTCTCTGATGTGAAGGCAGCTGGGCTCTAAAATACCATGGGACTGTGGCTCAGACTTTCACCATGTGAAGAAGACCAAACAAGGCCCAACCAAGTTTCCTTGTGGCATCCCAAGTTCAAAGGATTAGGAATGTCTTTTGAAGCAAGGCAATTCCCATGGCAGCTCATTGGGTCCTTCCAAGTGTTGCTCATTCCTTGCTTGTGCTTTCAGGTTCCTCAGGCCTCTGTGCAGGGATCAGAACTAAATCAAAATATGTCATGAAAACATCAGCAAAGCAGAGATTAGATTTTAGCTGTGTGTGAAGGGGACCTTTGTAAGCCTGCTTCCAAATGCAGGCAGCCACGTAGTACCAGCTTGATGCAATGGGCTTCGTCCCAGTTGAAACCTGCATACCAGAAAGGAAGGTGTGGGCCAAGGCAACAGAGATGGCAGAGTATACTTGCTATCCTTTGTTGGACGATATTTTCTTCCTTTCCTGTGGGCCTCAAAAGCACACCAAGAGTCTAGGCAGATTGGTTAGATTCAGACCATCTGAAACCTGAGATGTGAGGCTGTGTTTTGGAGGGCATATCTCTTGCAAGATGGCTTAAGAAAATTGATGGTGAAATTCAAGTAACAGAGCCATTGGGCTGAGTTGACTCGCACTGTCAAGGACATGGGGAATTGCTTTCACACCTGACAAGAGGAGTATCTTAGGAAAGATACTGGGGTAAAGCAGCCACAGTTGGTAGAATTGCGTAATGGGAAAAGACCAAAGCGAGCCTCTAGTGGTGGCTGGTGGGATGGCTTATTCTTCAACCATGGGACAGACTATTCACCCTACCCTTGGGAAATGGTGGTCCCACAATGGGGAGTGAAAACAATTGAAAACGCCCTGAACTGTTGAAGTTCAATGAGTCCCATCTGCCATAGATCTAATGGCTATGTCTGCAGTTAAGCCTGTCCACCAATTTCTGCCTGTGTCCTTGAGGGTTGCAGTGGAAACAGGCCTTCAGCTCATACCTATGCACAACCTTCCCATTTTGCATCATTTGATATTCTGACGACTGAAAAGGAGTACATCCCTCTGTGACTTGTCTCTCCCTCTGGGCTGGGTGACAAGGGGAGGGCCCTGTTGTGGATTTCCCTTTATTAATCTCAGTAAATATGCAGGAATGCTTTTTTTGAGAATGCCCCAAATCATACCAGCTTTGGTTTTGTAAAGATCCGTTATGGTGTGTTCAGATATACGAAGACAAAATATAGGGAAACAGGTCTTCACTGGTAAATACTAAAGCAGTGCACTTGGGCTGGTGGCAAGAGGGGTGTCATTCTGGGGCTTCGTCCCTGTATGTCTTTGTGTCAGATTACTCTTGAGATTGGGTTCCTATGCATATGTAAGTTTGTGTTCTTTTCCCCTTCATTTCTTATCAAGTCCTAAGAGGCAGTTAGAGTCCATGGAACATGCTAAAACTGCGTTCTTTTTATACTTGTTCCTAACATACAGAAAGGGAAGCAAAGGGCAGGAAAGGAAAAGACATCTAAGGTAATGTTAGATTTACATTCTTGCCCATACAAACACATGGGGACTCACAGGTACACTCACGGCAGTTTGTGTCTTCCTTTCAAAGCTTGATGGGGCTAGGTGTTCTGAGACTGGCATTAGGCCAACAATAGAGATCAGGTATGGATAGGATGGCACCCGGCTGTCCCACTGGTCAAAGCATACATTCTGTTACCGGATTTAGTCTAGGTTCTTGACTTATGCTGCAGAAATCAATTTCAGAGCACGTCAGGTGAGTGAGGCCAGCAATTTATTAAGGTGGGGAGAGAAGAGAAATGGGAGAAAATAACAGATCACGGGTCCCCGGTAGAGGGTAAGGGGCTGAAAAGTAATAGAGAGGGCTGATTTATAGACTACAATTTCCCATTATAGATTATAAATGCCCAGGTTTTACTTGCATGTTGATCCGCACAGGGGGACATGGCAAGAGCAGGGTGCAGAAGCCACGAGGGCCCAAAGCGCAGCAGCAGGGCACGGAAGCCTCCTGGAGTAGGGGCAGGAGGGCAACAGGGGTCAGGAACAGGAGCAGAAGGGGAGATTTGACCTTTGCGTTTGCTTCTTAAACTGTTAATTATTCCACCCCTTTGCTAATGGCATGGGAGTAGTCCCAGGTGTTTGCTGTTTTGACTGATTACCCCACCCATCAATCCTCCAGGTGGGACCCAAGATAATGTCCCGGGAGAATGTCAGAGACTCTCTTGGGAATCTCATTCTGTGTGGTGGAAATCTCAAGAGGATCCTCCAACAGCCATCTTGAGGGGTATCAGTGTCCACGTAGACTTACTGCCAGGTTCCAGATCCATCTATCCCTATATGAAGCCTGCTTCAATTCATGGGTGGCAGAAAAAGCCCTGTGACCCTATAAGCCAAGCCAAGTGCTCTGTAGCCTTGTCTTGCATTTTCACAAGCATCTTACCCTTCACCCCTTTGTGTCTGTTGGCTTTCCCTCTGTGTGTCTGGCCCCTGGAGCCCTAAATGTGAAGCCTGGAGTTTCCATCAGCTGTCAGAAGGCCACAATGAAAGTATTTTGTGGGGGTGGGGGGCATGTGCCCTGCATCATATGTATGTGCAATTGATTTGCTTTGTGTGTGATGTGGGCAGTGGTGGTGGAGATGGTGCTGATGGGCTGTTGGATTCCCTATCTCTATCCAGACTCCATCGAGGGCTACATGACTCAACCCACCTCCAGTTCCAGGGAGAGAGTTGAACACATAGAGGTCCACAAAGTCGGGGGCCTCACTGGGGTGCAACCCCTCTTGTGGGATAGGAGGACAAAAGTACACCAACTGGGACAAGGCCCTGGATAATGGGGACTGAAGATGAAGGTGCTGGCTAAGGACAAGTGGCCCCATTGAAGAACAACCCAGTTGTAGGGAGGTTGGACACTGGCTGGCATTTTTTTAATTGTCAGAGGGTGGAGGCAGAGATCAGGGGGAAGGGCAGCTTACTATTTCTGGTACAATACTGCCATCAAGCGGAACCTATTTGTCAATCCCATGTTTCCTACTCTGTGGCTTCCTGGGGAGGCCATGGAATTGAGTAAAATCAGGGTCCTAGGTAAGACAAAGGAGAGGGGCTTGCAAGGTTCAGAGCTCCAGTGATGCATGGGAAAATTTGGGCCTTTGGCCTCCTCCTGCCATGGAAGCTCCAGAGCTAGGCAGCAGGACAAGACAGACAGCTAGGATTCTAGGAGGTTAGGAGACAGGAAGCCATGCCTAGGTGTGGTGTTTGGGCAGGACTTGCTGGAGCAGCTCCCAAGGAGCTACAGCAAAGTATTCTGGGCATATTTCCTCTTGCACATTCATCTAGCTAGATTCTAGCGGGATATAGTTTCCAAGCAAAGGCGACTAAATGCTCAGGAAGGCTCTGAGCCACAATAAGCCCCAAGGAAATACCTCCCCACAACTGGAAAGCAGAAAACTTGGAGGCAGGCCCTTCAAGAATTCTGTCTAGTTGAGGGATGAGATATAGAACCCAGGGAACAGATACCAGGAGGGCTCCAGGAAGCAAGAGAACCATGAGCTGAATCTAGAATGGAATGATCCTCACCAGGATGATCCAATGTGGAATTGCCCAGAGCTTGAGAGGAATAAATGGTATATGCAGTGCCATCTCAAGGCCATTGGAGGATCCATGCAAAGGCCTGTCCTTGGTGCTTCCACAACCAAACCCAAGCGGAGGCCTAGGATGTCAGTAAAGTCAGAGTCCCAGGCAGTCCAAATGAAAGGGGCCCTAAAGTTCCAGTGCTTCCCTGAGGTTTGGGAGAACTAAGAACTCAAGGAAGGGTCCTGCTGTGGAAGACTGAGTGCCAGGCACCAGGACAGAGAAATAGCCAGGATGCAGGTGTGTCTGGCACAGGGAGCTAATGCTTGGTCCTAATTGATCCACATGCCTGGGCCAGACTACAGAAGCCACTGTGGTGGAGGCTTACTAAAGAGCTCTGTGCATTCTCCTCCATTCTTCTTCCCTTAGGAGTAGGTTTTGGTGGAGGGATGATGTATGGGAATTCTGCAAATTATGCATGATTGTTTTGTAAGCTCAAAACTTCATTAATAATAAAAATGAATGAGAAAAAAATAAGCTGGGCAGCTAGATGCCACACCAATGAACCATGAATATACCACTTATGCAATGTCAATCTAAGGATACCTGGATTTATGATCAAGTATTGAAAGGAATTCACAAAGAGGCCCCATTGTCTTCTTGAGGATGGTGACCCAGAACCATGAAGGGTGCAAGTGTAGTTGCCCAGCCATCTGAGCCATCTGGAGTTCTGTCCTGGAGGACTAATGACAGGCCTTTGCACGAATACACCAACCACCCTGAGAAGGCACTGACTGTGTCATTTCTTCGGCCCAGGCTTCAGTCAGTTTCTCACATTGGCTGCTCCTGGTGAGGACCATTCCTTGCTGGACTCGGCTGGCCACCCTGAATTCTTTCTAGCACCCTCATCACAACTGAGCTGCTAGTTCAGTGCCCCATGTCACTGAGCTGAACAGGGAATAGTATATGGCCTGCCTCCCACCCAGACAAAGGCAACTTTCCTCTGCCCAGGGCAGGGAAGATCTTTCATTGGAGTTCACTGTAGCCCAGAGGGGATCCCAGGGCCCTGGGCCTCCCTTAGCCAAACTATCTTGTCTTGCTAGGTGAACAAACAGGAGGAAAAATGCCCAGAGTCCATTGCTATGGCTCCTTGGGTGCTGCTTGAGCAAGTACTGCTCAAATGTGGTAGTCACCATGGCCCATTGAGTTGACATCTTGTACTGGACTTACCTTGAAACTTGGTTGTCCTATCATTGTGCTATTCCCTGTCTCTGGAGATTTCGTGCCAGTAGGAGGCTGAAGGTCACATTTCTCCCATGCATCCTGAGAGCTCTGTTCCTTGAAGGCCCATGTGTTTTTTCTGCCTAGGACCTTGACTTACTCACTTCCATGGCCTTCCTAGAAAGCTGCAGGGATGGCGACATGGGATTGGTAAACAAGATCCTCTTAACGGCAGTAGTGCACCAGAAATGCCAACCTACCCTTCCCCTCCCCGGGACTCTCCCTTTGCCCTTTGAAAATGAAAAAAAAACAAACAAACCAAAAACTGGCATCCAGTGTCCAACCTCCCTACAGCTTGGTGGCTCCTCAGCTTGCCCACTTTTCAAAAGCCAGTACTTACACCTTTTGACTCCCTTATGCAAGGACTGATACTTGGTGTATCCCTACCCAAAAAGAGGGATGGGGGACCAGGCAGGCCCCTAATTTGTAGACCTCATCCTATCCATGTCTCTCCCTGGCACTGCAGATGGGTTGAGTCCTGTAGCACCAGTTCGGATCCTTGCACAGAAGCCTGCGAACCTATAAATAACAAACAGGGGCCGCTCAAGGCTCCAAAGTCCCCAAGAAACAGCCATAGGAATTGCCCATTACCGGAGACCTTCTGGATCCTTTGCACCTAGGCCGCAACAAGGAAGGGTGATGGAGGTGCACTGGACGAAAGCATGGTTGTGTTGCCAGATTTTCTCTAGGTTCTTGGCTATGTCACAAAAAAAGAATTTAAGTACATGCTAGTTAGGCCAGTAGTTTATTAAGAAAATGAGAGATGAGAAATGGGAGAAAATAACAGATTATGGGTCCCAGGTAGAGAGAGGAAAAGGGCTGCAAAGAGGTAAAGTGGGCTGATTTACAGACTACAAGTCCCCAGGTTTACTTGCATGCTAATCTGGGCAGGGAGAGAAAGGGCAAAACAGGGCAAGAACAGGGCTAGAACAGGGCCAGGCTGGCATCTGAGCTTGCTTTTTAAAGCATTAAATATTCTGCCCCTTTGGTAATGTTTGGGGAGGAATCCCCGGTTGTTTGCTGTCTTGATTGGTTACCCCACCCATCAATCCCCCAGGAGGGCCCAATGATAAGGCCCCTTGAGAATATCCTGGGCTTTTCCTTTATACTGGATGAAATCCTGTTCTGAATAGGGACTTCTCACAAGGCTCTCCCAGCAGCCATCTTGAGGGGTATTCATGGCCACATGTTTTTCTGCCAGGTCGCGACTTTATTCCCTAATCTAGCCTGCGCCAGTTGGGCCTCATTTGGCCTTCCTCACACCAAGGAAAGTGTGAGCCCACCTACCCCAGAAGTGGAGGTCTTTCCTTGGGGTTCACCGTGGCCCAGAGGGGCTTCCAGGGGCTTCCAGGGGCTTGGACCTCCCTTAGCCAAAGCACCATGTCCTGCTAGGCGACAATGCAGGAGGAAAAACGCCCAAAGTCCTTTCAGGTGTCAACAGGGGAGCTGTGTCAGCAAGTCCCGCCCAAACATGGAGGCCACCAAGTCCCACGGTCTTGACTTCCTATGCGGGAGCTGCGTGTAAATCTTGCTGTGCTAGCCCTGTCCTGCTTTCTTTCTCTGGACATTCTGCGGCAGGAGGCGGCGAAAAGCCACACTTTTCCTATGCATCCTGAGAGCTGTTCGTTGCAGGTTCCTGTCCTTTCTCCTGCCTGGGATGCTGAGTTTACTCAGTTCCTTGGCCTCCCCAGCATTATCTCAGGAACAGCACAATGGGATTGGCAAATAATATCCTCTTGATGGCAGTAGTGTACCAGAAATGCTAAAGAACCCTTCCCCCTGGGCCTCACCTTCCTCCCTTCCAACAGGAAAAAACGTCAACCAGTGTCCCACCTCCCTACACCTGGGCTGATCCTCAGCTTGGAGAATTTTCAAGAGCCAGCACCTGTATCTTTTGACCGCCTAAAAGAACTGTCACCCATGGTGTATGTTATTCTACTGACCCTACAGGAGCTCTGTAATGTCCAAGGTTCTTTGAGGCAATCAGATGTGACTCAAGGACACTAAGTCAGGTGCTACAATAAGGGTCTTTGGTGGCTCCCTACTTGTAACTTTATATACACCTCATCCTTGGCAGAAAAAATGGGAGTGTCAAGTGCAAGGAGGAGGATCTTCAAGCCTGTTGCCTTTTTCCCTTTTTATTTACACACCATATAATCCATACAAAGTGTAAAACCAATGGTTTTCAGTATAATCAGAGTTGTGCATTCATCACCCCAATCAATTTTAGAACATATTAATCCTCTAAAAAGAAAACCTAATACTCCTTATACAGCTGGCTCCCCTACCATGTTATCCGTAAATGTCAATATTGGCAGAAAACACAGAGTTTCAAGTGGTAGGAATCAATTCACTTTTTAGAATTTAATTAGACAAGTTGTGAACTTACATGATTTGAGTTTCACCACTCTCTGAAGGCCAGTGCCTGTTGGCTGCCCCACCTCATTTCTGGTTCCTTCATCCCTAATTGTCAAGGTGGTATTTCAGTGAGCTGTGAGAATGTTCAAATGACATAGCTCTCTGGTGGCAGTGTGGAGCAGGGGTGATGGCTGTATTGGGTTCAACTCTGTATGTAGACTCAATTTCGGTCTTAAAGGCTCAACGAACACACTAGATACCTAGAGGAATCATGATTCCTTCTTGTCCTAAAACACCCTCACAGCAGCAAGGCCCTGCATCATTGACCACAAGATGTGAAGGCAGCTCCTTTAAATTGGTCAGGCTCCTGATTCACCCAATTACAGTGAGGTTTGACACTGAGGGGCAGTTTTTAACCATTTCAAAGGGAGGAGGGAGAAAATACCCAGTAAGAGCCTTTTGGCATTTCTGGTGCAGTAATGCCCTCAAGATTAACTTGATTGGCCATTACACGAAGGCTTCGGTGTCAGTAAAGTCAGGGTCTTATGTCGTCCAAATGAAAGTTACAAGCTCCCTTGAAGCTTGGGAGAACTTGGAACCCAATCCAAGGTCCTTCTAAGGAAGGTCCAGATCCAGGAGCCAGGACAAAGCTTGGCCTAGATGGTTAGCATGCCTTGTCTAGACTACTGAAGTCACTGTGATGAAGGTTCACTAGAGGGTTCTGTGTGTTCTCCCCCATTCCCCTTGCCTTAGGAGTACAAGGGGGATCATCTCACATTGTCACAGGGCCCTGTAAGTCCAATCTTCAAGGACATTCTTTTACACCTATCCCAGGAGTCAGAAACATACCCATTTCCCCTCGACACACTGTGAGTTTCCAGAAAGTTTGAAAAGTCTTGTTAAGGTATGAGATAACATAATACTATGACATAGGATTTCTTCTAGGGTGTTTGGTAAGGCAAGGGGGCTCTTGAGGATTTCCCTTTATGCATCTGAACATACAGAAAAACTTTTCAAATGGCCTGCATCACAAGTCATATTTTTAGAGAAATCAAACACATAGGATTCACGTGCACTCACACATCTTTGTGTGTTCCCTTGTTGTGGCAGGAAAAACTTAGAGAAGTTTGAGAAGTTGAGAAGTTTAGAAACCCAAGCAGCATTCAGAGAGATGGAGGAACAAAGTTTTTATTATGCACGTGCCCACAGGAGAATCCAGTCTCCAAAATCTGAGTCCTGAGTTTTGACTTTCATGAGTTTATATAGAGACTTTACGCAGGCAAATTCCTAAGTAAGAGGGCAGGCAGGGGTTAAAAAAGCAAAAGGTTCCAGTTTAGCTTATCTTCCTAAAGCAGAGGGCCTTTAGGGAGGAAAGGAGTTGTTATCTATTTAAAGTTGTAAATTCCAGTTGAAAGGGGCTTATCTTCCTAAAGATGTGGATTCCAGGGAGAAAAACCTGTGGGTTTCCACAGAGGGGGAGGAACAGGCTTCAGCACTTTCTTCATCACCCTGATGGGCAGTAGGTGGGGAGGGGATTGGGATGGGGTATGGACATGGTGGGAGGGATAGTATTGGTTCTACCTTCTGTATCTAGACTTATATAAGTTTTCAGGACTCAAGGCAAATATATTACCAGGAAGATAGATATGGATATGATATGATCCACAAAGAAGTTGTCCTGATGGGACCAAATTCCTTCCTATCACTTTCTGAGGGGAAACCCTAACCATCACTGGGGAGTTACCTCCCTGGTGGGGCATAAGACTTTGGAGCTGGCTTCTCAAAAGTGGTCAAATTCTTGAGCTGCTAGTTTTAGTGAGGTTGAACACTTTTTGTTTTTTCTTTTGTAATGGATGGAGGGAGCCACCATCAAGAAGGATGTGTAAGCATTTCTGGTGCAATGCTGCCATCAAGCAGAAGTTGTTTGTTTATCCCATGGCTCCTTCTTTGTGGCTTCCTGGGGAAGCCATGAAATTGAGTAAAGTCAGGACCTTATTGAAGAGAAAGGACAAAGGCCTAAAAGGTGCAGAGCTCTTGTGAAGTATGGGAGAAGTGAGAAGTTCCTCCTCCTCCTGCCTCAGAAATTCCAGAGCCAGGCAGGAGGACAGGCAGGCAGTCAGGTTTTCAGGCAGGTCAGAAACAGTAAGCCAAATCTGGCCAGGACTTGTGGAGGCAGCTCCAAATGAGGCAGAGCAAAAGGCTCCTGGGCGCTAGACAAGGTTAGTCAGGTATGGGTGGCCCAGGGACCTGGAAACCTCTTTTGGCCATGGTGAAACCCAAAGAAAGACTTCCTCTAGCCTCAGGGACTAAAAGCTGCTGGGAAGCTGTCCTTCAGGATCCCTTACCAGCTCAGCTATGAGATTCAGAACCATGCTAGCAGGTCCCTGCAGTGCCTGCAAAGAAGGTGATATCATGAGCTGAGTCCAGAAGAGAATTTCCCATAACAGGATTATCCAATCTGGAAGTGAGGAATACTAACCCCCCAAAAAGGCTCTACCTTATCTTAGTGGTTTTGAGGGTTCCTGGAAAAGCCTGACTTCAGAGCTGAAGGACCTAATCTCTACTGGAACAGAGGTGTGTGCAGTTGCATTTGCAGATTTCACAGTTCTGGATATCATCCACAAGAGGATGCTGGGACCTGGAGGGCAATGGAAAAGAATACTCTTCTCGTCCTTTCAGTCAACTTTGGCTATTTCCCAAGCCTAAGCCTGGCTTAGCATTGGTGATCAGTGAGGGGTTCTGAAGAGCCTCCCAAAAGGCATTTGGGTTGACACACCTCCCCTTGTCTGGATACTAACACCCTCCTTCTCCACTGCCTCCCCACTCCCAATTCCTGCATTTATATGGAGAGTTTCACCACAAATCAATGATGACAGCAATAGGACTAACATGATATAGCAGGCAATTGAGGAGACCCACTTCAAAAAGTGAACAATAGCATTGCCACCATGTTTACCCATCGTTTAAATGGCAGCGCCGCATTTGTGCCAACCAGGGGAAGGAAACCAAAAAAGCCAGGCAAATTGAAAGAAAGCTAGGGAATAATCTAGGGACTGAATAGCATAGTGAATCCAGAGGTAGAGGAGCATTGTGATTAATAATACAAACGCAAGAATGTTCTTCTGTGAACTAGAAAAAATGTATGTCACTATTACAAGGTGGTAAGAATATAGTGATGCATGGGAAAATACAATTAATGTAGCTTATGGACTATAGTTAACAGCATTATTGTAATATTCTTGCATTGATGACAAAGCAGGTACTATATCAATGCTAAGGGTAAATAATAGGGAGGTATGGGACTTTTCCTTTTGGACAAAGGAAAACGTTCAAAGGTTTACTGGGGCGATAACTATACAACTCTGTGATGAAAGTGAGAGCCACTGAGTGTACACTTTGGATTGAATGTACAAGTCATGGGACTTTATAACACAGTGAACCATGTGGTGGAAGATGGACTGTGGTTAAGAGTACAAATATGAGAGTGTTCTCTCATGAACCATAACAAATGTACAATTAGCACTAATACATAGTGCTAATAATAGGGGGTGTATGGAACAAAATATACCAGGTATACTCTTGTGGACCATAGTTAGCGGTACTAGTCTGATAATGTTCTTTTATAATCTGCAACAAATGTTCCACAACAATGTAAGGTTTTGGTGGAGGGGTGATGTATGGGAATTCTGCACATTATTCCTGATTTTTTTGTAAGCTCACAACTTTTTTAATTAAAAAAATTTAAAAAAATAAGCCAGGCAACAACCAGCAAGATGGTGGCAGAGTCAGGAGATCCAAGAGTCTGGTCATGCTACAGGGAAGTTAGTATTTACCCAGAACTATCGAAAGCACCTGTTTGGAGGCTCCAGGAGACCAGAAGAGCATCCTTGAAAGAATGGAAGGAGGAGATTGCCTAGCTGCAGAGAAGATTCCTGAGTAGAACACTCCACATTGTGAAGGTTTGTGCCCATACTCCACTGGTGGCACAAGCTGCCTTGGGAGCTATTCCGTGGCTGGAATTGGAAGCTCCATTTCCAAAAAAATGGGGGAGGAAGAGACGGTTGGGCAATGACTTCAGCTACTAATTAGTAAACTCAGTTGGCTCAGTTGGCTAAACTTTAACAACTAAAGTTTGAACCAGTCCAAGTTGGAAACAGGCCAGTAGCCACCACTTTGAATCTGCTCCTGGCATGAGGGGAAACGGGGCTGATTGAAAATCACAATGATGGTAGGGACAGGCTTCTTTCCACCCAAATCGGACTGCAGCTTCAGCCCCACCTCTGGTAGGGAGGAAGCTAGAAGGACCTGCACCAGCCTCTCCAGGGGACTGCAGGTACATTCAGCTGGCACAGACTGAAAAGTCAGAAGTCTACCTGGAAAACTGTGTTCATTTTAGACCCCCACAGCATAGATTGCTGCCCACACCTGCAGCTCCATCCTCACCCCAGGCAGGAGAGGAATGGAAGTGAAGCTTCATCAATCCCTCTGGGCAACTACAGATGGTCTTGGTCTGCACGACTTGGATTTTATACAGGGCTTTGGCTCTGTCCTTACCCTTGGCCAAAAAGAAATGGGGGAGAAGCTTCATCGGTCCCTGGGATAGCACTGGCAGATTGAGCCTACACAGCTAACAGCACCAACTACATCCTCGGCTAATACTACACAATCAGCAAGGGAGAAAGGGCAAGAAAGCCCTAAACTAAAGAAAGAAACTGCACCCAGAATAAATACAGCTAGTAAGCCAGATGCCAAGACACCAACAAAAAACTACAATCCATACTAAGACACCAAGATATGGCCCAGTTAAAGGAACATAAGCCTTCAGATGGCATAAAGGAGTTGAGAAAACTAATCACAGATGTTCAATCAAATTTCCTTAATAAACTCAGTGACATGACTAAAGAGATTACGAATTTAAGAAGACATTGGATGAGCACAAAGAAGAAGTTGAAAGCATACAAAGAAAAACAGCAGATCGTATGGGAATGAAAATCACAATAAATTAAATTAAAAATACAATGGAGTCATATAACAGCAGATTTGAGTAGGCAGAAGAAAGTACTGGTGAGCTTGAAGACCTGGTCTCCAAAAGCAAACATACAAAAGAACAGATGAAGAAAAGAATGGAAAAAATTGAACAAGGTCTCAGGGAACTAAATGACAGCAAGAGATGTACAAACCTAAGTCATGGGTGTCCCAGAAGGAGAAGAGAAGAGAAAAGGGGCAGAAGGAATATTTGAAGAAATAATGGTAGGAAATATCCCACCCTATTGAAGGATATAGATATCTGTGTTCAAGAAGTACAATGTACTCCCACCCGAATAAATCTAAATAGACCAACTTCGAGGCACATACTAATCGGAATGTCAAATGCCAAAGACAAAGAGAGAATTCTGAAAGCAGCAAGAGAAGAGCAATACATAACATATAAGGGATACTCAATAAGATTAGGTGCCAATTTCTCAATGGAAACCATGGAGGCAAGAAGGCAGTGGTATGAAATATTTAAGATACTGTAAGAGATAAACTTTCAGCTAAGAATATTATATCCAGCCAGATTGTCTTTCAAAAATGAGAGCAAGTTTAGAATATTCACAGATAAACTGAAACTGAGAGAGTTTATAACAAAGAGACCAGCCTTGCAGGAAATGCTAAAGGGTGTGCTACAGTCTGAAAAGAAAAGATAGGAGAGAGAGGCTTGGAAGAGTCTAGAAATGAAGATTATATCAGTAAAAGTAACTAAGTGTCAAAAGAGTGGTGAAAATAAAATATGAGAGATAAAACCCACAGGTCAAAATGGGTGAAATAAGAACTGCCTTTACAGTAGTAATGAAGCAGGCTTGTAAGATAGGGAATCAATAGACGGATATGGAACCTGGCAAGTCCACATGGATATCGATACCCCCAAGATGGCTGCTGGAAGACCCTTGCATGAGATTTCCTCCGGAAGCCAGGAGAAGTCCTGGGTATTCTCCAGGGGCTTTATAATCGGGCCCTCCTGGGGGGTTGATGGGTAGGGTAATCAATCAAAACACCCAACAGCTGGAACTCCTCCCATACCATTAGCAAAGGGGCGGAATAATTAATGGTTTAAAAAGCAAGCACAAAGGTCAAATCACCCCCACTCTTTCTTGGCTTCTGCACCCTGCTCTAGCTGTGTTCCCCCTGCATGGATCAACATGCAAATAAAGCCTGGGCATTTACAATCTATAATGGGAAATTGTAGTGTATAAATCAGCCCTCTTTATCATTTTCCAGCTCCTTACTCTCTACTGGGGACCCATGATCTGTTATTTTCTCCCATTTCTCTTCCCTCCCTACCTTAATAAATTACTGGCCTAACTAACCCAACACACTCTTGAAATTCATTTCTGCAACATAGTCAAGAACCTAGACAAAATCCAGTAACAGTAACATTGAATGTTAATAGATTAAACTCCCCAATCAAAAGACACAGACTGGTGGAATGGATAAGAAAATATGAGCCACCTATATGCTGTCTGCAAGAGACTCACCTTAGACCCAAGGATACCAATAGAGTGAAAGTGAAAGGCTGGAAAAAGATATTCCATGCATGCAGTAACAAAACAAATAAACAAACAAAAAGGGAATTTTCCAGAACACTCAGTGAGAGGCAGAGGAGCAGTGGCTGCCTGAGCTGCACACAGCAATGCGCTCCTTCCCTCTCCCCCTCACCGACCTTGGCCCTCTCTCCAGCTGTAGAAAATGGTGAAAGAAACCACTTACTATGATGTTTTGGGGGTCAAACCCAATGCCACCCAGTAAGAGTTGAAAAAGGCTTACAGGAAACTAGCTTTGAAGTACCACCCTGATAAGAATGCAAATGAGGGTCAGAAGTTTAAACAGATTTCTCAAGCTTATGAAGTGCTCTCTGATGCAAAGTAAAGAGAATTATATGACAAAGGAGGAGAACAGGTCATCAAAGAGGGTGGAGCAGGTGGGGGTTTTGGCTCCCCCGTGGACATCTTTGATATGTTTTTTGGAGGTCCTGGAAGGATACAGAGAGAAAGGTGAGGTAAAAATGTTGTACATCAGCTCTCAATAACTTTAGAAGATTTATATAACGGTGCAACCAGAAATCTAGCTCTGCAAAAGAATGATTTGCGACCAAGGTGAAGGCCGAAGTGGTAAGAAAGGAGCAGTAGAGTACTGTCCCAGTTGCCGAGGTACTGGAATGCAAATAAGAATTCATCAGATAGGACCTGGAATGGTTCAGCAGATTCAGTCTGTGTGAATGGAGTGCCAGGGCCATGAGGAACGGATAAGTCCTAAACATAGATGTAAAGTTGCAATGGAAGGAAGATAGTTCAAGAGAAGAAGATTCTAGAAGTTCATATTGATAAACGCATGAAAGATGGCCAGAAGATAACATTCCACGGTGAAGGAGACCAAGAGCCAGGACTACAGCCAGGAGATATTATCATTGTTTTAGATCAGAAGGATTATGCTGTTTTTACTAGACGAGGAGAAGACCTTTTCACGTGTATGAACATACAGCTGGTTGAACATTGTGTGGCTTCCAAAAGTCAATATCCATTCTTGACAACTGAACCATAGTCATCACCTCTTATCCAGGTCAGATTGTCAATCGTGGAGATATCAAGTGTGTGCTAAATGAAGGCATGCCAATTTATCGCAGGCCATATGAAAAGGGTCTCCTAATCATCGAATTTGAGGTATACTTTCCTGAGAATGGCTTTCTCTCTCCTCATAAACCATCTCTGCTGGAAACACTTCTACCTGAGAGGAAAGAAGTAGAAGAAACTGATGAAATGGATCAGTTAGAACTGGTAGACTTTGATCCCAATCAGGAAATACGGCACCATTACAATGGAGAGGCATATGAGGATGATGAACATTACTCCAGAGGTGGTGTTCAGTGTCAAACCTTTTAGTGGGGGCCAGTGACTAACACTCACTACTGGCATTTTTTTTTTTTTTTTTACCGGGAGGTCTCGGGGATCGAACCCACACAATGTTCAACCAGCTGTATGTTCATACACGTGAAAAGGTCTTCTCCTCATCTAGTAAAAACAGCATAATCCTTCTGATCTAAAACAATGATAATATCAACTCCACATGGGAGACGGACGCCCAACCAGTTGAGCCACATCTGACCCCGACTACTGGCATTTTATATGCAGTAGTGAATAAGTGAAAAAATGACTTTTGGTTAAAAAAAAAAAAAAAAAAGTCCCATTAGCATTTGTAAGGCGATACTTTGTCATCGTTTTTTGCTGTATACGTGGACTAGCTTAGAGTGAAATGCTAGGTATAGGTATATGTAATTGACTTCATTGTTAAGCTATGAAATTAAAACTGTATTTAACTGGCAGTCAGAAAAAAAAGTTGGTAGAGAAGTGTTGGTCTGTATAGTTACCTGTATTAAGTGTGATTTGTTGTGATGCTTCTGCATTTATTCTATTGCCTCAAATGTTATTTGAAGATGGCACAGTATATAATTTAGTCTGTTATCAGTAAATAGAAATGATAGCTTTCTAAAGAAGGGGTTTATCATAATATGCTGCTGTCTGACAGGCATGCATTTTGACAGTTGCATCCCCTTCTGCTGTACCATCTACATACATTGCTCAGTCCTGGTTACTTACTTTTTTTTTTTTTTTAACCCCTTCTCTTTGGACCATGATAAGCCCCAGAGTACTGATTGCAGAAGCTGGGTAACTTAAAAGTTAAGGTGAAGAGAAATTTACATGGAGAGGTTTGCATGTATGAGATAGGAAGGTGTTCTTAGGCTCACTTTAAACCACTTAACTTATGCTCCAAAGTAACTAATTTAATGTTGGTGGTCTGGCAAATTATGATGAATAGCTTTAATTGTATGTTTAAAAGTCATCATATTGTTCACATGCTTAAATCTGGATATCAGAATTTAAGCAATTCTTGAAATATGTGAATGTCTCCTTAAAATACTAATTACAAAGCAAATAATAAAACAAACAAACAAAAATAAATGCCAGAGTAGCTATACTTATATCAGATGAAATACTTTAAAAAACAGTAGTGCCTGAGGGAAAGGGAGCAGATAGCTTTCTGAAGGCTAATTAACCTAAGGAGACAGTTTAAGTCAGTGGAGGAATTTCCACCTTGCATATATGAAGTCCCTGGTTCGATTCTTGGGTCTCTAGAGGAGTGATCCACTGGGTTGTCAGGCATCAAGCTGATACCTTAAGACAGGGAACATATAGATATTCTTTTTTAGATTTTTGTGGATCAGTTACTTTTTCTTTGAAAGGTGCCTTTTAAAAAAAATCTGGTACATCAACTTTGGAGGGCAGGCTGCAGGTTGATTGACTGATGAACACCTGCAGCATGAGAAGCTCTTTAGGGGCCAAAGAGGGAAGGCTGTTTTCCCTTTTTCTGTTGTTGTTGTTGTTTGGTGCTGTCTTTTTCTTGTTTGTTGTGTTTCCCATTTTTTTATTCCTTTTTAAAAAAAATTTATTGATGTTTTCTACCTACATTTTTTTTCTTTCTTTCATTTTTCTATCTTCTTTTTTTCTGTTCTTTTTCTTTCATTCCACCTCTTTTTGTTTGGTCTTCAGTTTTTCTTGTTTTTATTTCTCTCTCTCTCTTTTTTAACTTTTTAAAAGATCATTTTTCTTTTCCTCTATTCTCATCACTCTGGCCTTTTAATTCATTCTATATGTTTTTCTTTATTTTGTTTTGCATTTCATTGTCTCTATTCCACTTTTTAATACTTATTCCTCTGTACTTCTTATGATTTCTTACTCGTGTTAATTCTTTATTTTCCTAGGTCTTGTATGGTTCCTCTTCTACCTTTTAAAAAATATTATTCCTATTATTCTTTTTCCCTTCTTATCTCTTTCCTTTTCTCTAGACCTAATTTTATTTCCAAGGGAACATAGACAAAAGCAAGGAAATAGAATAAGAGGAATGAAGTGTCAAAGTGAAACCTTACCACATACACAAAAACAACAGTAAAACCAAACCCTAGAGTAGAAAGATAAGCTAACCAACTGAATAAACCCATCAAAATAAACTGAAGTCTAGACACCAATAAAAAAATTACAAGTCATACTAAGAAACAGGAAGACATGGCCCAGTCTAACTAACAAACTAAAAAACAGGAGGAGATGCAGAACATGGAACAACTAATCAGAGATGTCCAAACAAATATGAATCAACTTAATGAAGTGAAGGAAGTGATTAAGGATATTAAGAAGACACTGGGAGAACACATGGAAGAAATTGTAAAGATATATAAAAAGATAACAGAGAGGCAATATGGCATCGGTTTAAGTGGGCGCTCACCATCTCTCTGGCAAAACACAGCTGAGTGGGGACAAGATCCTGCCCAAGTGAGCTGTTCTGGGAGCCCACGGAGCGGGAGCCTTTGGGGCATCAATCTGGAGAGAACTGGACAGGGAGATAGATTGCTTAAGATAAAACCATGAGTTTTTAGCCCCATGCCTGGAAATCGCTGATGGCTAAGCCCCACCCTCAGGGCAAAGGGCCAGGGTGAGCCCAGACTCCCGCTGGCAACCCAGCTAGAGGGAGCATTCTCCAAGAGTAGGAGGGTTCGGGCAAAGCACAGAGAGAGGTTTCATTTCTGTGAGTTTGATTGCCTGGACCCCCTTTGAGCTTCGGGGAGCACACCTCGAGATGGCACCAGGCAGAGGGGAGAGGCAAATCTACTGAGGAAGCCTGATTTATTGAACCACACTGGGATACAGAAACTTGGTCTGAGAGAGGGTGGAGTCAGCCAATTTAATAGTTATGCGCTGAAAACTATCAAAATTTCAACTCCCCTAAGGGAGCCAGGCAGTAGGAAGTGCTTAATAAGTTTCAAAGGGCCTATTTAGGGTCCCCTTGGAGGAAGGGATGCTCTAGAAGAGGATTGAAAATCATTTCTGTGCAGTGAGCTCAATCACCAGGTCCCATTTGAATTTCAAAAGGGAACTCAACCTGACCAGGAGAGGGGAGGGGGGATCTGCTCACACAGCCGGTTGAATCCTTCTGCCCTAGGAGAGCCAAACCTGCCCTAGGGAAAGTGACTGAATAGCTTTCTGAAGAGCTAACTGACCCAACTGGAACGTGTAGCTCAGTGGAAGAGTTTCCACATTGAATATAGTAGGTCCCTAGTTCGTTTCCCGGCTCTCTAAGAGTAGTGATCCACCAGGATATCTAACATCCAGCTGATACTTTAGGACAGGGAAAACATAGACATTATTTTTGTACTAGCTTCTTTTGGGTCCCTTATATTTACAAAAAAAAAAAACCAAGGTTACTTAAAAAAATTTTTTTTTAACTTAGTTTATTCACTAAAACCCACCTCAAAAACTGCAGAGAGAAGGCTGCAGGGTAATTGATGAACACAGGCAGCCTGAGAAGCTCCACAAGGGCCCAAGAAGAAACGCTGTTCTTCCTTAGCTTTGTTTGACTGCTTGCTTGTGTAATTGTTTGTTTGTTTTTGTTTCTTGTTTTTCTTTCCTCTTTCCTCTCCCCCCCCCTTTTAAAATTAGGTGCTGCTGGCTTGTTTCTTCTTTGCTGTGCTTCTTATTCCTTGATTTCCCATTTTCTGTGTATACTGATTTTGTCTACCAATGCTATCTCTTTTCCTTCTTTCATCTTTCTATCTTCTGCTTTCTGTTGTGGTTCTTACATTCCACCTCTCTTTAATCAGTCCTCAATTTTTCTGGTTTCTATTTCTATCTTGTCTATTCTGTTTCCTTTTTTATTAACTTTTTTCTTTCTGTCCTTTTTTTTCCTCTTTCTCTCTCTCCGCATCATTCTGGCTTTTTAAACAATTCTATATATTTTTCTCTAGTTTCCCATTTCATTGTAGGTACTCCACTTTTTTATTCCTATTACTCTACACTGCTTATAAGGGTGAAATATTCACTTTACTAAGTCTTATATGGTTATTCTAACTTTTACTATTATTATTACTATTATCCTTTTTCTTTTCTTACCTCTTTCACATTCTCTGGCCCTAACCTTTTTCCTTCAAGGGAACATAAAAAAAAGCAAGGAAATAGAACAAGAACAACAAAGTGTCAAAGAGAAAACTTAACACACACACAAAACTAGCAGCTAAATAAAACTCTAGAGTAGAGAGAGAAGCTAATCAACTGAATAAACCCATCAAGATAAAACGATGACGAGAGGGCAACAAAAAATTTTAAACCATACTAAGAAACAGAAAGACATGGCTCAGTCCAATGAATGAACTAAAAACCAGGAAGCAATATAGAATATCAAACAACTAATCACAGCTGTCCAAACAAATATCATGGACCAACAAAATGAGGTGAAGGAAGAGACTAAGGATATTAAGAAGACACTGGGAGAACATACTAAAGAAATTGTAAATATACATAAAAGGATAACGGATATGATTGTGATGAATGGCACAATACAAGAAATCAAAAAGACACTGGAAGCACATAACAGCAGATTTGAACAGGCAGAAGAAAGAATTAGTGACGTGGAAGACAATACATCTGAAATCAAACAGATAGTAGAACAGATAGAAAAAAGATAGAAAAAATCCAGCAAGGACTTAGGTATTTAAATGACAACACAAAATACACAAACATATGTATTATAGGCATCCCAGAGTGAGAAGAGAAAGGAAAGGGAACAGAAGGAGTGTTGAAGGAAATAATGGTTGAAAACATCCCAATGCTACTAAAGGAGATGGATGTACATGTCCAGGAAGCACAGTGCATCCCAAACAGTATAAATCCCAACAGGTCTACCACAAGACATATACTTGTCTAAATGTCCAATGCTCAAGTTATACAGAAAATAGTGAATGTAGCAAGAGAAAAGAGAACCATCATATACAAGGGAAGCTCAATAAGATTAAGCGCTGATTTCTCATCTAAAACCATGGAGGCAAGAAGGCAGTGGTATGACATAGTCAAAGTACTAAAAGAAAAAAACTTCCATAGAATAATTCTCTGTCCAGGAAAGCTAGCATTCAAAAATGATGGAGAGTTCAAAATGTTCAGATAAACAGAAATTAAGAGAGTATGCCAAGAAGAAAACTGTTCTTCAAGAAATACTAAAGGGAGTTCTGCAGATTGAAAGGAAAAAACATGAGAGAGAGAGTTGGAGGAGAGTGTAAGAACAACTAAAAAGACAAAGAGAGAAATAAAAACAACATATGACATACATAGACCCAAAGAAGATATGGCTGATATAAGTAATTTCTTGAGAGTAATAACACTGACTATTAATGGATTAACTCACCAGTCAAGAGACACAGATTGGCAGAATGGATAAGGAAATATGACCCATCTATATGCTGTCTTCAAGAAACCAACCTTAGACTGAGGAATTCAAGGAAGATGAAAGTGAGTGGTTGAGAAAAAATTTTACAAGCAAACAATAGCCAAAAAAAGGCGGAAGTAGCTATACTAATATCGGACAAAATAGATTTTAAATGCAAAACTATTGTAAGAGACAAAGACGGACAGTATATATTAGTAAAAGGGGTACTCTTTCAAGAAGAAAGAACAATCATAAACATTTATGCACCTAATCAGGGCGCCTCAAAATACATGAAGCAAACACTGGAAATACTAAGTGAAGTAATAGATGCCTCTACAATTACAGTGGGGCATTTTAATACACCATTATCATCATTAGACAGAACATCTCAACAGAGAATCAATAAAGAAACAAAGACTCTGAATAATACATTAGAGGATCTGGACCTAATAGACATATAAAAAAGCTACACCCAAATACATTGGGATATACATTCTTCTTGAGTGCACATGGCTCATACACCAAGATAGACTACATGCTAGGCCACAGAAAAAATTTCAATGACTTCAGAAAGATTGAGATTATACAAAGCAATTTTGCTGACCTTAATGGAATGAAACTGGAAATCAGTAAGGGCCAGCGAACCAGATTAGGCACAAAGATATGGAAGTTAAATAACACATTCTTAGACAAACAGTGGGTCAAGGAGGAAATTTCAAAAGAAATCAGTAACTACCTTGAAACGAATGAAAATCACAACACAATGTATCAAAACCTGTGGGATGCAGCCAAAGCTGTAGTGAGAGAGAAATTCATTGCCATAAATGCATATATCAAAAAGAAGAGCTAAAATCAAGACCTAACTGCACATCTGGTGGAATTGGAAAAACAACAACAAACTAACCCCAAAGGAAGTAGAAAGAAGGAAATAACAAAGATTAGAGCAGAACTAAACTAAATTGAAAATAAGGAAGCACTAGGAATAATAAACAAAACCAAAACCTGGTTCTTCGAGAAAATCAATAAAATTGGCAAACCCTTAGCCAGACTAACAAAGAAAAAAGAGAGCATATTCTAATACACAAAATAAGAAATGAGGAAGGGGATATCACCACTGACCCCACAGAAACAAAGAGTATCATAAAAGGATCCTTTGAAAAATTATATGCGAACAAGAATGATAATTTAGAGGAAAGGGACAAATTCCTAGAAACTCACAAACAGCCTACATTAATGAAAAAAGAAATTGATGAACTCAACAGTCCAATTACAAGTAAAGAGATAGACTCAGTCATCAAAAACCTCCCAACTCAGAAGAGACCAGGACCAGAGATGGCTTCACAGGTGAATTCTACCAAACATTTCAGAAAGAACTAACACCAATCCTGCTTAAGTTCTTCCAAAAAATAGAAGTAGAAGGAAGAGTAACTAACTCATTCTATGATGAAAACATTACCATAAAACCAAAGGCAAACAAAGATTCCACAAGAAAGGAAAATTACAGACCAATCTCTCTAATGAACCTAGATGCTAAAATCCTCAACAAAATACATGCTAATTGCATTCAACAACATATCAAACGAATTATAAACCATGACCAAGTGGGTTTCATCCAGGGTATGCAAGGATGGTTCAAAATAAGAAAATCAATCAATGTAATACACCACATAAAGAGATTGAAAGGAAAAAAAAATCACATGATCATCTCTGTAGACGAAGAAAAAGCATTTGACAAAATACAGCACACTTTCCTGATAAAAACACTGCAAAAGATAAGAATAGAAGGAAACTTTCTGAACATGATAAAGGGTATATATGAAAAACCCACAGCTAACATCATCTTCAATGGTGAAATCCTAAAAGCTTTCCCTCTAAGATCAGGAACAAGACAAGGATGCCCATTATCACCCCTCCTCTTTAACACTATTTTAGAAGTCCTTGCTTGAGCACTGAGGCAAGAAAAAGATATAAAAGGCATCCAAATTGGAAAGGGAGAAGTAAAACTTTCACTATTTGCAGACAACATGATACTATACATAGAAAGCCCTGAAAAATCTAAAACAAAGCTTCTTGAACTTATAAATGAGTTCAGTAAAGTCACAGGCTATATGATCAATGGTCAAAAATGAGTAGCATTTCTGTACACCAACAACGAGCAATCTGAGGAGGAAATCAAGAAAAAAATACCATTTACAATGGTAACTAAAAGAATCAAATACCTAGGAATGAATTTAACTAAAGACATAAAGGATTTATATGCAGAAAACTACATGACACCATTATAGGAAATCAAAGAAGACTTAAATAAATGGATGAATATCCCCTGTTCATGGATAGGAAGACTAAAAATCATTAAGAAGTCTATCCTACCCAAACTAATTTACAGATTTAATGCATTACCAATAAAAATCAACACAGTATTTTTATTTATTTATTTATTTACCGGGAGGTACCGGGGATTGAACCCCAGTCTCTCCATATGGTAGACGGACGCCGAACCTCTTGAGCCACATCCGTTTCCCAGCATTTTTTAATGAACTGGAAAAACTAACTACAAAACTTATTTGGAAGGTTAAGAGGCCCCAAATCACCAAGGACATATTGAAAGAGAAAAATGAAATTGGAGGTATCACACTACCTGACTTTAAAGCATACTACAAAGCTACAGTGGTCAAAGCTGCATGGTATTGGCACAAGGATAGACATTACTGACCAAAGGAACCAAACTGAGAGTTCTGATATAGATCCTCGCATATACAGTCATCTGATATTCGACAAGGCCACCAAGCCCACTCAGGTGGGAGAGAGTGGCCTCTTTAACAAGTGGTGCTTGGAGAACTGGATATCCATATCCTAAAGAATGAGAGAAGAATACCATCTCACACCTTATACAAAAATCAACTCAAGATGGATCAAAGATCTAAATATAAGAGCCAAAACCATAAAAACCTTGGAAGATAATGTAGGGAAGCATCTACAGGACCTTGTAATAGGAAATGGTTTCATGAACTTCACAGCCAAAGCACAAGCAGCAAGAGAAAAAATAGATAAATGGGATCTCCTCAAAATTAAAAACTTCTGCACCTCTAAGGATGTTATTAAGAAAATAAAAAGGCAGCCTACACAATGGGAAAAAATATTATCCTGCATATATAAAGAAATCCTACACCTCGAAAATAAAAGGACAAACAACCCATTTAAAAAATGGGCAAGTGACCTGAAAAGACACTTCTCCAAGGAAGAAATACAAATGGCTAAAAAGCACATGAAAAAATGCTTGACATTGCTAGCTATTAGGGAAATGCAAATCAAAACTACAATGAGATACCATCTTATACTGATCAGAATGGCAGTTATTAAAAAAACAGCAGACTATAAGTGTTGGAGAGGATGTGGAGGAATAGGAACCCTCATCCACTGCCGGTGGGATTGTGGAATGGTCCAGCCACTGTAAAGGACAGTTTGGCGGTTCCTCAGAAAACTAGCAATAGATCTTCGGTATGATCCAGCAATTCCACTGCTGGGTATATACCCAGAAGAACTGAAAACAAAAATACAAACAGGGAAGCGGCTGTGGCTCAATCAGTGGGGCTCCCGTTTACCATATGGGAGGCCCCGGGTTTGGTTCCCGGGGCCTCCTGGTGGAGGCGGGCCTGCCCGCGCAGCGTGGTTGGCTGACCCGGCGAGCACAAGCAGCAAGGGGGGGATAAATGAATAATAAAAAAAAATACAAACAGATATATGCACACCAATGTTCATAGCGGCATTGTTCACCATTGCCAAAAGTTGGAATCAGCCCCGGTGCCCATCAACAGACGAATGGATAAGCAAAATGTGGTACATACATACAATGGAATATTACTCAGCTGTAAGAAGGAACAAAGTGCTAACACATGGAATAACGTGGATGAATCTTGAAGACCTTATATTGAGTGAAGCAAGCCAGGCACTGAAGGATGAACAGTATATGACCTCACTGATCTGAACTGAGGAAAGTGAGCAGTCTCTGAGAACCATTGTCTGAAAGATAGGTTAACAAAGGAGAGTAAGAGAAGAGCAGGCTTTGAGCCATCACCCATATGGACATAATCTATGGTAAAGGGATAGAGTGTGGTTGCATGTTGGGGGATGGGGCAGATGAGTGGTGGTGTTCCTGGGTTTGGTGGTGCAGCACTGCGGGGTGGGTGGATTAGGAAGGGCTGGTTCAAATCCCCAGGGCATGTAACTGTGAATCTTGACATTCCATGGGTTGGGAGAGGGGGGTATCATGGGCCCTGGGGGGCTGGGGAGAAGGGAACAGTCAAGATCTAATGGGTTGTTTGGTGGTCATGGGGAAGGTTTTTCATTACCTTACAGTAATGGACACAGGACATGGTAAATATCATCAAAATTATTAAACTGTATCATCTAAATTGTAAACTATACTGTAAATCACTGACAATGTTTAGTTGCTATATTTTGCTATCTGCATAACAGTTATAACAATGCTAACAACCAAAAAAAAGGGGGGGGAGTTAATATGGGGTGGGGAAGTTGGGGTGGTTTGGTATCTGGGAGTCTCTGGCACTCCGTGTGTGACTTTGCTGTGACCTAAAACTTCTTTGAAAATTAAATGAAAAATTGGGAGACAATGGAGATTGAGAAGAGGAAGGTGTCATGGCACACCAGACATCCGATAACACAGTGATAAAGGGAAGGAAAAAAAGGAAAAAAGAAAAGAGAAAGGAAAAAAATGAATATATATATATATATATATATACACATTTTTAAAGGCATTTCCTTTCCTTTTTTGCCCATTTTTTGAATGTCCCAATCCACTAATTATATTTTATTTTGTTTTGTTCTTTGTATGATTATTTGTTTTTTTTTCCTTCTCCTTTTTTTTTTTTTCTTTTTTCCCCTGAGTTTCCTTATGTTTGTCTCTTGCATGTAAGCTTATCACACTTGTTTCTTTTTCCTAGTAACTGTATTTGATTATTTTATGGACTAAATGTTCATGGAGGATTTGGATCACAGAAGGGTTACAATGGGTACAATGCGGGGGATTATTGCGGGCGTTGTCTGGGGGGGGGGTTTCGTGGGGATTGGTTCATCCGAATATACATGAAAGATATACAAAATCATTTAAAGGATTGGGGTATGGGGCATGGTCACGATGGGTGGATAATCACACAATAAATGAGGGAATCTGAATTCCTAGCCTGGAGAGCTCTGCCACAGTCTCCAAGGGAGCAGCAATATAGTCCTCTGAGTGTAGGGACAGTGCCTGTCAAAATAGGATGACCCACTGATGTGTTTTTTTATATTGATGACTACCCTTGTGAGTCTTTGCTCTTGTAAATGAGACTTAGCCTGCAGTTGTGGGGTGCCTAAGGGTTGCCACCTGAGAGCCTCCTTGTTGCTCAAATGTGGCCTCTCTCTAAGCCAAACTCAGCATATGATTGCATTACCTTCCCCCCAACGTGGGACATGACTCCCGGGGATGAGCCTCCCTGGCAACGAGGGATTAATACCAAGTGCCAACGGGCAACACAACTGGAAAAAGACCTTGAATAAAGGGGGAAATTGTAAAGACAAATGAGTTCAAGTGGCTAAGAGACTTCAAAGAGAGTCAGGAGGTCATCCCAGAGGTAACTCTTACGCACACTTCAGTAGGAGCTCATAGAACATCTAAGTGCCTGTCACCCCACTCAGAGGGGTTCCTGAGAGCTCTGGAGACACCCTGGTCCTATATAAGGGGGGATAGTCCCAGAGACTGATGCCTTATCAGTGGGTTCTATTTTGGAATCTGTGCTCCTGAAAGTGACAGAATTAGACTCAAATAAGTCCTCCCTGCACATGGTTCACCAGTCCTTTCTATTCAAACCTATATGTGATGCTGGAGTTTTTAGGTATATTTCCAGAGACTGGTGCCTCCCGCCTACCTATGTGCCAGGTGTGCATGAAATCTAGGTGGAGCTGCAACTCCTACCGTACAGCTCAATGGACTCATCCAAGTCACCTGGTGAGGAGACAACGATGGGAAATGGCCATCCCAGGGAATGGAGAGGGCCTGCATCTGCAGGCAGGATCATCCCACCCACCATATCCATGGGATATAAGCCCTCTCTCACTTGGAGTTGGAGTGTACATCACCATCCCAGTCCCCTCAGGATTGGGGGAAGAACTATGGACTAGAGTGGACTTGATGTTATTCTTTTGTTCACATATGGTGATTCTAGCAATGCAAGAAATTATAACAATGAGGTGGAGCCAGTGGCCACTTGACACTTTTGGGTTAGGGAGGGGATGAGCAGTTGAAATACAGGGGCTTCTTTGGGAGTTGGAGGTTGTCCTGAGTACTGTTGTGGCAACGGATGTAGGCCATTTTCAATCAGCACACACCACTCAGAACTGAGTGGGAGAGAGTGTGGTCTACAGTGTGAACTGTGGTCTATGGTTGGTGGCAAGGCTCCAGGATGTGTAAGTTCATTGAGGGTGGTGGGCCACACTTGTGGGAGATGTTTGTGTGGGATGTGGTGGGAGGTGTGGGAGGTGGGTAACATGGGAATCCCAGTGGGTTCCGTGTAATATTTTGTGTAATCTAAGCACCTCTTAAAATATATGTGTATATATATATATAAAAATAACATTTTTGTAAGCAAATACACATATATGCATATATATTTATATATCATTTTGCAAATGTTTGTATGTATTGTGAGAATTTTTATTTTTACCCACAATAAAAATAAATTAAAAAAAAAAATGAGAGAAGAACACCATCTCACACCTTATACAAAAATCAACTCAAGATGGATCAAAGATCTAAATATAAGAACCAAGACCATAAAGACCTTTGAAGATAATTTATGGAAGCATGTACAGGACCTTCTAATAGGAAATGCTTTCATGAACTTCACATGCAAAACAGAAGTAGCAAAAGAAAAAATAGATAAATGGGATCTCCTCAAAATTAAAAACTTTTGCACCTCAAAGGACATTATCAAGAAAGTAAAAAGGTAGCCTACCCAATGGGAGAAAATATTTGGCAACCATATATTTGATAGGAGCCTAATATTCTGCATATATAAAAAATCCTACACCTTGAAAATAAAAAGACAACCCATTTAAAAAACGGGCAAATGACCCGAAAATACACTTCTCCAAGGAAGATATACAAAGGGCTAAAAAGCACATGAAAAGATGCTCAATATCACTAGCTATTAGGGAAATGCAAATCAAAACTAAAATGAGATACCATCTTCCACCCATTAGAACGGCAGCTATTAAAAAAACAGCGGTTCTGAATATTCTGGCTGTCCTGATTTTGTGATAATCAGGGTAGGCTAAACATTTGCTATACTAGAAACCGTGCATCTGTCCCCAGACCTAGTTTTTCTCCCTAGGTGTGGTTTTTAGACAGCTGGTGATAAACCAAGCATGATTTATTATATGACCGTCCTGTATGGGAAATGACTGTAACTCCAGGTATCTTTGGTCAATCATAAGAGATATAACAGGGGGGAGGATGTGGTTCAAATTGCTGGGTGTCTGTCTCCAATATGGTGGGACCTGGGTTCGATCCCTGGGACCTCCTGTTAAAAATTAAAAAAAAGAAAATATAGAAGGTGAATGGGCCACTAGGCCCCATGTGCAAGTGTGCCGTCAGTCCCCACAAGTGGGTGAGCCCCCCAGGCCCCGTGTGTGGTGTGCTGTCAGGCCCTGCAAGTGGGTGAGCTACCAGCATCCACAAGTGGGTGCGCCATTAGGCCCTGTGAGCTGGTGAGCCCCCCAGGCCCCACGCGTGGGTGTGCCGCCAGGTCCCGCCAAGCCACGCAGCAAGATGATGATGTAACAGGAGAGTGACACAAGGGAGAGCCAAGATGAGAATCACCAAAAAACCAGGAACTAAGGTGGCGCAGGCGGTAGGATGCCTCTCTCCCACATCAGAGGTCTCGAGGATCAAATCCCAATGAAGACAGGAGGAGAAAGATGAGGAGAGGGCAGGAAACAGATACAGGGAATTGCCCAGTGAAATGGACACAAAAACAACAAAAATGGTGGGGGGGGGGGAGTAAAAATGGATAAAAGTAAATAAATAAATAAATAAATAAATAAATAATACGGTGGGTTGGGGGGAAATATAGGAAATGTAAGGTATTGACAATAGTTAGTACTGTGGTAATGACTATATTCTTTCATAATTTCTAACAAATGTTTCATAACAATGCAAAGTATTGGAGGTGGGGTGATGTATGAGAGCCCTGTATGATGTTATGCATGTTTTGTAAGTTCACAACTTTCACTATACACTTATTGTTTATGTATGTTCATGTATGAATGATATACTTCAATAAAATTAAAAACAAAAACCAAAAAACAGCAGACTATAAGTGTTGGAGAGGATGTGGAGGAATGGGAAACCTCATCCACTTCTCGTAGGAATTTCGAATGGTCCAGCCATTGTGAAGGACAGTTTGGCGGTTCTTCAATAAACTACTAAAGAACTTCCATATGATCCAGCAATTCCACTGCTGGATATATACCCAGAAGAATTGAAAGCAAAGACACGAACAGATGTATGCACACCAAAGTTCATAGCAGCATTATTCACTACTGCCAAAGGTTGGAATCAACCCAGTGCCCATCAACAGATGAATGGATAAACAAAATGTGGTACATACATACAATGGAATATTACTCAGCTGTAAGAAAGAATAAAGTGCTAACACATGGGATAATATGGATGAATCTTGAGGACCTTATGTTGAGTGAAGGAAGCCAGACATTGAAGGATGAACAGTACATGACCTCACTGATATGAAATAAGGAAATTTATCAGACTCAGAGAGCTATAGTCTGGAATATAGGTTTACAAGAAACAGGAAGAGAAGAGAAGGTTGTGAGCCATCACCCATATGGATGTAATCTATGGTAAGGTGAAAGAGTGTAGCTGCATATTGAAAGGATAGGACAAGAGAGTAGTCATATTATCAGGTTGGGTGGTGCAGGGTTGACAGGTGGGTAGATTGGGAAGGGTGGACTGGAAGGTCCAGGGTACTGGGGGGATGGTTGGGAGAGGGACCAAGTGAACATTGGGGATTTGCAGGTATGTGATTGAAAGTACAAAGTTGGGAATGCTCTTATGGCAATATGAAAAGGAAAGGTTACTGGTTTAAGGTGTTGGATGAGGGCGGCATTCGGGACAGGACCCACCTGGAGCAGGCTTCTAGGGAGTGTGTGAGTGATCATTCTGTCATAATGTGTTGTATCAGTGGGTGGAGACCCACATAATGAGTGGGAAGGAGTTGGACTCTCATCCTCAGGAGGACCGATTTGTTCAGAAATAGACAGGCAGGAGTCTCTTGAGAGCATCGGCAGTTCCTAACAGGGGAGGACAAACCAGTGTGTCAAGACCTCGGTCTTATTGCATGTAACTATATATCTTGTCATCTGAGTCAAGCCAGGGGGTCGCCATGGGCCCTAGTGGGAGGGTGAGGGTAGAATAGAATAGATCGAACAGGGGGTCTTTAGTGGTCAGTGGAAATGTTCTGCATGATCTTTGCTCTTGAAATTGAAACTTAGCCTAGTGTTGTGGGGTGCCTAAGGGTTGCCTCCCTAGAGCTTCCTTGTAGCTCAAATGTGGCCTCTAAGCCAAACTCAGCATATGAATGCATTACCTTCCCCTCAGCATGGGACATGACTCCAGGGGATGAGCCATCTTGGCCCCGAGGGATTACTACCAAGCATCAACTAGCAATGCAACTGGAAAAAGACCTCGAATAAAAGGGGGAAAAGGCAAAGACAAATTAGTTTATATGGCTAATAGAATTCAAAGTTAGTCGGGAGGTCATCCCAGAGGTAAAGACTATGCACATCTCAGCAGGATCTCATAGACTGCCAAAGTGGATACTACCCTAAATAGTGGGGCTCCTGAGGCTCTGGAGACACCCAGATCCTATGGTCAGGGCAGATATCTCCGTAGTTTGGTGCCTTGCCAGTGGGCCCTACTTTGGAGTTTGTGCTCCTAAGAGTGACAGAGTTTGACTCCATTATGTCTTCCCTGAAGACGGCTCATCTGTCCCTTCTATTTAAACCTATACTTGGTGCTGGGGTTTGTAGGTATACGTCCAGAGACTCGAGTCTTTGGGCTGTCCATGTGTCAGCTGGGCCTGGAACCTCAGTGGAGTTGCAACACCTACTCTACAGCTCATTGGGCTCACCCAGGACAACTGTTGTGGAGATGATGATGGACAACGGCCGTCCCTGGGAATGGAGAGAGTCTGCAGCTGCAGGCAGGATAGTCCCATACATCTTCTCTATGGGATATAAGCCCCCTCTCAATTAGAGGTAGAGTGGACGTCACCATCCTAGAACCCTCGGGATTCGGGAAAGAACTATGACCTAGAATGGATTTAATGGTATTCTACTATAGACACATTGTGATTCTAGCAATGGAAGTAATTACAACATTGATGTGGAGCCAGTGGCCACTGGAGACTCTGGGGGCAGGGAGAGGGAAAAACAATTGTAATACAGGGACTTTTTCGGGACCTGGGAATCATCCTGAGTGACGTTGCAACGACAGATATAGGCCATTTTATATCATCACGCCACATGTAGAACTGTGTGGGAGAGTGTAGACTACAATGTGAACTATGGTCCATGCTTAATGGTAAAGCCCCAGGATGCGTTTATCAATTGCAATGAATGTGCCACACTAATGAAGGATGTTCATGTGGGAGGGTGTGGGAGGTGTGGGGAGTGGGGCATACGGGAATCCCTATATCTTTTGTGTAACATTTATGTAAACTCAGTATCTTTTAAAAAATGATAATAAAAAAAAGTTAGTAGCTAAACGGAACATATGACTAAAGGATGTTTTTCTTAAGACAGGAGAAATTACAACTTGTTTGTATAGTTCATCATTGAATTACAAAACTCTCCAACAACAACACAGATTCAGATGAATTTGACTGTGTCCTCTTAGAATTCTTTTGATGTACCAATGTGATTCATTTGTCTCTTATTATTCTCTTTGGTTATAGATTTATCTAATGAACTACATTTTAGTAGCTTATAAAATAAACAAGATATATTCTTTTATTTATTTATTTATTTATTTTTTGCTAAAAAGTCCTTTATTGTAAAATTGTAAAATAAATAGAAAAACAGATGGAAAGAAATTACAATTTTAAAAGAGATTGCAAGGCCAGGTTAGATTTAATATAATCAATTATAAAAAATAGCATAGCAACAAACCTTCATAAATGAAAATATTTCAAATATAATAGCAACTAATTATAACATAATTCTAATTTTTATATTACAGCTCTATTGGGCATAATAATCTATAAGAATTAAATAAATTATTGATTTATTTAATTTCCATTTAGGCCATAATTCTTTTTATTGGAGGTCCCGGGGATCGAACCCAGGTCCCTCCATATGGGAGACGGACGCCCAACCATTTGAGCCACATCCGTCCCCCACATAATTCTTTCTAGATAATTAAATTCCTATTTGAGAGTTGAGCACAACTTATAGATATATTCTATATTTAAAAAAAAGATAACGGATATAATGTTGATGTATGGCACAATGCAAGAAATAAAAAATACACTGGGTTATTAATACGGGAAGCAGGAAAAGGGGGAGGATGTTGGCTATATGGGAGTTCCCTATATTCAAATCCTCTTTGAAGACAAAACAAAAAAAAGGTAAGACACTGGGGAAGAAATGGAAGAGGTTGTCACTGTACACACAGGACAACAGATATTACAGTGATGAATGGCAAAACGTCACAAAAATTTAATATTTTTCATTATTTTTTAATATCCCAATTTTAAAATTTTAATTTAGGTTTAGTTTTACTAAATTATTATGTATTTTATTTCTTATGTTTAAACCTATCATTCTTATTTCATTTTCCAATTAATTGTATTTGGCAATATTCTTAGCTTCATTTTTGAAGAAGTTTTGGACCACAGAAGGGTTACAACTGTGGCAGGGGAGGATCATGTTGTGGGGAGTCATTAATGGGGGATACATGGGGGATACATGGAAGGAAGTCCACTTGGGCATAGATGGGTATATAAATGTGTTCAAATGATCATGGGGCATTCTCATAGTGGGTAGAGATTCACAAAATAACCGCAAGAGTATTGAATTCCCATCCGGGGGAGTTCTGCCTCATTCTCCAATGGAACAGCAACAATCGCCCAAACACAGGGGAAATGACTAGTGAAGAAAGATGGTCTCTTGATGGGCCCTTGATATTGACAACTATGTTTATGAGCCTTTGCTCTTGAAATGGCAGTGACTAATAGGGCAGGACAGGCCAGTATGCGAAGCCCTCAATATTGTTGCAAGTAACTATGGATCTTGTTCTTCAAGGAGTGAAGCTTGGTGGTTGCCATGGGTCCTGAGGGGAGGGGGGAGTGAGGAATAGACTAGATGGAACATAGGGCATTTTGGGGGCATTGGAATTGTTCTACGTAATCTTGCAATGACAGATACAAGCCATGTTCAATTTTGTAAAAACTTATAAAAGTGTATGGTCCAAAATGTAAACCATATTGTAAATCATTTACCATGGTTAGTAGCAATGCTTCAATGTTTGTACATCGATTGTAACAAATGTACCATCCACATGTAAAATATTGTTAATAGGGGAAAGGGGGAAAGTGGGAAGTTATTGAGAATATGAGAAACCCCTATATTCTGTATGTGACTTTTCTGTAACCTAAAGCTTCTTTGAACATAAAATGAAAAAAAAAAAAGACACTGGGGTGAATAAATGGAAGAAAATGTCACTGTACATACAAGATAACAGATCTTACAGTAATGAAAGACATAATACTAAAATTTTTAAAATTTTGTTATTTTTATTATTTTTTATTCAACTTTTTAAAAAAGTTTGTATTTTATTTTTTTAAACTACCATTTCATTTTCTTATTAATTTTATTTGGTTATTTTGTTGGCTTCATTTTCTAAGAAGTTTTGGATCACAGAAGGGTTACAACTGTGGCATGGGAGGATCATTGGTGCAGGGTGACAGTCATGGGGGATGCATTGGAGGAGGTTCACGTGGGGCATACCTCTAAAGCATATGAATGAGTTCAAGTCTTCATGGAAGGGGACGGATGTGGCTCAAATGGTTGGGTGTCTGTCTCCCATATGGAGAGACCTGGGTTCAATTCCCTGGACCTCCCAGTAAAACAACAACAACAACAACAACAACAACAACAAAAAAAAACTGATTGTCTATAAGTCTTCATGGGGCATTGTCATGGTGGGTGGAGATCCACATAATAACAGAAAGAATATTGAATTCCCATCCTGGGGAGTTCTTCCACATTCTCTAATGGGATAGCAAGAATTCCCCAAGTACAGGGGCAGTGGCTAGAGAAGGAGGATGGACTATTGATGGACCCTTGATATTGATGATTGTACTTATGAACCTTTTCTTTTGAAATTGAAACTTAGCCTAGTATTATAGTTTGCCTAAGAATTACATCCTGACAGCCTCCTTGTTGCTCAAATATGGCCTATCTCTAAGCAAAACTTAGCATATAAATGCATTACCTTCCCCGTGGCATGGGACATGACTCCCAGGGATGAGCCTCCTTGGCACCGAGGGACTATTACCAAGTACCAACTAGCAATGCAACCAGAAAAAGATGTTGACCAAAAGGGGGAAAGGGTAAAATGAGTTTACATGGCTAAGAGACATTAAAGTGTGTCGGGAGGTCTTTCCAGAGTTTACACTTATGCATGTCTCGATAGGATCTCATTGATTTCCAGTAAATATTGCCTCAAATAGCAGGGGTCCTGAGGGAAAAACAGGTGTGATATAGGGACAATTGAGGGAAATTTGAATTGTCCTGAATAACATTAGAGGGACAGATACAGGCTATTATATATCTTGTCATAACTTACAAATTGGTGTGGAAGAGAGATTAAACTATAATGTAAACTATAATCCACACTTAGTGGCAATGCTCTAATATGTATTTATAAATTGTAACAAATGTACCATACTAATGAAGGATGCTGTTAATGTGGAAAAGTGTGGGAGGGCTAAGGAGTGGAGCATTTGGGAATCCCCTATTTTTTTATGTAACATTTATGTAATCTAAGTATCTTTTAAAAAAAAAATTAAAAAAAATATATATATAAAGATCAGATGGTAGGTATTAAAAAAAAAAGACTAGTAATGCACAATTTGAGGAGGAAGTCAGGATAAGAAAATTCCATTTACAGTAGCAATGAAAATAATCAAATATTTAGGAATAAATTTAACCAAGGATGTAAAGCACTTGTATTCAGAAAACTACAATGCATTATTTTTTAAAAATATACTCTTTCATTTTTAAAAAAGAAACAAACTGTTTCTGAAGAGATGGTCTGGAAACAAACTCTTGCATCAATGGTCAAGTGATTTTTGACAAGCCTGTCAAACTCACCCAGCTCAGACAGAACAGTCCATTCTACAAATCGTGCTGGGAGAACTGGATATACATAGCCAAAAGAAAGAACACCCCTACCTCACAGCTTATACAAAAATTAACTCAAAATGGATCAGACACCTAAACATAAAAGCAAGAACCATAAAGCTTCTAGAAGAAAATGTAGGGAAACATCTTCAAGACCTGGTGGTAGGCGGTGGATTGTTAAAAGAGATAAGAGGAGTACTGAAATGAACTACTGATGTTTAATGTATGTAAAAGTTTTAATTAACTTTACTGTAAAAGTGTGGAAATGTATAGAGTCAATGGTAATACATTATAGTGAGTAACACCTGGTGTATAAATGGGAATGTGCCTGGAAAGGGTAGTCTAGGGATGTAAATGTCAGTTGAGAGAAAGCTAGAGAATAATCTAGGGATTGAATAACCGTGAACCCAGAGGTGGATGAGAATTGTGGTTGATGATACAGATGCAAGAGTGTCCTTCTGTGAGCCAGAACAGATGTACATCACTATTGCAGGGTGATGGGAATATGGAGAAGCATGAAGAAAAATACAGCTGGAGTGAACTATGGACTGTGGTTTAACAGCAAAAGTGTAATATTCATGTATCTATGCCAAAGATGTACTGTGTTGATAATGGGGGAGTATCGAAAAACTGTGCCAAATGTACACTATGGGCCATAGTTGGTGGTAATAGTCTGATAAATATTATCTCATAATCTGCAATAAATATTCCACCACGGTGTGGTGTGTTGATGAAGGGGTGTTGTATGGGAATTCTACACATGTGCATGATTGTTTTATAAGTTCACAACTTCTGTAATAAAAATATATTTAAAAAATAATAGGATGGGTTGGGGAAAATATATCAAATATAATACATGGACTATAGTTAGTAGTAAGAGTTTGATGATATTCTTTTAGAATTTTTAACAAATGTCTCACAACAATGCAAGGTGTTGGTGCTAGGTTGATGTATGGGACCCTTGTATGATGTTATGCATGTTTGTTTTGTAAGTTCACTATTTTTACTAAACACTTACTGTTTATGTATGTTCATGTATGAATGATATTAAAATAATAATAATAGAGAAAGTTGGGGGAAAAATACACCAAATGTAAGATACTTGCTTAGAAGTAATATTTTGAGGATGCTCTTTCATCATTTGTTAAAAATGTTTCACAACAATGCAAGGTATTGTTGGTGGAGTGAGGTATGAGAGCCCTGTATGATATTAAGCATGTTTGTTTTATAAGTTCACAACTTTTACTATATACTTATTATTTATGTACATTTATGTATGAGTGATATACTTCAAGAAATTTAAAAAAAAAAAAAAAAAAGGCCAGGCACCTACATTCCACACCACTGAACCATAAATATGCTACCTGCATAATGTCAGTCTTGGGACACCAGGCCTGATCAGGCATTGAAAGGAATTCACAAATTGGCCCCATTGTCTTCTTGGGGATGGTGACCCAGAACTATGAAGGGTGCAAGTACAGTTGCCCAGCCATTTGCTCCACTCGGGGTTCAGTCCCAGAGGACTAAGGAACAACTAGCTCCTTATTTTGTGGACCTCACCCTACCCATGTCTTTCCCTGGCACTGCAGGTGGATGTGTCCTGGAACCATAGATGGAGTATGGACACAGAAGGGGGACCTGACACCTCTCCCACACTCCTGAAAAGGGCACCCTCTATGCCCCTGAGCCCACAAACAGGATGGTCCCCTCCATGTCTAACAATCCCTGGGGAACACTGTCATTGTGGAGTTCTACCTGCTTGCTGAAAAGCCAGATTATCTAGGAAGTTGCACGTAGCCAGACACAGAGACGGCAGCCAACAGACACAAGGGGTGAAGAATGAGATGCTTGTGAAAAGGCAAGACAAAGCACTCGAGCACCTGACTCCGTTCAAATGGTCACCCAGCCTTTCTGCATCCCATGGGATGGAGTCCTCTATTAGACCAGTGGGTGGTCAGGTGCCATCTTGTTCACGCCTAATCTTGCCACTGGTTCAATGTCAATCTTTGGACACATGGGCCCCATCAGGCTTTGAAAGGCAAGCACACTAAGTGATGTGAGTGCACCTGTGAGTCCCCACGCTTTTGGGTTGGCAAGGATAGAAATCCAAAGCAACCTTACACATCTTTTCCTTTCCTGTCCCTTGCCTACATTTCCACAAAGCAGGGAAGATTATGGGAAAAACACCTTTCCAGGATGTTCCTTGAACTCTTAACAGCTCACCTTTGAGGCACTGGCCAGAAAAGAAGGTAAAAAGAGCACAAACATACTTAGGCAGAGGAACCCAGTCCCAAAGAAAAATGACCTGAAACAAAGAAGGCATCCACAGAAGAACCCACGGAACCATGTTGTCCTGTGCCTGACACTGGCCCCAAGTGGACATCATTAGGAACCATCAGCGGAAACCCATTTTCCTTTATTTGTATTCTTATATCTGACCACACTCTAATAGATCTCTCCAAAGCCAGGATCAATGTGTTTCCAGGCTGTTTAAAAAAATGTTCATAAACACCTACTGTGATACATAAAGCCAAATCCACAAAAGGCCCTCCCCTTGTCACATAGCCCAGACAGAGAGGTAAGTCCCAGTGTGAGGTCTTCCTTTTCAGTCTTTGGAATATTGAAATATGCACAACGGGATGAGTGTGCATACATACGAGGGGAGGGGAAGGTTTGTTTCCACCATAGACTGGGTGTACACAGGCGGAGAGCTGTGGACTGGTATCCCTGCGGACATATAGTTTGGACTCAGGGTAGATGGCCGTCATGGAACTTAAGCAGTTCAGGGAATTATTGACTTTTTCACTCCACCTCATGGGACCAGCATTTCTGAAGGACTCAGTTCCCCCTCCAAGTGCAGTGTGAGTAGCCTGATGGATGAAGAACAAGCCACTACTGAAGGGTGTTCTTACTCTTTTCAGTTTAGCAATGCTACCAGGAGAGGATGTAAGATTCTCTCAGAGACTCCAAGCCGGGTGCCAAAGGAATTCTGTGTCCTCAGTAGTAGTGTGAATCAACTCAGTCCAAGGGCCCTTTCCTTTGAATTTCAACCTCACTTTTCCCCAGCCATCGGACAAAGGCAAGGCTTTGAAAACAGAACTTGCATCTCAGTTTTCAGATGTTCTGATTGTACCCAACCCAGGTAGCCTCTCACTGTTCTCCTGAGGCCCAGGAGAAAGGGGGAAAAGAGCCATGGACGGACCAGTAAAGGGTAAGCTTCCACCACCGCTCTGTTGCCCTGGCCCACACAGTCTCATCTGTCCTGAAGAAGGTTTCAAGTGGAATGAAGACCAAGGCATCTAGATGGTCCTTAGGGGCTGCCTGAGCTTCCAAGTAGGGTTAGATAGATCCCCTTCACACGAAGCTAAAATCTTGAGACTCCCCTTTGCCAAGGTGTTCATGACATATTTTGCTTTAGTTCCTATCCTTACACAGAGGTCTGTGTACCTATAAATAACAAATAGGGGCCACCCAAGGCTCTAAAGTCCCCAAGAAACAGCCACAGGAATCGCCCCATTACAACAGACCTTCCGGATTCTTTGCTCCTGGGCTGCGACAAGGAACGGTGATGGAGTTGCATTGTACTGAAACTCAGCTTGGCCTCATTTGGTCTTTCTTGCACCAAGGAAAGTCTGAGCCACAAGACCCATGTATTCTGGAGCCCACCTTCCTTAATGTCAGAAAGGATGTCCATATCCTTTTGGGAGCCTCACACCTAGATCCATATCAGCCTCCGGGATCCCTGAATCGAGGTCCATGTCCCACACGTCTCAAGAGTGATAGTGACACCATCCTCCTAACCCTTGGTCTCAACCTGAATAGGCCAGTTCTGCCTGTTTGGGAAGACATCTGCACATCCTGCGGCTGCACTCTATTCCAAAAGACAAGGTGCTGGTCTGGGTTCAAGAGGCCCACAGGGGCAACCAGGCCTGCGCCTGCAGTAGTGGGGTCCAATAAGATGGTGTGAATATAGGCCTTGTGGGGATAGACAGAGAAGAAGGTTGAGACCCAATGCTCATCCCACTACAGAGGACTTTCTAAACTACTAGGACAGCATGGATTTCAGCTCACCTCCTGAAGCTGTAAAAACAAAGGGTTGAAGTTTGGGCCTTGAGACCTCCTTTTGGACTCAGGAGAAAAGACACAGGGCAGAGCTGAGCAGAACACTCCCAGATAGGTTGGAGCCAGGAGAAGGAAGAGGCCCAGCGGTTCTAACACAAGTGGTGATGGGGACAATCAGAAGCATTCCAGAAATGTCTGGCTCTCCAGGACTATGAACCTGCTTCTGGCCAGGGCAGAATTATGTAATGGGTGGTGGAGCTAGGTCTGCTTCTGTGCATGAATGTACATGTGTATATGACAGTGAATGTGTGTGACTGACTGTGCACACATGTGTGGCAGAGGGTAAGAGGTCATCCAGAAAAGGAAGGTGATCACACCACCAGAAAGAAGGGTGGTCATGCAGAGGCATCTCAAAGTGCCTTTTGGGAAGCTTTCCAGAACTCTACCTTGATTTCCAAGGGTGAGGCACTTTGGGGCTTGAGACTTGGAGAGGCAGAGGTGACCTGAAGGAAGGAAAAGGCATTCTTTCCCATTGGCTCCAGGCTCCGATGTCCTTTTGGGGTTGGTGATCCAGAATTGTGCCGCCTGCAAATGCAGCTGCCCAGGCTGCTGCCCCCACTTGGGATTAGGTCATGGAGCTTTGATAAGAGGCCTTTGCCCGAATGCAGCTAAGCCCCTGAAATGGCACTGTGTGTGCCATTTCTTCTGCTCAGATAACAGGCGCTTCAATATTGGCTCCTTCTGGTGAAGCCCCTTCCTTCTTGACTCTACTGGCCAGCCTAAAAGCATTCTCGGGCTCTCCTGGCCCCTGTGTTGTCTTCCCAGTGCCCTATCTCCCTAAATGGGATAAGGAATTGTAAAGGCCCACCTCTTGCACGAAGGGAAGGTCTTTCTGGGGATTTCACTGTGGCCCAGAGGGGCTCCCTGGTTCTGGGTCTCTCTTAGGGGGACCTCCAGGCAAACAAGCAGGGGGAAAACATCCTGAGTCCTCTGTTGTGGCTTCTTTGGAGCTGCTTCAGCCAGTCCCACCCAGACTTGGCTGCCAACAAGGCCCTATCCTTTCTTCCTGAGTTGGTCCTGCCTAGAAAAATGGCTGCTCTATCCTTGTCCTGCTGCCTATCTCTGGAGTGTCCATGGCAGTAGGAGGCCAAAAGCCACACTTTCCCCATGCATCCGGAGGGCTCTACTCCTTCTGGATCCCTCTCCTTTGTCTTGCTTTGGAACCTGCTGTTCTTCCAGGGCCTTCCCAGCAAGCAGCAAAGATGGCACCATGGGATTGGCAAACAAGATCCGCTTGATGGCAGTAAAGCACCACAGATACCATCCTGCCCTCACCACTTGGCCAATTCCTCCACCCTCTGAGAGGCAAAAAACATGAACGAATATCCAACCCCTGTACAACAAGGTGGCTCCTTACCTAGGCCAATTTTCAAGAGCCAGCACATACAACTTCTGTCCTCCTCACATGGGAACTGTCCACCTTTGTGAGTGCTCGGCCTCCTAACTCACAAGAGGTTTGACAGCCCAGTGAGATCACTACTTTATGGATTTCATTCTATCTGTGTGTCTTCTTGGAAGTCAATTTGGGTCGAGTCCTGAATTCACAGATGGAGTCTAGACTCAGAAGGGGAAAGGACACCTCAAATACCCTCCCTCACAGGGCAAACTCCATGCCCCCCCCCCCCCCGGGGCCACCCCCCCCCACGAGGCCCCCCCCACGATGCCACCCCCACCCACCCACCAACACCTAGAGAACACTGTCATTGGAGCATTCTTCCTACTCTCTGAAAGGCCAGCTTGACTGTGAGGTCACGAGGAGTAAGACAGAAAGAGAGGAAGCCAAGAGACATGGGTGTGAATGGTGAGGTGCTTGTGAAAAGGTGAGACAAGACCCCTAAGCAACCAGCTCAGCACACATGGCCACACTGACTTTTTAAAATTTATTTTTATTTTTTTAAAGATACTTAGATTATACAAATGTCATATGAAACATATAGGGGATTGCCATAATGCCCCACTCCCCACACTTCCCATATTTTCCCACATAAACAACATCATTAGTGAGGTACATTCATTACAATTGATGAACACATTTTGAAGCATTGCCACTAAGCGTGGATTAAAGTTTACACTGTAGTTTACACTCTCTTCCACCCAATTCTGTAAGTTATGGCAAGATTTATAATGGCCTGTTCCTGTCATTACAACATCCTTCAGGACAATCTCCAAGTCCCAAAAATGCCCCTGTATTACAGCTGTTTTTCCCTCTTCCTGCCCTCAGAACCTCCAGTGGCCACTGTCTCCATATCAATGATATAATTTCTTCCATTGCTAGAATCACAATAAGTCTAGAGTAGAATACCAGTAAGTCTACTTTAGTCCATAGTTCATTTCCCAATACTGAGGATTCTGGGATGGTGATGCCCACTCCACCTCTAATTGAGAGGGGACTGTGATCCCATAGAGTCAATGGATGGGACTCTCTTACTAGCAGTTGTAGACTCTCTCGATTCCTTGGTTTGGTAGTTGTCCTTCATCACCTCCATGTTAGTTGTCCTGGGTGAGACCAATGAACTGGAGAGTAGGTGTTGCAACTCCGCTGAGATTCAGGGCACAGATAGCACATGGACAGCTACCAACTGTACACCTACCAACTCTAGTACTAATTTTAGGTTCTAATAGAAGGAAAGAAGAGCCACGTGTAGGGAAACTGCAACTGAGTCCATCTCTGTCACACTGGGGAGCATAAATTCCAAAGTAGGGCCCACTGGCAAGGCACCAATCTCCTGAGCTACCTTCCCCGACTATAGTGTCTGGATGTCTCCAGAGCCCTCAGGAGCCTCACTATATAGGGGTAGTATCTCTGGCAGTCAAAGAGATCCTGCTGAGACGTACATAGCATAACCTCTGGAATGACCTCCCTACACACTCTGAAATCTCTTAGCCATGTAAACTCATTTGTCTTTGCCTTTTCCCTGCTTTGGTCAAGGTCTTTTTCCAGTTGCATTGCTAGTTGGTGCTTGGTAGTAATCCCTCAGTGCCAAGGAGGCTCATCCCCAGGAGTCATATCCCAAGCTGGGTGAAAGGTAATGTGTTTATATGCTGAGTTTGGCTCAGAGAGACACCACATTTGAGCAACAGAAAAGTTAGGTTACAGAAAAGTCATGTACCAAATACAGGCACCCTATAATACTAGGCTAAGTTTTAATTTCAAGAGTAAAGGTTCATATGCACAGTCATCAATATCAAAGGCCTGTCAATGGACCATCCTCCTTCCCTAGTCATTGCCCCTGTACTTGGGGGATTCTTGCTGATGCATTAGAGAATGTGGCAGAGTTCTCCACGATGGGAATTTGATATTCCTCCGGTTATTGTGTTAATCTCCACCCACTGTGACAATGCCCCATGAACATTTGAACACATTTATATACCTTATATCTATGCCCAGGTGAGCTTCCTCCCATGTATCCCCCATCACCAATGACCCTCCCTTGCCACAGTTGTAACCCTTCAGTGATCCGAAACATCTTCAAAAATGAAGCCAATAAAATAGCCAAATACAATTAATAAGAAAATGAAATTATAATAATAGTTTGAAGAATACAAAATGAAATACAATAAATAAATAAATAAATAAAAATTTGGGATAATAAAAAATAATGAAAATATACCTAAAAATTTGACATTTTGCCTTTCATCACTGTAAGATCTGTTGTCCTATATGTACAGTGACATTTTCTTCCATTTATCCCCCCAGTGTCTTACTTTTTTTTTTTTTTTTTTTTTCATTTTGTCCTCAAAGAAGTTTTAGGTTACAGAAAAGTCATGTACCAAATACAGGGGACTCCCATATACACAACAAACTCCCCCTTTCCCCAGTTCCCCTATTAATAAGATTTTATATGTGGATGGTACATTTGTTACAACTGATGTACAAATATTGAAATATAACTACAAACCATGGTAAATGGTTTACATTTTGGACCACACTTCTATAAACTTTGATGCAATTCAACATGGCTTGTATCCATCATAGCACAATCATGTAGAACACTTCCATCTCTCCCCAAATGCCCCCTGTTCCATCTATTCTATTCCTTTCTCCCCCTCCCCTCAGAACCCATGGCAACCACAAGGCTTCACTCCTTGAAGGACAAGATTCATAGTTACTTACAACAGCACTGAGGGCTAGACACAATGGTCTGACCATCCCTATTACACACTGCCCATGCTCTCGAGAGATTCCTGCCCCTCTATTTGAGAACAGAGAGGGCCTACCCAGGATGGGAGTCCACAACCTTGCCACTCATTAGGTGGGTCTCAACCCATTGATATAACACACTATGACAAGATGAACATGCACACACTCCCTAGAAGCCTGCCCCAGGTGCACCCAGTCCCAAATGCCCCCTACATCCAACACTCAAAACCAGCAACCCTCACTTGTCCTATTGCCAAAAGAGTATTCCCAGAATTGTAGTTTTAAACACATACCCATGCCCAGTGTTCACCTGCTCCGTCCCCCAACCCTCCCCTCAGTCCCATGGACAGTCCAACACACCCTCCCCACCCACCCCCCTGACAAACCAACACCACCCAAACTAAAAGTGTCAGTACACCACTGTCATGCCCCTCCACTGTACACACTTCTACCTTATTATATATTTTGCCCATATGGGCGCTGGCTCACAACCTTCTTCTCTCTTTTTATTTCCTGTAAACCTATCTTCCAGACCTTAGCTTTAGGAGTTTGCTCAATTTGCGTAATTCTATCAGTGAGGTCATGTAATATTTATCCTTCAGTGCTTGGCTTGCTTCACTCAACATAAGGTCCTCAAGATTGATGAATATTATCCCGTATGTTAATAACGTATTCCTTCTTACAGCTGAGTAATATTCCATTGTATGTATATACCACAATTTGTTTATCCATTCATCTGTTGAAGGGCATTTGAGTAGATTCCAACTGTTGCCAAGAGTGAATAATGCCGCTATGAACATTGATGTGCATTTATCTGTTCATATCCTTGCTTTCAGTTCTTCTGGGATATACCCAGCAGTGAGATTGCTGGATCATATGGCAGTTCTATAGTTAGTTATCTGAGGAATCGCCAAACTGTCCTCCACAGAGGTTGCAACATTCTACATTCCCACCAGCAGTGGGTGAGCAGTTCCCATTCCTCTACATCCTCTCCAACACTTGTAGTCCTGTTTTTTAAATAGCTGCCAGTCTAATGGGTGTAAGATGATATCTCATTGTAGTTTTGATTTGCACTTCCCTAATAGCTATCTATGTTGAGCTTCTTTTCATTTGCTTTTTAAAAGCCATTTGTATTTCTTCTTTGGAGAAGTGTCTATTCCAATCACTTGCCCATTTTTTTTTTTTTTTTTGGTTTAAATATATATTTTTTTATTTTTAAAAGATACTTAGATTACATAAAATGTTACGTAAAAAAATATAAGGGATTCCCATATGCCCCACTTCCCAAACCTCCCGATTTTCCCCACATTAACTACTTTCATTAGTATGGTACATTCATTGCAATTGATTAACACATTTTGGAGCATTGCCGCTAAGCATGGATTATAGTTTACATTGTAGTTTACACTCTCTCCCACTCAATTCTGTAGGTTATGGCAGGATATATAATGGCCTGTGTCTGTCGTTGCAAGGTCATTCAGGACAATTCCAAGTCCCGAAAATGCCCCCATATTCCACTTCTTTTTCCCTCTCACTGACTTACGCACCTCCAGTGGCCACAGTCTCCACATCAATGATATAATTTCTTCCATTGCTAGAATCACAATAAGTCTATAGTAATCTACTATAAGTCCAATCTAGACCATATTTTATTCCCCAATCCTGAGGATTCTGGGATGGTGCTTCCCAATCTACCTCTAATAGAGAGGAAGCTTCGATCCCATATGGCTGATGGATGCAACTCTTGCATGCAGTAGTAGACTCTCTTGGTTTGTTGGTGGGGTGGTTGTCCATCCTCACCTCCTTGTTAGTTTTCCTGGGTTAGTCCAATGAACTGGTGAGTAGGTGTTCCAACTCTGCTGAGGCTCAGGGCCCAGCTGGCACATGGACAGCCCAGAGATTCAAGTCTCTTGGATGTACACCTACCAAGCACCTATTTCTTCTGTATCCCTCAAAGAGGAACTGCCCCCATTGGTGTATGTTATTCTACCTACCCTATAGGAGCTCTGTGAAGTCCAAGATCCCTGGAGGCAATCGGATGTGTGACTCAAGGTCACTAAGCCAGGTGCTGAAATAGGGGTCTTTGGTGTGACAGCTGGCTCCCTACTTACCTTTGTATACACTTCATTTTTGGCAGAAAACTGGGAGTGTCGAGTGCAAGGAGGAAGATCCTCAAGCCTGTTGCCTTTTTTTTCTTTTTATTCACACACCATATAATTGATATAGTCTATAATCAATGGTTCTCAATATAATCACAGAGTTGTGCATTTATCATCCCAATTTTATTTTTAAAGATTTATTTTATTTATCCCCCACCCCTTGCCACTTGCGCTCGTTGTCTGTTCTCTGTGTCCATTCACTGTGTGTTCTTCTGTGTCTGCTTCTCTTCTTGTCCTCTTTAGGAGGCACCAGGAACTGATCCCAGGGCCGTCCAACGTGGGAGAGGCACTCAATTGCTTGAGCCACCCCAGTGGGCCAGCTCTCTGCGCAGGCCAGTCCACCTTCACCAGGAGGCCCCAGGAACCAAACCTGGGACCCCCCATATGGTAGATGGGAGCCCAATCACTTGAGTCGCATCCGCTTCCCCATCCCAATCAATTTTAGAACATATTAATACTTCAAAAAGAAAAACCTAATACCCCTTATTACAGCTGGCTCCCCTACCATGTTATCTGTAAATGTCATCATTGGCAGAAAACAAGAGTGCCAAATGCTAGGAGTCACTTTTTTTTAAATTAGAGAAGTTGTGCACTTACATGATTTGTGTTTCACCATACTCTTAAGTCCAGTGTCTATTGGCTGCCCCATCTCATTTCTGTTTCCTTCAGCCCTAATTGTCCAGGTGGTATTTCAGTGAGGTGTGAGAAAGTACAAATGACATAGTTCCCTGGTGGCAGTGTGAAGCAAGGGTGGTGGTGGTATTGGGTCCAACTCTGTTGGTAGACTCAATATCGGTCTTAAAGACTCAACCAACACAGTAAATGCCTTGAGAAATTGTGATTCCTTCTTGTCCTGGAGGTGACCTAACACAACCTCACAGCAACAAGGCCCTGCATCATTGACCACAAGATGTGGATGGCAGCTCCTTTAAAGTGGCCAGGCTCCTGATCCACCCAATTTCAGGGAAGCTGACACTGAGTGGCAGTTTTTAAACATTTCAAAGGGAGAAGTGAGAGAATGTCTAGGAAGGGCCTCTTGGCATTTCTGGTGCAATACTGCCCTCAAGATGAACTTGATCAGCCATCCCATGAAGGCTTTGGTATCAGTAAAGTCAGGGTCCTTTCTTGTCCAAATGAAAGGGGCCTTAAAGCCAAGTTCCTCTGAGGCTTGGGAAAACTCAGAACCCAAACCATGGTCCTGCTAAGGAAGGTCGAGAGCCAGGCACCAGAACAAAGTTTGGCCTAGGTGATCAACATGTCTTGTCCAGACTACAGAAGCCACTGTGATAGAGGCTCACTAGAAGGTTCTGTGTGTTCTCCTCCGTTCCCTTTACTTTACATTGTCCCAGGGCCCTGTAGGCCTTTCATTTACACCTATCCCAGGAGTCTGAAACATACCAATTTCCCCTTCACATTGTGACTTTCCAGAAAGTTTTAAAAATCATGATAAGGTATGAGATAAGATAACACTGTGACATAGCATTTCTTCTGGAGTATTTAGTAAGGTAAAGGGACTTTTGTGGATTTGGCTCGGTTACTTCTAGCCAGATCTACTGGAGAGCACTCAGTCTACTGAGCATTTTGGAACTTTGTTCATTGTAAAATCTTTCTCCCTTACAGAAATGAAAAGGCATCTAGAGTTGATTTGATTTCCACCATTGCAAAGTCAAACACATAGGACTCAAATGTGTACTCACACATCTTTGTGTGTTCCCTGAAGGGCAGTAGGGGGGGTGGGGGGATTGGGATGGGGTATGGACATGGTGGGAGGGACAGTATCGGTTCTACCTTCTGTATATAGACTTTACATAAGTTTTTAGGACTCAAGGCAAATGTAGTGCCAGTTAGATAAAGATGGGTATGTTGTGATCCACAAAGAAGTTGTTTGTCCTGATGGGACCAAATTCCTTCCTATCACTTTCTGTGGGGAAACCCTAACCACCCCCCCTGGGGAGTGGGGCCTAAGACTTTGGAGCTAGCTTCTCAAAAGTGGTCGAATTCTTGAGCTGCTAGTTTTAGTGAGGTTGAACACTTTGTGTTTTTTCTTTTGTAAAGGGCGGAGGGAGCCACCATCAAGAAGGATGTGTAAGCGTTTCTGGTGCAATGCTGCCATCAAGTGGAAGTCGTTTGTTTATCCCATGACTCCTTTGTGGCTTCCTGGGGAAGCCATGAAATTGAGTAAAGTCAGGACCTTATGCAGGAGAAAGGACAAGGGCCTAAAAGGTGCAAAGCTCTTGTGAGGTATGGGAGAAGTGAGAAGTTCCTCCTCCTCCTGCCTCAGAAGTTCCAGAGCCAGGCTGGACAGGCAGGTTGGACACAGTAAGCCATATCTGGCCAGGACTTGTGGAGGCAGCTCCAAATGAGGCAGAGCAAAAGGCTCTGTTTGAAGAACAGAAGGTTGAAGAAGGTTGAAGAACAAGGTATCACTGGAGGGTCATCTTGGTCTTTTCAGATTCACAATGCTATCAAGGGAGGCTCAACGATTTCAGCATGGAGAGACCTCTCTGCCTGGTGCCAAAGCAATTTTCTGTGTCTTCGGTAGTACAAATCATTGCAGTCCAAAGGCCCTGCCCTTTGAATTTTACCCTCCAGTATTCCTGCAAGGGACAAGGCTTCCAAAACAGAACTAGCATCTCAGTTTTCAGATGGTCTGACTTTACTGGACCTGAGGTGCTTCTCGCTGTTCTCCTGAGGCCCAAGGGAAAGGGGGAAAAGAGGCAGGGACTGATCAGTAAAGGGGCAAGTGTCCACTGCCACTCTTCTGTTGCCTTTGCCCAGTGTCTTTTGACATGCAGAATTTTTCAAGTGGGATGAAGTCCATCCTGCTGAGCTGGTCCTTGGCTGCCTGCACTTCAAAGACAGCTCAGAAATGTGCCCTTCATGCAGAACTAAAATCTAGAGCCTGCATTTTGCAGAGGTATTCATGACACATTTTGCTTTATTTCTGATACCTGCACAGAGGCCTGGGTATCCACAAATCATAAGCAGGGGCCATCCCAGTCTCCGATGTTCCCAAGAAAACAGCAACAGGAATTGCCTTGCTTCAAGAGTCCTTCCCGATCCTTTGCTCCTGGGCTGCTACAAGGATGGGTGATGGAGGTACTGAACTGAAACTCACTGGGCCTCATTTGCTTTTCCTATCATCAAGGAAAGTCTGAGCCACAGGTCCCACAGGATTCTGGAGCCCACCTTCCCTCTGGTCATAGTAGATGTCCATACACTTTCGATAACCTCACACTCAGATCCATATCAACCTCTGGGATCCCTGGTTCGAGGTCTGTGTCCCTCACATGATGAACGTGATAGTGATACCATCTTTCTACCCCTTGGACTCAGCCTAAGCCAGTTCCTCCTGTTTGGGAAGGTATATGCACTTCATGTGCCTGCACTTTACCTGGAGATATGGGGCCAGTCTAGATTCAAGGGGCCCATATAGGCCACATGGCCTGCAGCCATGGTGGTGGAGAACAATCAGATCTGGTGAGGGAAGGCCTTGCCGATATAGGAAGAGTAGAAGGTCGAGACCCAGTGATCTTCACACCCCAGAGGACTTTCCAAACCACTAGTACAGTGCATGATTCAGCCTCCGGGTGCTGTGATAGGAAGGAGTTGAAGCTTGTGCCTTGAGACCTCCTCCTGGACCCAGGATCAAAGACAGAGGGCAGAGTTAAGCAGGAGAACATCCCCAGGCATGTATAGATCTAGAAAAAGGAAGAGGGTCCCAGAGTTTCTACCACAAATGGCAACAGGGAGAGTCAGAAGCTTACGAGAAATGCCTGGCTCTCCAGGCCTATGAAATTGCTTCCTTGCTAGGGCAGAAGTACTCAAACGATGGTGGAGCTAGGGCTGCTTGTGTGGCAGGGGGTGGGAGGCCACCCAGAAAAGGAGGGTGGTCATGCCAAGCTTGGGAGGGTGGTCACGCAGAGGCTTCTCAACCCAAGTGTCTTTCTCAAAGTTCTCCAGAACCCTTAGTCAATTACCAAGACTGAGGTGCTTTGGGGCTTGAGACTTGGACAGGCAGAGGTGACCTGAATGAAAGAAAAGGCATTCTTTCCCATTGCCCTCCAGGCCCCAATGTCCTCTTGGGGTTGATGACCCAGAACTGTGCTGCCTACAGATACAGTTGCCCAGGCAGCTGACCCACTTGGAGTTGGTCCCAGGACACTGAGGACAGGCCTTTTCATGAATTCACCAAATCCCCTGACATGGCACTGCATGTGCCATTTCTTCTCCTAGGGCCCTCCTGGCACCTGTTTACGCAGTGCTCCATCACCCTGAGCTGGACAGGGTGAAGGCCTGCCTCCTGCAGGTACAAGGGTAGCTTTCCACTTTGCATTAAGTGGAGGTCTTGGTGTTCTCCGTGGCCCAGAGGGGCTCCCCAAGGCCTTGCCTCGCTTAGCCAAACCACCTCATCCTGCTAGGCGAACATGCAGAATGAAAAGTGCCCAAAGAACTTTGCTGTGGCTTCTTGGGAGCTGCTTTCAGCAAGTCCCACCCAAACATGGCAGCCACCAAAGTCCCATCCTTGACTTGCTGTGTTGGACCTGCCTGGAAACATGGCTGTCCTTGTCCTGCTGCCTAGCTCTGGAGCTTCTGCAGCAGCAGCAGGCCAAAGGCCACACTTCTCCCATGCATCCTGAGAGCTCTTCTTCCTAGGGCCCTAACTTTACTTAGTTCCTTGGTGTCCCCAGTAGGTCTCAGGGTGGTGCCATTGGTTTGGAAAGTATATCCTCTTGATGGCAATATTACACCAGAAATGCTAAACTGCCCTCCCTGCACCCTTGGCCTCTTCCTCTGCCCTTTGAACAGGAAAAAAATGCCAACCAAAAGTCCAACCTCCCTACAGCTTGGCTGCTCCTCATCTTGGAGACATTTCAAGACCTACATTTTCTGTCCCCCTCAAACAGGAACTGTCCCAGTTGGTATACATTAGTCTACCTTCCCTACAGGAGCTCTGAAGTGTCCAAGGTTCCTTGAGGCAATAGGAGGTGTGACTCAAGGCTATTAGGCCAGGTGCTATATTAGAGGTCTTTGGTGTGACAGTTGGTTCCCAGTTACCTTTGTATACACCTCATCCTTGGCAGAAAACATGAGAAAACATGGGAGTGTCAAGTGCAAGGCAGAGGGTCCTCAAGCCTGTTGCCTTTTTTCTTTCTCTTTTATTCACACACCATATAATCCATACAAAGTGTACAATCATCGGCTCTCAGTATAATCACAGAGTTGTGCATTGATTACCCCAATCAATTTTAGAGCATTTTCATTGCTCCAAAAAGAAAAATTAGCTGGCACCCCTCATAAAGTATGTATACATATCATGATTGGCAGAAAACAGAGCATCAAGTGCTAGAATTCCACTGACTTTTTTTTTAATTAAAGAAATTGTGAGCTTGCAAAAACAATCGTGTATAATGTATAGAATTCCCATACATCACATCTCCACCAACACCTTACTTTGTTGTGGAATATTTGTTACAGATTATGAAAGAACATGATCATACTATTACCACTAATTATAGTCCATAGCATACACTTGGTATATTTTTTCCATACACCTTCTATTACTAACACTATGTATTAGTATTGTACATCCGTTACAGTTCATGAGGGAACACTCTCATATTTGTATTGTTCACCACAGTGCATGTTTTACCACATGGTTCACAATGTTATACAGTCCCATGCCTTGTACATTCTATCCAAAGTGTACACTCAGTGGCTCTCACTTTTATCACAGATTTGTGCAGTCATCGCCCCAGTAAACCTTTGAACCATTCTGCTGACTTTTGATTTGTGTTCCACCACACTCTTAAATCCAATGCCTCTTGGCTGCCCCACCCATTTTTGGCTCCTTCAGACTTCACTGTCAAGATGGTATTTTAATGAGGTGTGAGAATGTTCAAATGACAGAGTAAGTTTTTTTTAGAACCATAGGCTTGTGGTGCTGCCTCCTGCCCCTCCTGTTGCTGCCCTGAGTCACTGGCCGTGTAGCTCCAGTTGCCTGGCTTCCTGTACTAGCTGCTGATATTCTTACAACATGGCAGACATTGAAAACAAAGGACAGGTAAACTTGAGCAAGATTTGGATGATTTTGAAGAAGTAGAAGAAAACGAAACTGGTGAAGAAACAAAAATCAAAGCACGTCAGCTGATTGTTCAAATGATGCAAAATCCTCAAATTCTTGCAGTCTTTCCAGAAAGACTTGATGTTCTGGTAGAAACACCAATAGGATACATTGAAAGCTTCCCTAGGGTAGTTAAAAGATGAGTGAATGCCCTCAAAAACCTTCAAGTTAAATGTGCACAGATAGAAACCAAACTCTATGAGGAAGTTCATGATCATGAAAGTATGCTGTTCTCTATCAATCTCTATTTGATAAGCAATTTGTGATCATCAATGCAATTTATGAACCTATGGAAGAAGCAATTTGTGATCATCAATGCAATTTATGAAACTATGGAAGAAGATGAGGAAGATGAAATTTTGAAGGAACTGAAAGAAAAAGCCAAGACTGAAGATGTGAAAAAGGATGAAGAAAAAGAAGACCCTAAGGGAATTCCTGAATTTTGGTTGACTGTTTCAATAATGTTGACTTGCTCCGTGATATGGTTCAGGAACATGATGAACCTATTCTGAAACACTTGAAGGATATTAAAGTGAAGTTCTCAGATACTAGCCAGTTTATTAGTTTTGCCTTAGAATTCCACTTCGAAACTAATGAGTATTTCAGAAATGAAGTGTTAACAAAGACGTATAGGATGATGTCAGAACCAGATGATTCTGATGCCTTTTTTTTTGATGGACCAGAAATTATGGGTTGTACAGGGTGTCAGATAGACTGGAAAAAAAGGAAAGACTGTCACTTTGAAAACCATTAAGAGGAAGCAGAAACACAAGGGACATAGGACAGTTTGCACCATGACTAAAACCATTTCCAATGACTAATTTTTTTTTGCTCCTCCTGAAGTTCCTGAGAGTGGAGATCTGGATGCTGCTGCTGAAGCAATCCTTGCTATAGACTTTGAAATTGGTCACTTTTTGCATGAGCACATAATCCCAAGATCAGTGTTATACTTTACTGGAGAAGCTATTGAACATGATGAGGATGATTATGATGAAGAAGATGAAAAATCAGATGAGGCAGAGGAAGAAGAGGGAGATGAGGATCCAGACTATGACCCCAAAAAGGAACAAAACCCAGCAGAGTGCAAAAAGCAGTGAAGCAGGATATGTGTGGCCTTGAGAATGACTTGGACTGTAATAGCCTAAACACAACTATTATTTACATACAGCCTTATGTTTTGCATTTTCTTGATAAACTTGGTAATTATTTTAAAGGAAAGGAACTCCTATTTTAAACATCAATTTGTTCTACCTAGACTTTTAAATATAATTTTTCTGCCAGATACGGTGAACGTACAAACTCTCAAGCATGTTCATTAATTACTCACATAGTTTGGTTCTTGTGGAGTGCTTTTGTCACATAACCATTAAAGTACAGCTACGAAATTTAACAACTGTTAAGTGAAACAAATTTGTTGCTTTGCAATTTTTTTTCCTGGAGAACCAAAGTATTTTTTCAGCCTGTAGTTGAATGAGTTTAAGTCCTTTTGCATTAGCTGTGCCTTTCATTACTTTGTGATAAAATTGCAGTGAATTATACTAAAGAGATGATTCTTTTCTTCTTTTTGGCGATACATGTATATGGTTAAGAATATCGGGAAGCGGCTGTGGCTCAATCAGTAGGGCTCCCGTTTACCATATGGGAGGCCCCGGGTTCGGTTCCCGGGACCTCCTGGTGAAGGCAAGCCCACCCGCACGGCTAGTTAGCTGACCCAGCGAGCACAAGCAGCAAGGGGGGGATAAATGAATAAATAAATAAAATCTTTATAAAAAAAAAAAAAAAAAGAATATCCAGTAAGACCACAACTATCACATTATTTATAGATTTTTGTATTTTGAGTGACAACTTTATGAGGAAATCTAACTCATATTATGGTTATTGGCTATTAGAGGGAGGTGAATGAAATCTAATTAATTTCATAAGTTAGCATCTTACAATTTAACTGCACTCTAAATATTGAAACTCCATTAATGAAGCATTTTAAACTAACACACCCTCACAACAACAAGGCCCTGTGTCAATGAACACAAGATGTGGAAGGCAGCTCATTTAAATTGGCCAGGTTCCTGATCCACCATGTTTTAGGAAGGTTTGACACTAAGTCACAGTTTTTACCTTTTCAAAGGGCAGAGGGAGAGAATGTGGGGAAAAGGGCCCTTTGGCCTTTCTGGTACAATACTGCCCTCAAGAGGAACATTTGTGGCATCCCAGGAAGGCTTCGGTATAACTTCCTAGGGAGGCCTTGTATGTGAGTAAAGTCAGGGTCCTAGTCAATCCAAATGAAAGGGGCCCTAAAGTTCCAGTACTCCCCTGAGGCCTGGGAGAACTTAGAACCCAAGGCAGGGTCCTGCTATGGAAGCTAAGAGCCAGGTACCAGGAAAAATCAACAGCCAGGGTTCCAGGTGTGTCTGGAACAGGAAGCTAATGCTTGGTCCTAGGTGATCCACATTCTGGGCCAGACTACAGGAGCCACTGTGATAGAGGCTCACTACAGGGTTCTGTGCATTCTCCTCCATCCCCCTCCCCTTAGGAGTAGGAGGTAGATCATCTTATGCTGTCTCAGAGCCCTGTGAGTCTAACCCTCAACCCCTTTCTTTAATACCTATCCAAGGAGTCTGAAACATACCAATTTCTCCTTCTTCACACTGTGAGTTTCCAGAAAACTTGAAAAGTCATGTGAAGGTGTGAAATAACTTAGCAGTGTGATGTGGAATTTCTTCTGGGGTGTGTTAAGGGGAGGGGCCTCTTGTGGATTTTCCTTTAAGTATCTGAATATACAGAAAATCTTGTCAAGTGGCCTGTGTCACGAGTCCTATTTTTAGAGAAATCATTTTTTTGAATGTGTTGAGATAGAAGGACAGAAAGCAAAAGAAACTGGACTTGGCTGGTGATTCCCAAACTTAGAACACTTGGGGCCTTTGCCATGTTGCTGGAACTATATTTTTGGGAGGTTATTCCTTGGACACTGCCTTGTTTTCATTTCACTTTTCATGGGCACTGGGTTCCTTCTAGCCAGATGTACTAGAGAGCAAAGAATCCAATGTGTATCAAGGAACTGAGTTCATTGTGAGATTACACAATTGGGAAGATTATCCCAATTTGCAGAAAGGAAAAGAAAAGGTACCTACAGTTGTTCTGATTTACAACATTGCAAAATCAAACATATAGTGACTTATAGGTACACTCTGACATCTCTGTGTATTCCCTTGTGTGCAGTGTGTATGTGTATGGGTTGTTGGTGGTCGTGGTGGGAGGAAGGTACTGGTTCTACCTTCTATGTGTAGACTCCATATAGTTGTTGAGATATCAACCCACATGCAGTACAAGGGAAACAGACATAGATATGTTGTGTGCCACATAGTAGTTGTCTTGACAGTGCCAAATTCCTTCCTGTCACTTTCTGAGGCTAAACCTTCACTACCATTGACAGTTTGCCTTCTAGTTTGGGCATAAGACATAGGTGCTCACTCCTCAAAAGTGGTCTAACTCTTGAGTTGCTTTTTTAACTGAGGTTGGACACTTGGTGTTTTTTTCATTTGCAAAGGGCGGAGAGAGAGGCTATCAAGGAAGGACATGTAGGAACTTCTGGTGAAATACTGCCATCAAGAGGAAGTCGTTTGCAGATCCCATGGTCCCTTCCCTATGGCTTCATGGGGAGGCCATGGAATTGAGTAAAGACAGGCTCTTAGGCAGTACAAAGGTCAGGGGCCCAAAAGGTCCAGAGGTCCCATTAGGTATGGGAGAAGTGGGAACTTCGGCCTCCTCCTGCTGCAGAAACTTCAGTCAGGCAGCAGGGCAATACTGACAGCAAGGTTTTCGGGCGGATCTGGCACAGGAAGCTAAGGCTCAGAGCTATGGGGGCAGCCATGTCTAGGCAGGACTTGTAGAGGCACTTCCAAAAGAGGCACAGCAAAAGGCTCCTGGGCATTTTTCCTCCTGCCCTTTACCATAGTTGGTTGAGGCGGGTCACTTAAGGGTTCCCCAGGTCCTAGGAAACCTCTCTTGGCCACGACGAACCCCACAGAAATACCTATTCCAGCACCAAGAAGTAGAGACCTGCTGGTTGGCAGGTCCTTCCAGATCCCCTATGCAGCTCAGGGATCAGATAAAGAACCAGGCTAGCAGGTCCTAGGAAAGAGGGCAAGCTGTAAGCTGAGTCCAGAAGAGAACTGCCCCTACTGGGATGGTACAATCTGGAAGTGTCGATGTCTCCACCTAAAAATGACAGATGCACTGTCCTCTTGGAGGTTTGGAAGACTGCAGATTTCACAGTTCTGGATATCATCCCACAAGAGGATGCTGAGGCCTGGAGTGCAATAGAAAGGAATTCCATTTGCATCCTTCCATTCAAATTTGGCTGTTTCTCAAGTCTTTTCCAGGCTTAGCCTTGGTGATCACTGAGGAGTTCTAAAGAACCTGTCAAAAGGGACTTGGGTTGACAACCCACCTTCTCCAACCAATGCACCGCCCCCCCCCCCCATTCCATTCTGCATACACAGAGTTCCACCATGAATCAATGTTGCCTGCCCAGGGCAGGAACCACTTGGTTCTTGGAGACCCAGACATTTCTGGTGCACTAGGCCTGCCCCAGTTGCCCACCTGTGGTTGAACATCTAGGACCCTTCATATCCTTAGCTGCAGCTTGTCTTTGGTTGTTCTCTTCGTTAGCTGTTCTTTGTGTCTTTGCTCCTTAGTCTTGTAGTTTGTTTCAAGGCCCAACTCTTTCTTTCAAAACTCCTAGAAGGATGCTGAAAGTTTTCTCTTCACACTGAGAATTTCCAGAAGTTTTGAAATTCATTGGTAGGTGGAAGAGAATTTTTTCTTGTACCTTTATCTTTGTCAAGCCTACTAAGCCAGCAGGAGCTCATTAGTTCCCACCGCAAAGAATGTAAGCTTTGTGGACTCAGTGTGCCTCTTTGACCAGGCCTGGAGCCATGACTTTCAGAACATAGAGCAGCTGCATCAAGTGCATGATGTCTTCCCAAACAAGTGGAATTGGCTAATACAACTGGAGGCCAAGTGGATAGATTATAATGTCTCTCTCACACTCGAGAAGTGTGGGAACACTTGATCCGGTTTTTCCAGGGGATGATGTTGGTCACAGTTTAACGGTACCAAAAGGGTATCGACTCCTCAGTTACATGAAATCCAAAATACAGTGAGGTTTATGACCTGAGGAATACCAAAACAAGACCCAAACAACTTCCAGTATAATGCATCTATGTTGCCATTCCTTGTCATGGCCTAAGATCCAGGGATCAGGAATTTCCCTTGAAAAGAGGTAATTCCCATCACTGCTTATGCAATCCTACAGAGATGTACATGGTTCATGCTTGTGCTTTCAGGTTACATAGGCTTTTGTTTTGTTAGACCCCGACAATGTGAGGACAAAAGACATCTTTCCATGGATATGGGTATACCTCCATGTCAGTATACACACAGACTGTGATAAAAACACATTCACCTTCTACCTACACTTAATTTCCTATTGCCTATAGGTCACTATGCTGAAAATGAAATATCTAAACAAATTTTGGGATTTAGGTTATGGGCAGAGGGCTTTTTCTGATTTCCCTTTAGGCATCTAAATATACTTCAATGTTTTTCAAATGCCTTGAATCACAATAGTCCTATTTTTGCAGAAATCTCTTGTTATTTGGCCAGATATAAGAAGACAAAATTAAAGAACTCTTATTTGATGGTTATACTGACATCCTACAGTTTATTTAAGGAGGTGGTATGGCAGAGTTGTGTGTGTGGTACCTTCAATTACGCTCTCCTGTTTCCACAATACTTTTTGATGGGAGTAGGTGCCATCAGCTTATGTTTGGCTCCATTCTAGTATTTTTCTCCCCAAGTTATAGGAGGTGAGTGGTTAAGAATCTTCTCTAGCACTTATCTTGCGTGTGTTTTTATGCACATTGCTAATTACCATTGGTACCTGATAGCTGCCTTACTCTGAATATGACTCTTTGAAAACCATTTCAATATTACATTTCTGAGAAACGTAAGAATGCTGAAATGACAATGTTTCCTGGTGGGTAGAGTAGGATGGGAAAGAGGGGTAAAGCAAGGCAAGATTTTGGAATGAGCTCGTGTTTCCAGATCAAATCTAAATCTTGAGGTCCCAAGCAACCTCAGTGACAAATCTAGAGACATGGATATGTTTAGGTCTCCACAGAAAGTAACTTAAGTGGGAGCAATTCTGCCTTGTGGCGAAGGAAGCCAAACACTCTGGACAGCAACAAGCCCTATATGACAGTAGAAAATTGAGGAGACCAGCTTCCAAAATTGAACAATTTGCACTGCCACCATATGTAGCCATCATCTAAATGGCAGATCCACATTTCTACCTACCTTAGGATGGACACCAAAATCAGTCAGGTCTAGGGATGCCACAGCATTGAACCATGAACATGCCCCTTGCATGTCAATCTCAGGAGTCCTGGCTTGATCAAGCATTGAAAAGAATTCACAAAGAGGTCTGGATATCCTCTTGGGGATGGTGAACCATAACTCTGAGCCTGCAAATGCAACTGCCCTGGCCTCCACCACTCTTGGGTTGGGTCCCAGGACACTTAGGAAAGATCTTTGCACGAAGGCACCCAACCTCCTGAAATGGCACTGCCCTTTGCATTTCTTTGGCCCAGGCTTGTGACACTTCCTTATTGGCTCCTCCTGGTGAGGACCATTACCTTCTGGACTTGGCTGGCCAACCTAACATCTTCCTCAGACCCTCTTGGCACCTGCTGGTTCAATGTCCCATCTCTCTGAAGTAGACAGGGAATTTGTGAATGGCCCACCTCCTTCATGGACAAGGGCAGGTTTCTGCTGCCCCATGCAGGGGAGGTCTTTCCTTGGGGTTCACTGTGTCCCAGAGTGGCTCCCAGGGCCCTGGGCCTCCATTCAGATAACCCCCTCATCCTGTCAGGGGAATGTGCAGGAGGAAATTTGCCCAGAGCCCTTTGCTGTGGTTTCTTGGGAGCTGCTTCGGCAAGTCCTGTCCAAACATGGCAGCCATCAAGCCTATTCCCTTTACTTCCTGTGTCAGACTTGCCTGGAAACCTGGCTGTCTTAGTCTTGTCCTGATGTCTGATGGCAGCAGGAGTCCAAAGGCTGCACCTCTCCCATGTCTCATGGGAGTTCTGGACCTTGCAGGCCCCTGTTCTTTTTTCTGCCTTGAACCTAGACTTTGCTGAATCACATAGCCTCCCCAGCAAGTCACAAAGAAGGCACTAAGGGATTGGCAAACAACATCCTCTTGATGGCAGTTTTGTACCAGAAATACCAACCTGCCCTCACCCCACGAGCCTCTCCCTCTGCCCTTTGAGTAGGAAAAAAAAAGCCAACCAGTGTCCAAACTCTCTACTTCATGCTGGCTCCTTATCTTGGCCACTTTTCAAGAGCCATCACCTACATCTTCTGTCCCCCTCATGTAGGGCTTGTCCCTGTTGGTGTGTGTTCGATCTCTTACCCAAAAAGAGGGATGACACCCCAGGAAGCCCCTACTTTGTGGAATTCAACATATTCAGGATTCACTCCCTTGCATTGCAGGTAAGTTGAGACCTCTATCCAGAGATGGGGTCTGGACACAGAAGGGACACTGAACACCTCTACCACATGTCCCTACAAACCCACATACAGGTTGCCCCCCTCCCCCCATTCCCCTGGAGAATACTGTCATTGGGGCATTCTGCAAGCTGCCTGAAACTTCAGCTTGACTGAGAGGTCTCAAGGAGCCAGACACAAAGAAGGGCAGCCAAGAGATACAGGGGGAGAAGGGTGAGCTGCCTGTTAAAAGGCAAGACAAGGCTCCCAAGCACCAGGCTCAGCTCACATGGCCACATCGCCTTTCCAGCGACTCATGGACAGACCAGCGAAGAGGCCAGGTGCCATAGAGTTCACATCCAACCTCACCACTGTCAATTGCGGAATACCTGGTCATACCAAGCTGTGAAAAGTGACACAAAGTGGCATTACTGCACCTGTGAGTCCCCAGGTCTTTGGGTTGGCAAGCTTAGAAACACAAAGCGACCGTAGACGTCTTTGGCTTTCCTGTACTTTATGTACCTTTCCGCACGGTGGGGAAGAGTATGAAAAGAATACATTTCTAGTATGTTGCATGAACCCTGGCTGCCCACCTCTGAGGATTTGGCCAGAAAGGAAGGGGAAAAGCAAGCAAACATACATAGGGAGAGGAATCTAGTACCAAGGAAAAGTGACCTGAAACCAAGAAGGCTTCTGCAGAAGAACCCACAGCATGACGCCCCTCCCCCCCACACCCCCCCACCCAAAGTACACATCATTGAGAACCATCAGCTAACACCCGTTTTCCTTGACTTTGTCTTCTTATATCTGTCTACACCCTAATGGATCTCTCAAAAGCCAGGACCTAAGTGATTTGGGTCTTTTTAGAAAAATGTTCCAGAACAATTACTGTGCTGCAAAAGGGTAAATGCACCACTGGTCCTCCCTTAGTCATCCAGCCCAGAGGGAGAGGTAAGTCCCAGTGTGATGCTTCCTTTTCAGTCTTCAAAATATCAAACTACACACCATGGGAATGGTGTGCATAGATAAAAGGGGAAGGTCTGTTAACACCTCATCCCCTGAGGACACAAGCAGAGAGACTTTGATGCAAATCCCAGGTGACATATCCCTTAGATTACTGGCAGATGGGCCTTGTGGAAATCCAACAGTTCAGGAAATTTTCGACTTTTTTCACTCCACATAATGGGACCAGTGATCCCAAGGACAGACCCCTCTAAGAGTAGGGTGAGTAATCTGTCCCACAGATGAAGAATAAGCCACCACTGGAGGGTCAAATTGGTCTTTTCAGATTAACAATGCTACCAAGTCAGGCTGAATGGTTTCCCCATGGAGAAATGCCTTGGCTAGGTGTTAAAGCAATTCTCCATGTCCTTGGTAGTGCGATTTATCACAGTCCAACTGCCCTGTCCTTTAAATTTCATCTTCCCTTTCCCCCAGCATTTCTGCAAGAGACAAGGCTTCCAAAAATAGAACCAGAATCTCAGATTTCAGATGGTCTGACTTTACCTAACCTGGGTAGCCTCTCACTGTTCTAAGGTCCAGGGGAAAGGGGGAAAAGAGCCACAGTCTGACTGGTAAAGAGGCAGGTGTCTACCACCACACTGTCTCTATGCTTTGGCACACACAGTCTCTTCTGACATGCACCAGGTTTCTAGTGGGATGAAATCTGTCCCTTTGAGCTAGTCCTCTGTGGCTGCCTGTATTTCAAAGCAGACTTCAAAAGACCCCCTTCATGCAGAGCTAAAATCTAGTCTCCACTTTGCTGAGGTATTCATGAAACATTTTGCTTTAGTTTTGGTCCCTGCACAGAGGCCTGCATACCCTCAAAGCACAAGCGGGGTCCACCCCAGGCTCCAAAAAAGCCATGTGAATCGTCTTGCTACAAAAGACCTTCCCAATCCTTTCCTCCTGGGCTGCAACAAGCAAGGATGATGGAGGTGCATTGGACTGAAACTTGGCTGGGCCTCGTTTGCTCTTCCTTGTTTGCTCAGAGTAAATTCTGAGCCACAGGCCCTGTGGCATTCTGGAGCCCACCTTCCTTCCCATCAGAGAGGATATCTAAACCCAATCGGGAGCCTCACACCCAGATCCACATAACCCTCTGGGATCCCTGTATCAAGGTCTGTGTCCCATACATCTCAAGCACAATAATGATGTCATCCTTCTACCCCTTGGCTTCTATCTGAATTAGCCAGTTCCAACTGTTGGTTGAGGCATCTGCACATCCCACAGCTGCACTCTGCTCCAAGAGACATGGTGCTTGCCTGGTTTTAAGGGGTGCACATAGGCCAGCATGCCTCCAGCTGTGATGGTGGGGACTGATGAGATGATGCAAGTGAAAGCCTTTCTCAGGGATAGGCAGAGGAGAAGGTCGAGACCAAATGCTCATCCCACTACAGAGGACTCTCCATCACTAGGACAGCATGGGTTTTAGCTCCCCTATGGGATGTGTGAAAACAAGTGGTTGAAGTTTGAGCCTTGAGACCTCCTCCTCTCCCCAGAAGTAAAGACACAGTTTTAGAGCTTAGCAGAACATCCCCAGGCAGTATGGAGCTAGGAGAAGGAAGAGGGTCCCAGAGGTTCTGCCACAAGCGGCAACAGGGAAAGTCAGAAGCCTACAAGAAATGTCTGCCTCTTGAGGACTATGAATCTTCTTCCTGGCCAGGGCAGACATACTTGATTGGCTGTGGAGCTAGGGTTGCTTGTGTGGGTGTGTGTCAGAGTATGTATGTCAGCATGTGTATGCATGTCAGCATGTGTGTGTGAGTGTGCAAGATCGAGTGTGCAGGCATGTGTGGCATGGGGTAAGAGGCCACCCAAAAAAGGACTGTGTTCACAAGGAGCAGGCATTGCCTTTTGGAATCTCTCCAGAACCCTTCATTGATTATGAAGGCTGAGGCACCTTGGGGCTTGAGACTTGGAGAGGTAGAAGTGACTTGAAGGAAGGAAAAGGCATTCCTTCCCATTGCCCTCCAGGCCTCGTCCTACTGTTGGGGATGGTGACTCAGAACCATGACACCTGCAAATGTAGCTGCTCCAGATTCTGCCCCACTTGAATCCTGGGGCACTGAGGATGGGCCTTTTACAAGAATATGCCTAACCCCCTAAGATGGCACTGCATGTTCCATTTCTTCAGCCCAGGACAAGAGCCCTTCCATATTGCCTCCTCCTGGTAAGGATCATGCCCTTCTGGACTCAGCTGGCCAGCCTGACATTTTCCTAGGGCCCTCCTGGCTGTAGGCCCAGTGTTCCATCTCTTTGAGCTGGACAGGGAATCGTGAAGGCAAATAGGTAAGAGGAAAAAAATGCCGAGTCCTTTGCTTTGACTTCTTGGGAGCTGCTTTATCAAGTACTTTCCCCCCACATGGCATCCACTACGGCCCATTGCCTTGACTTCTCGTGTTGGAGCAGCCTGGAAAACTGGCTATCTTATCGTTGTCCTGCGGCCTGGCTCTGGAGCTTCCAGGGCAGCAGGCGGCCGAAGGCCACACTTCTCACATGTATCCCGAGAGTTTTGTTTCTTCTGGGCCCCTGTACTTCGTCCTTCCTAGGATGCCTACTTAATCTCATAGCCTCCCCAGCAAGCCACAGGGAATGTGCCATGGGGTTGGCAAAAATAACCACTTGATGGCAGTATTGCACCAGCAAGGTCAACCTGCCCTTCCCCCGTGGGCCTCTCCCTCTGCTCTTTGGAAACCGGACCAGTGTCCAAACTCCTCACAGCATAGTGGTTCCTCAGTTTGGCCACTTTTCCCACCAGCCACCACCGGAGGGTAGATGTGGTCTTTCTCCATTAGGAAAAGCTACCAAGTGAGGTTGAAATATTCCATAGTGGAGAAACTCCTCTTGGTTGGAAAGCCATTCTATCTGCAGCAGTGCATATCAATGAAGCCCAATGGCCTTGTCATTTGAATGTTTGCCATCTATTTTCAACGACAAGTCTTCCAATGCATGGCGCTGCATCTCAAGTTTCAGAAGATCTGACTATCTGACTGATGTAGACTCGATATGCTTGTAAGGCCCACGAGAAAGGAAAAAGAGCCACGGACTGACTGATCTAAAATCTAGAGACTCTGTTTTCCCAAGATGTTCATTACCTGCTTGTCCAGGTAGGCAAATATACAGTAAGAATTTTGTCCAGAGTCCTTGGCTGTAGCTCCTTGGGAGCTGCTTCAGCAAGTCCTGTCCAAACATGGCAGCCACCATGTCTGGAAACCTTGCTGTCCTTGCTTTGTCCTACTGCCCAATTCTCGAGCTTCCCTGGCCAGAGGAGGCCAAAGGCCCCACTTCTCCCAAGCCTCACTGGATCTCTGGACTTTTTGTGTTCCTCTCATTTTTTTTGCCAAGGACCCGACTTTAATCATTTGCATCACCTTTCCAGGAAGCCAGAGGGAAAGCACCATGGGCTAGTGAAACAACTTCCACGTGATGGCAGTATTGCACCAGAAAGTCCCACCTGCCCGTCCTTCATGGCCTCTCCCTCCGCCCTTTGACAATAAAAAAAAAAATGGAACCAGTGTCCACCTCATTATAGTTTGGTCTCTTCTTAGCTTAGCCACTTTTCAATAGCCAGCACCTACCTCTTCAGTCTCCATTATACAAGTCCTCTTACCAGTTTGTGTGTGTTTGGCTTTTTACCCAACAAGAGGGAAGGCGCCCCAGGGAGGCCCCTAGTTCTGGGCCTCAACCTATTGGTGTCTCTCTCCCTGGCACTATAGGTGGGTTGAGTCCTCTATCCCTAGCTGGAGTTTGTATGCAGAAGACATCCCAACAACACCCCATTCCCACACACTGCCCCTGAGGGACATTGTTACTGGGGCATTCTGACAACTTACTGTCAATATACTCCTTGGACACAATTCTTTGCTCACTTTGACATTAATTTTTTTTGTGTTTTTATTTTTCATTCCAATATGTTTAGCTAACTTTTCCTTGGTTTTTGCTTAGTTCTGACAGGGTTCTTCTAGGACTGCTTTTACTTAGCTAGTTGTACTCCTTTATCACCTAAGGTAAGGGTCATGGGATAAAATGCATATAGTGCTCTTTTTTTTTTTGTAATGGCTCTATTTATTAATACATACATCACAAATGTTCACAATATCAATGCATTCTTGTTGGCATGCTAGACAGAGGCATTATTTTTAAAGTTCTTTTAAAGATATTTTGACTTTTGTTCTCCCCTCTCACTCATTTTTATATTGACCTGATGAGGTCCTCAATGTCTGTAATGTCAAGGCAAGAAAATATACAGAAAGAACTGAAATAACACGATAGTAATTAACTGGGGAAAAACAAAAGTAATATTATTACCTTCACGGGAAGCAACAACACAGCTTTATAACAGGATTTTACAGGTTTCAACTGCAAGGCAAAGGTGGACTAAATTGTCTATACATACCCAGGCATGTAACAGTAATGAGCAAGGAGGCCACCTAAAGCTCAACAATTGCCTTCATGCTTTTGTCTCCTCGTGGGCAATTACTGATGTATTTCTTTACATGTCCTGGGCAGTCTGAAGAAGGTAGGAACGAGCCTTAGTAATGGGAAAACCAAACCAAACGAGATTACGCCAAAAGAACATATCTATAGTCAGCTTATCTACTACATAAAGGTGTGCGGCATTTATTGATCATGGTTAAGGGCTAGCGGGAGCCTCCCACACTACATGCAGGGCCCAATAGGACCAGTGATGGTGTAATGACCGGTCACCTACAATGAGCTGCAGTTGAACCAAATACAGATGGAAGGAGATGGCCCGCACGGGGCCTCGGGGGTGGGATCCACTAGGACTAGCTGCAGGGGGACCTGGCTACACTCTGTGGCACAATGGCACATCACAAAATGGAATGCTACACATGATGCGGGCTGAAAAGGTAGAGCAGAGACTATGTGGGAGTGTTGGTTGCACGCTGGGGGTGGGGGGGTAAAGGGCATGGGTGCAGGTGTACATTATGTACTGTGCTCTAACATTCCTTGGAAGTCTTTCAAAGATTGCTGTGGTTTCTTTTCAAAACAGGTATCTTATTCCGTCGTTCTTGAAAGACTTCTTCTTACACCATCTCATACTGGTTGGCTGTTATGAACCGGGACAGACAGCAGGCCAGCAGCATGCCAATCAACTGGGAGAATGCGATTCCAAATGCCACGCCAGCGATGATTCCCATGTTAGTCTCCATGAAACTGGTCACCAAATCGTAACAACCCTTCTGGTTAACTTTGGTGGCAGCCACGGTCAGGTTGTGGAGATCCTGGGGATTACAATCGGTTTCGTTCATGCAGCAACTGGGGGGGATGCCATGATCCGTGAAGTAGGGGCTGGTACTCCAGTTGGTATAGTTCTGCACACCGCAGCAGCTCAGGCTGCGCTGCACATGATCCACCGCCCGGCTCCTCTCGTCATTGCCATTGTAATTCTGCATGGCATCCGTGTAAGTCCTCAGGAAGGTGTCCTTGATCTCATGACGAAACACAAACCCTGAAATACCAGCTACAAGCTCAGCCAGGAACACCAGGGACAAAAACATGGCATACAGTTTCAGCATCCATGGGCTGCCGTGGCATGTAGCAAAGCATCCAAACAGGCCAAAAACAACGATGGTGGTGCCAGTTCCAATGAGCACGTAGGGAGCATTGGTGGAGTTCTCGGCAATAAGGGAGATATAGGTGCCCAGAGTGAGTTTGCCCCAGACTCCAACAGCCAGCAGGATCACTCCAGTGATCTCCTGTTGAGAACCAGCCATTTACAGGGATTCTTCAGAGACTGAGAATGATTGTAGACAGAAGAAGACAGATTTTGTTCTGACCACAACTTTGGACTTCTGGTTTAGTATATGACCAGGTATATCAACCTTCTTGATGCTACTGGTCTACCACCATTTTCAGGCCAAATGTCTTCTCATCCTAAATCCAGAAGACGAAGGAGTAGATAATCAGGAGGGTTTTGAGACAGGTTATCACAGGTTTGGTCTCCATTCTCCTCGATGCCATACTACCTATAGTGCTCTTTTTACTGATACTTCTCATTGACTTTTGCCAATTTTTCAGAATTGGTGGCATTCCAGTTCCCACCCCAAGGTTTTTAGTGTGAGGCTGTATTCTTTATTGGTAAGCATTCTGAAGATTCCAAACAGCTTTCCACCAATGTTTTTAAAAGATTTGTAAGATGTACAGTTTGGGCATTATCTCAATGTTACCTAGAACCTGTACTTTTCTAAGAGTGAAATTCAGACTGACCTCAGAGATTCATGTAGTAGTACATGGGTTTTTAAAGAATGTTCTCTTGATGACAGGTTTGGTCCACAAATGCTAATTTTTATTCCCTTTTCCTTCTCCTTTTGCACCTTCTACTTTGCTTACACAATCAGAATGTTACACCAGATCCTTTTCTACCATGGTTGAAACCCAGCTGTGATGGTTAAGTTCACGTGTCAACTTGTCCAACAAATGGTGTCTAGTTGTTTAGTCAAGCAAGCACTGTCTGATTGTTACTGTGAGGATAATTCGTGGATTTAAATCATCAATAATTTGATTGCATCTATGGATGATTACATCTACGGTTGATGACATCTACATCAACGGAGGAGATTGCCTTCAATAATGAGAGAAATTTCATCCAATCAGGTGAAGGCCTTAAAAGGAGAAGTGATAATTTCAGCAGTCAAAAGGGAGAATATCCATTTCTATTTTAGCCAGAAAGCTTCTCCTGGGAATTCACCAAAAATCTTCATCAGAGTTCCCAGCTTGTAGCCTGTCCTATGAAATTTGGACTGCCCATCTCCACAGCTGCGTGAGACAATTCTTATAAAAATCTCATAATGTTTAAATATATCTCCTGTTAGTTTTATTTCCATAGCAAACCCTAACTTATACAGATTTGGATCCAGGAATGATCCTTGAGAAACAGAATCTTAGGGATGAGATTTCTGAGTTGGTTCTGGGGATTTTGGAATTTGTTCTCTCATCTGATTAGACTCAAAGGCACTAATGACCTTATTTTCAACAACCATAAAGGCATGGCCTCAGTTGGCAATAGAGATATGCAAAATATCACCACTGTATATGGCTACTCACATGCTTATAAGAGGTAAGGCTCTGGGTGACAGCGTTTTTGGCACCTTAACAGAGTTTTGAGGAGTTAAAAAGTATAATAATGTGGGCTGGTTGTTACAAAATACACTGGATACAGTTGTAAAAGGCATGAGATCAAGGCTTCAAATTCCCAACTTAAACACGGCAAGAAGGACAGGAAAGTTCCTATGTGTGCCCTGAAAGAAAATCTTATTTCAAGTAGTCACAGACTTGAGATTTCTGAAAACCAGAACAAGAGTCTCATTGTGGGTATGATTAAATTATAACTTAAACTAAATTTCCAACCTTGTAGGGTGTATGCTAATAAAGTGAGGGCATTTGGAAAGCAATGTGATCCTGAAAATTGGAATGGGCATATATGAATTGTTGATGATGGTGGGGACATTAAAACCCTAGATTCTGCTGTCTCTTTGCCAAATAAACATGTAATGGTCTACTATGAGGAGTGAGCCATCCAATCTTTACCTGAAGAGATCAAACCTGCTATTCTTGATAAACCTGCAACCAACTTTCATGAGGAAACAGTCCTCACACTTCTGTCTGAAGAGATTAATCTTATTTCACCAGATGAAACTGTAGTGGAATGTTCTAAGGTACTTGGCTTGCAAGACACTTCTGATTCTTCTCATGACCCACCCTATCACCCCTCTTTTCTTCCAGGCCTATAATTAGACTGAAGTCCCAACAGACCCTAAATGGTGAGGTACAAAGTGTGACAATAGTCAGTTCTCTGAGCTTCTTGCAGGCGAACATCACCCTTTGGTTCTGTTTACTGGACTTTCCTAACAGCATGGCCCCCAAACGCCAGTCTTCACTCCTGCCGCAAACGAAGAAAGCAAAACTGCTTCCTGCCCCAGGCCAGAGGAGACACGGGGCCACTCTGGACTTGCCAAAAGGAGAAAAAGAACAGCAGGAAGCAATTGAACATATTGATGAAGTACAAAATGAAATAGACAGACTTAACGAACAAGCCAGTGAGGAGATTTTAAAAGTAGAACAGAAATAAAAATAAACTCTGCCAACCATTCTTTCAGAAGAGGTCAGAATTGACTGCCAAAATCCCAAATTTTGGGGTAACAACATTTGTCAACCATCCACAAGTGTCTGCACTGCTTGGGGAGGAGGATGAAGAGGCACTGCATTATTTGACCAGAGTTGAAGTGACAGAATTTGAAGATATTAAATCAGATTACAGAATAGATTTTTATTTTGATGAAAATCCTTACTTCAAAAATAAAATTCTCTCCAAAGAATTTCATCTGAATGAGAGTGGTGATACATCCTCAAAGTCAACTGAAATCAAATGGAAATCTGGAAAGGACTTGATGAAACACAGGATAAAGCCAGCCAGAAGAGGTGAAGAACAAGAAAGCTTCTTCACCTGGTTTACTGACCATTCTGATGCAGGTGCAGATGAGTTAGGAGAGGTCATCAAAGATGATATTTGGCCAAATCCATTACAGTACTATTTGGTTCATGATATGGATGATGAAGAAGGGGAAGGAGAAGATGATGATGATGAAGAAGAAGAAGAAGAAGAAGAAGAAGGATCGGAAGATATTGATAAAGAAGGGGATGAAGATGAAGGGGAAGAAGATGAAGATGATGATGAGGGAGAGGAAGGTGAGGATAAAGGAAAACTGGCTAAATCTTAAAAGTGTAGAATCTTTAAGCCCATTAAGAGCCGAACTGATTCTTAAAGAATTCGCCACGTTACTTTATGGTGTAATGGAACTGACCCGAAACTGTTTGTGTGTTGGTTAATGAGCCATTTGCTGTCTTAAGAGTCAATAAAATTTTGATAATCTCATTGCTTTCACACACACACACACACAAAACAACAAAGTGTGACAATGAGGAGGTACACTATACTCCAAATGAACTGCATGATTTTTCTAATTCATTTAGACAGAAATCAGGGGAATATGTGTGGGAATGGATATTAAGGGTATATGATAGTGGTGAAAGGAAAATAAAGTTGGATCAGGCTGAATTTATTGATATGGGCCCACTAAGCAGAGATTCTGGATTCAATGTAGTAGCTCAATGGGTCAAAAAGAACTGTAACAGTTTGAGTGGTTGGCTGAAGAATGGACCAAAAGGTGGCCTACATTACTTGACATTTAAATGCCAGAACTGCCCTGGTATAATTCAGATGAGGAGATCCAAAGGCTTATATAGACTGGGATTTTAGAGTAGATTTATCATGTAAGACCTGCTCACCCACCGCAGGAATGTCTAGAGGACACACCTTTTTACCAGGAGTGTATTAAATCAATTTGTGAGATGAACTCAATCATCTCTGAAGAGTGCTGTGGTTGCTCTTCTCTGTAGGTCAGATATTACTGTGGGAACTGTTGTCACTGTACTTGGATCCTTAAACACAATGGGGATGAGGAGATCCAGGGTTGGCAGAAGCCAAGTGGCAGCACTTAGTAACCAAGGGCAAGGTGGGAGTGGCTACCATAATAGACAGTAGACTCAAAGTAGTAATCCAAGTAGTCTGAATCAGAGACCTATGGCATTGACTAGTAGATTATAGGGTACCTACAAGTAAAACAGATAGGCAGTCTACTAAATTCTTACTTGTTCTGTCTAAGCAAAAGAGTGCTAGGTCAAGTGAACAAAAGTGTAACTGAATTACAAAAACAGAGAGCCACAACTCTTTAATCAATTACCAGACTTGAGACATTTTACAGACCCAGAGCCCCTTGAATGAAGAGAAGGTCGGGTCCCCTTGGGGAAGGACCCTGCTATACTCCGAAAAGTTTGTACCTTAATATTCCTCCAAGCCTTCCCCAAAGAAACCTAAGGCCTTTAACCAGGGTAACTGTACACTGTGGAATAGGAAATGATCAGACATTTTGGGGGTTATAAGACACTGGATTGGAAGTAACATTAATCCCAGAGACCCAAAATGTCACTGTGGCCCACCAGTCAAAATCGGGGCTTATGGAGGTCAGGGGATAAATGGTAGTTTTAGGTCAATTCCGTCTCACAGTGGGTCCAGTGGCTCCCCAGACCATTCTGTGGTTATTTCCCCAATTCCAGAATGCATAGTTGGAATAGACATACCCAACTGGAAGAATCCCCACACTGGTAACCTGACTTGTGGAGTGGTAGGAAAGGCCAAGCAGAAGTCACTAGAACTTCCTCTACCTAGCAAAATAGTAAATCAAAAGCAATACTGCATTCCTGCAGAGGGCACAGAGATTAGTGCCACCAGCAAGTACATGAAGGATGCAGGGATGGTGAGTCTCACCACATCTCCATTCAACTCTCCTATTTGGCCTGTGCAGAAAAGATATAGATCTTGGAGGATGACATTGGGTTATCATAAATTTAACCAGGTGGTGACTCCAATTGCAGTTGTTGTTCCATGTGTAGTATCATTGCTTGAGCAAAACAACACATTCCTGGATATTCGTATACAGCTATTGATCTGGCAAATGCTTTTTTCTAAACTGCTGTAAGTAAAAACCACCACAAACAGTTTGCTTTCATCAGGCAAGCCCAGCAGTACACCATCACTGTCCTACCTCAGGGATATATCAACTTTCCAGCCCTATGTCATAATCTAGTCCACAGGGACCTTGAACATCACTCCCTCCCAAATGACATCACATTGGTCCATTATATTGATGATATCATGTGACTAGCAAGAAGTAGCAACTATTCTAGACTTATTGGTAAAGCATTTGCATGTTAGAGGGTTGGAGATAAATCTAACAGAAATATAGGGTCCTTCCACCTCAGTGAAATTTCTAGGTATCCAGTGGCATACAGCATATCAGTATATCCCTTCTAAGGTGAAGGAGAAGCTGTTGCATCCGGCCCCTTCCCACAACTAAAGAAGAGGCAGAATGCCTAGTGGTCCCCTTTGGATTTGGGAATCAACATATTCCTCAACTGGGTGTTCTACTCCAGCCCATTTACCAAGTGACCCGAAAAACTGCTAGTTTTGAGTGAGGGATCAGAACAAGATGAGGCTGTGGAACAGGGTCCAGGCTGCTGTGCAAGCTGCTCTGCCACTTGGGCTATATGATCCAGCAGATCCAATGGTGCTGGAAGTGTCAGTGGCAAACAGAGATGCTGTCTGGAGCCTCTGGCAGGCCCCTATAGGAAAAGCACAGCACAAACCCTTAGGATTTTGGAGGAAAGCCCTGCCATCCTCCACAGATAACTTTTTCTTTTGCAAAACAGCTTTTGGCCTGCTACTGGGCCTTAGGAGAGACTGAATACTTAATCACGGGCCACAAATTACCATAAAATGCGAGTTACCTATCATGAGCTGGGTTTTGTTTGACCTTGAAGCCATAAAGTTGGGCATGCACAGCAGCACTCCATCATAAAATGTAAGTGGTATATAGGAGATAGGGCTCGAGTGGGTCCTGAAGGCACAAGTAAGTTACATGAATAAGTGGCCCAAATGCCCATGGCTACCACTACTACCACATTACTTTCTCTTCCCAGTTCACAGCTCTGGCCTTGTAGGGAGTTCCTTGTGATCATTTGACTGAGGAAGAGAAAACTTGGGCCTGGTTTACACATGGTTCTGTACCATCTTAAGGTACCATCGAAATGTGTATAGCTTCAGCACTACAACCCCTTTCTGGGATATCCCTGAAGGACGGTGGTGAAGGGAAATCATCCAAGTGGTTAGAATTTTGAGCAGTGCACCTGGTTGTTCAATATGCTTGGAAGGAGAAATGGCCAGAGGTCCATTTATATACTGATGCATGGGTCGTCGCGATTGATTTGGCTGGATGGTCAGGGCCTTTGAAGGAACATGATTGGGAAATTGGGTGACAAAGAGGTCTAGGGGAGAGGTAAGTAGATTGATCTTTCTCAATGGGCAAAATACGTCAACATATTTGTGTCCCAAGTGAATGCTCACCAGAGTGTGATTTAAGCAGAAGATTTTAATAATCCAGTGGATAAGAACACCCATTCTTTGGATCCCAGTCAGCCTCTTTCTCCAGCCACTCCTAGCCAATGGGCTCATGAAAAAAGTAGACATGGTGGTAGGGATAGAGGTTAGGCATGGGCTCAGCAACATAGACTTCCCCGCCCCAAGGCCAACCAGGCTACAGCCACTGCTGAGTGCCCAATCTGCCAGAAGCAGAGAGCAATACTCAGTCCCTGATATGGCACTATTCCCTGAGGTGATCAGCCTACTACCTTGTGGTAGTTTGTTTATATTGGGCTACTTCCATCATGGAAGGGGCAGCATTTTGTTCTAACCAGAATAAACATACACTCCAGATATGGTTTTGCCTTCCCTGCAAGCAATGCTTCTGCCAAAACTGTCATCTGTGGACTTACAGAATACATTATTCACTGTCATGGTCCTCCACACAGCATTGCATCTGATCAAGCAAACTACTTCACAGCAAATGAAGTGCTGGAATGGACACATGCTTGTGGATTTCACTGGCCTTACCATTTTCTCCCTCATCCTGAAGCAGTGGATTGATAGCGCAGTGGGATGACCTTTTTAAGACTCAATCAAGGTGCCAATTGGGTGGCAACACCTTGCAGGGCTGGGGTAATGTTCTCTCTGAGGCTGTCTATGCTCTAAATCAGTGTCCACTCTATGGTGCTCTTTTTCCTATAGCCAGGATTCAGGGGTCCAGGAATCAAGTGTTGGAAATGGGTGTGGTACCACTCACTATTACCCCTAGTAAGCCACTAGAAAAATTTTTGCTTTCTGTCACTGTAACCTTAAGCTACCCTGCTCTACAGGTCTTAGTTCCAAAAGGAGGAGTGCTTCCACCAGGAGACACAACAATGATTCCACTGAACTGGAAGTTAAGATGGCCACCTGGCCACTTTGGGCTCCTCATTCCTCTGAATCAACAGGTATAGGTATTGTAACCGTTGGGGAATTTGATGTAATTATGAATTCCAAAAATATAATTGGATCATGCTTGTAAACTGATCTGTTAATCTGGGCATGATTAGGTTAGGATTAGGGCGTTGAGCCCCACCCCTTGGTGGGTGGGGAATTGAATATTAAAGGCAAGGCAAAGGACAGTTGAGGTAGTCTTTTGAGAAGCAGTTTTGATGTTGGAAAGAAGGCCCCAGGGGAAGAGAAGCAAGCCGTTCGCCTAATCGTCTACAGCTGACCTTGTGGAGGAAACAGGAGCTAAGCCCGGAGAGAAATGCAGCCCTGGGAAGAGAGGAACCCCAGAAGCCTGAACCCTGGCAAACGCTGGCAACTGTCTTGCTCTAACACGTGGCAATGACTGTGGTGAGAAAAGAAACTTAACGCTTTATGGCCTGGTATCTGTAGACTTCTACCCCAAATAAATAACCTTTATAAAGACCAACCCATTTTTGGTATTTTACATTAGCACCCCTTTGGCTGACTAATACAGGTATAAATGGGAATTACTGTACTGGCTGGGATGATTGATCTTGATTATCAACGGGAAATAGGACTGCTCCTACACAACAGAGGTAAAAGAGAGTTTGCCTGGAATATAGGAGATCCCCAGAAATTTCAGGAAATGATGGTTTAAGTCAACCCACCAGGCAGAGAACCATGGCCAGCTGAGGTGCTAGCTGAGGGTAAAGGAAACATGGAATGGGTAGTGGAACAAGGTAGTGATAAATATGAACTACGACCATTTCACCAGTTACAGAAATCAGGAGTGTAATGGTTATATTTCTTGCTTGTTTTGTCATGAGTATATTTGCATCATACATAAAGCAAATATCTTTGTTTTTTTCCCTATCATATCCCCTTATCATATGACATAAGTTGTAATAACTTCATGTCATAGAATTTAAGTTACAGGATATTAAGTTAAAGAGTGACTATAACTCAAGGACTTGCACCCTATTTTGGAGAGATTTAGTGTGTTTTGGGGTTGTACCTAGGACGGAGGGGTATTGTTAGGCTAAAAATATGGTCTGTTATTGCTTTTATTTAGATATTAAGTATTGTTTAAGGTGATGTGTATGAAAGCCAAGTTGATAAGAGGTGGACTGTGATGGTTAGGCTCATGTGTCAACCATGCCAGGTAATGGTGCTGGGCTGTTTGGTCTAACAAGCACTGGCCTAATTGTTACTGTGAAGGCATGTCATGGACTTAAATCATCACAAAACTGATTGTGTCTCTGGCTGATTACATCTACAATCAATGGAGGAGACTGCCTTCAACAATGAGAGAAGTCTCATGAAATCAGGTGAAGGCTGTAAAAGGAGAAGCAATGATTTCAGCAATCAGAAGGGAAAATCCCCATCTCTACTTCTGCTAGCCAGCTTCTCCTGGGGAATTCATCAAAAACCTTCATCAGGACCAGAAGAACTAAGCCTGGAGAGAAACAAAGCCCCGGGAAGAGAGGAACACAAGAAGCCTGAACCCTGGCAAACGTCGGCAGCTGTCGTGCTCCAACATGTGGCAATGAACTTTGGTGAGAAGAAACTTAACGCTTTATGGCCTGGTATCTGTGGACTTCTACCCCAAATAAATACCCTTTATAAAGAAAAAGAAAAAAATAATACCTTCATCAGGGTTCCCAGCTTGTGGCCTGCTTTAAGGAATTTGGACTTGCCCATCTTCACAGTTGAGTGAGCCAATTACTATTAAAAAACCTCATAATATTTACATTATTTATATGTATCTCCTGTTGGTTCTGTTTCCCAAGTGAACCTGGACTAATATACCACTTAATATTATACCATTATTCCCATGCCATAAAATAACGTTGGGAGTCTCTCACTCTTGAGGTTTGTTGGAGTACCAGAAATTACGGCATTTTTTTTAATCTGATAAATTATTTACAACTTATTTGTAGAAAATGAGAATTTATAGAAAATGTGTACGCACCTGTAACACCATCATTTAGACATCACTAGCCTTCACACTTTCCTTTTTTCCATTCAGTTTATTCTGCAACAAGATATAGGTATGTCATTGACTCAAATTGGGATTGCCATTCATAATAAATTTAAATCAGATATTACAAAACTCTATCACAACCATTTCCTTTAAAATTTTTGAGACATTCTTTTTTGGTTTTCTTTCTTTTCCATTGAGCTTTTGTCTTTCATGTATCATTTAAAGCTTTCCTTTTAAAAACAGCTACATCAATGATATAATTTCTTCCACTGCTAGAATCACAATAAGTCTACAGTAGAATACCAGTAAGTCTACTTTAGTCCATAGTTTATCCCCCAAACCTGAGGATTCTGAGATGGTGATTTCCACTCCACCTCTAATTGAGAGGGGGATGCGATCCCATGGGGCCACTCGAGGTTCTGAGGGCAGGGAGAAGGAAAAACAGGTGTAATACAGGGACATTTTTGGGACTTGGGAATTGTCCTGAATGACACTGCAACAACAGATACAGGCCATTATTAATCTTGTCATAACCTACAGAATTGGGTGGGAGAGAGTGTAAACTACAATGTAAACTTTAATCCACGCTTAGTGGCAATGTTCCAAAATGTGTTCATCAATTGCAAAGATACCTCACTAATGAAGGAATAATTATTGTTAATGTGGGAAAATGTGGGAGGTGTGGGGAGCGGGGCATATGGGAATTCCCTATATTTTTTATGTGACAACTGTATAATCTAAGTATCTTTAAAAAAAATAAAAAAAAATAAAATTTTTTTATAAAGAGGAGGAAACAGGAGGAAGTTAAGGTTAGAATGGAGGGAAAGGAGAGAGATGAATCAAGCCCTGGACATGTTGATTTTGAGATGCCAGTAGGATATTAATGTCGAGAAGGCAGTTAAAAATAGGTGTTGATTATTATATTATTAGTATTGATTCCTGTGAAAAGTTTTGTTCTATAAAATACAAACAGCACAAAAACATACTAATGAAAGATATTGTTAATGTGGGAAAATATGGGAGGGGTACGGAGAGGGGCATATGGGAATATTCTATATTTTTTTATGTAACATTTATGTAATCTAAGTATCTTATTAAAAATTAAAAAGTATACTTAAAAAAAAATAAGAACAGTTACAAAACATAGCTCTCTCTATATAACTTGTCCTCACTTGTATATCTGCCACTCATAGAGAATGACAGATAAAAGATGGCTGCATACACACCATTTTGCCAAAATAGATTTGTTATATTTCCACTGAGAAGTATAGAAATGAAGTTTTTTTCTTTAACATTTTGTCTAACGTTCCTCGGTGAACAATAATTTCTTACTACAGTGTTTTACAAAACTAATATCTCTTCATCTTTTGGTACTTACAAAAATATAATTCAGGATGATATAAAAAATCAGATCACAGAACCACCTTATGTAATATCTGACGGTGTCTATTCCCTAAAATCTGACCTCTGAAACAACCACCGTCATTATGTTGGTCTTTATGCTTGCAGACCTTTCCTCTTGGTCTGAGTCTGTACAAATATGAATATGGTTGAATATATACACAAGAATGTTTCTTCCACTGTTGACATAATGGCCTTATTATTCCCCACAGCTTGCCTAAATGTTAGGCAGGCTTCTTCCTGATTCTAGGCCGCTGACCTTGCTTTCACCCTGACACTTAGAGAATCAAGATGGAACTTGTTCCATCTGACCTTCACAGTAAACTCAATATATAACTCCATGTGATTAGGACACCCCATGGCATGACCTTCCCCTAAATGCCTACAGTACTCTTTCACTAGCTAACTCATCCTTATATTATCTGGTTCAGTGGAGCTGAGTTCCGACTTAGTTCTGGTCTCTCTCTCCTATAGCAATAGCCTTGAATATAATGCCTAATTAACACCCTCTGGTGCAATTTTCTTTGACAGCATAAATGGAATAATAGACCTTCAAATGATCAGCAGCTCATTTTCCTCACTTATAAATGGGAATAGGCTAGCTCCATTAATGCTGCAGAGACAGGTATTTATTCTATTGGATGGCCATGTTACAATTTATCCAACTAATCATCCCTAGTTCCACATTTGCACTATAGATGGACCTGAAAAACACACAAACAGCATCTTAGTTTTGAAGCTATTCAGTCTCATAGTTTTTATTTTTTTAAAAGTGGAGGGGAAAAAGAAAGTACTCAATGAGAAGGGACATCTAACCTATGGCCCTACCAATGCCTCCCTACATATATGGGAATCCTAAACAATTGTTAAAAAGAATATAAACAACTGTAAGTCTACTCTAGTCCATCATCCATTCCTCAATCCTGAGGATTCTGTGATGATGATGCCTACTCCACCTTGAATTGAGAGGGGGATTAGATCCCATGAGACAGAGGGGAGGGAGAGGGAAAAATAGGTGTAATTTGGGGGCATTTTCGGGACTTGGGAATTATCCTGAATGACATTGCAATGACAGATACAGGCCACTGTATATCTTGCCATAACCTTCAAAATTGTGCAGGAGAGAGTGTAACCTACAATGTAAACTACAATCTATGCTTAGTGGCAATGCTCCAAGATGTGTTCATCAATTGTGGCAAATGTACCATACTAATGAAGGATGTTGTTGATATGGGAAAATATGGAAGGGCTAGGGAGCAGGGCATATGGGAATCCCATACATGTATGTTTTGTGTAACATTTATGTAATCTAAGTTTCTTTTTTAAAAAAGTATATTAAAAAATAAAACAGACTAAATAATAAAAAAAATATATGAAAAGGACAAAGGAAGATGTTTTCTCTATAGAGACATGCAAAGTCCAGGGTACATACAATTTTGTGAAGGCAGGAAAATGTAGAAGAGAATATAGCATGTGGGGCTTTTTGTGTCCAAAAAGAGGCAAGGGAAAACATCTATCTTTCTTTGCTTTCATTTGCATTGAACACTAGAAAGAAAAGAGAAAAAAATCTCAAACATCTGATAAACACTAAGGGGAAATATATTTTGCATGAAAAGCTGTCTGAAATCAAGAAATTATACACAGAAAAGAACACTATACTAATGTTTAAAATAAGTATTAACATTTTCTTTAATTTTGTCTATTTTTCTTGCCTACGTATTTCTGTACATTCATACCTCAGAGAGATTGCAGATTCTGTTCCAGACCATCGCAATAAAGTAAACATCAAAATAAAGAGAGTCACATGAAATTTTTGGTTGCCTAGTACATATAAAAGTTATGTTTACACGATACTATAGTCTATTAAGTGTGCAAAAGCATTATTTCTAAAAATGTACATACCTTAAAAATACTTTATTGCCAAAAAATGCTAACTATCATCTGAGCCTTCAGTGAGTTATAATTTTTTTGCAGGTGGAGGGTCTTACCTCGATGTAGATGGCTGCTGCCTGATCAGGGTGGTGTTGGCTGAAGGCTGAGGTGGCTGTGGCAATTTCTTAAAATAAGCAAGAATGAAGTTTGGCACATTGGTTGACTCTTCTTTTTACAAAAGATTTTTCAGCAGCATGTGGTAGCATTTTACCCACAGTAGAACTTTCACAATTGGAGTCTGTTTTAGTTTGTTAAAAGCTGCTAGGAGCAATATACTCGAAAATGGGTTTGCTTTTACAATAGGGATTTATTAATTCATAAGCTTACAGTTCTGAGGATGTGAAAGTGCCCAAATTAAGGCATCATCAATGATGCTTTCTCCCCAAGCTGCAGCTGTCACGTGATCGCTCATTGCTCCCCTCCCCTCCAGGCCTCCTTGCTTTCAGCTTCTGACTAAAGTGGCTTCCTCTCAGATTCTCTGTTCCTCTCTGTCTCTGTAGCTTTTTTCTGTATCTGCAACTTTTTATACCTCCTTTTATAAAGGACTCCAGTAAGAGGAGTAAGACCCACTCTGCATCATGCACTCTAATCAAAGGCCCATAACTGAAGTAATTTAACCAAAAGATCCCACCTACAATAGGTTTACATGCACAGAATGGATTAGCTTTAAGAACAGGATTTTCTGGGGTCCACAAAAGCTTCAAAATACCACAGAGTAAACCCTGGCAAACTCTTGCCACTGATTTATCAAATAAATTTATGTAATATTCTAAATCCTTTTTTGTCATTTCAACAATGTTCACAGCATCTTCACCAGGAGTAGATTCCATCTCAAGAAACTTTCTTTGCTCATCCTTAAGAAGTAACACTTCATCTGTTCAAGTTTTATCATGAGATTGCAGCAATTCAGTCACATCTTCAGGCTTTACTTCTAGTTTTCTTGCTATTTCCATCATATCTCCAGTTACTTCCTCCCCTGAAGCCTTGAACCCTTCAAAGTCATCCTTGAGGGTTGGAATCAACTTCTTTTAAACTCCTGTTAAAGGAAGCAGATGTGGCTCAAGTGATTGAGCTCCCACCTACCACATGGGAGGTCCTGGGTTCAGTTCCCAGTGCCTCCTGGAGAAGACCAGCAAGACAGTGAGCTGGTGCAACAGGCAGGTGCGGTGAGGTGATGCAACAAGATAATGCAACAAGGAGAAACAAAGAGGAAAGACAATGAGAGACACAACAAAGCAGGGAGCTGAGGTGGCTCAAGTGATTGGGAGCCTCTCTCCCACATGGGAGGTCCCAGGTTCGGTTCCTGGTGCCTCCTAAAGAAAAGATGAGCAGACACAGAGAGCACACAGTGAATGGACACAGAGAGCATACAGTGAGTGCAAACAACGAGGGGGGTTGAGAAATAAATAAAAATAAATCTTTGAAAAAAAAAAGCTCTTGTTGATATTTTGACTTCCTCCCACGGATAACGAATGTTTTTCATAGCATCTAGAATGGGGAATCCTTTCTAGAGGGGTTTAAATTGACTTTGCCCAGATCCATAATTCATAAGGGCCCTAAGAATGGTAAATGAGCATTGGCTTCATTGGCTTTAACTTAAAGTTAAAGCTGCATTAGCCCCTAACAACAGAGTCAGCATGTTCTTTGATGCTCTGAAGCCAGGCATTTACTTTTCTCCAGTTATGAAAGTCTTAGACGACATTTTTGTCAAATAGAAGGCTGTTTGTTTACACCGAATATCTGCAACAATTATCTTAGCTAGATCTTCTGGATAACTTGCTGAAGCCTCTACATCAGCACTTGCTGCACCACCTTACACTTTTCTGTTATGGAGATGGCTTCTTTTCTTAAACCTCATTAACTAACCTCTGCTAGCTTCACACTTTTCTTCTGTAGTTTCCTTACATCTCTCAGCCTGCATAGAATTGATGAGAGTTAAGGCCTTGCTCTGGATTAGGCTTTGGTTTAATGGAATGCTGTGGCTGATGTGATCTATTCACATCACTAAAACTTTCTCCATATCAGTAATAAGGCTGTTTTGCTTTCTTATCATTCATGTGTTCACTGGAGTAGCACTTTTAATTTCCTTCAAGAACTTTTCTTGTGCATTCACAACTTGGCTAAGTGTTTGGTGCAAGAGGCCTAGCTTTCAGCTTTTTTTGGCTTTTAACAAGTCTTCCTCGGCTTTCAACATGCCTTCCTTACTAGAGTAATCATTTCTAGCTTTTGATTTAAAGTGAGAGACATGTAATTCATTTGAACACTTAGAGGATATTGCAGGGTTATTAATTGCCCTATTTTCAATATCGTGTGTCTCAGGGAACAGGGAGGCCCGAGGAGAGCGAGAGAGGCAGGGGAATAGGCCAGTCGTAGAAAGTCAGGATACACATAACATTTATTGATTAAGCTTGCCATCTTATATGAGCACAGTTCTTGGCACCTCAAGACAATTACAACAGTAACATCAAAGATCACTGATCACATGTTATCAAAACAGATTAATATAATGAAAAAGTCTGAAATATTGTGAAAGTTACAAAAATGTGACACAGGGACATGAAGCGAACACATGCTATTGAGAAAATGGTGCCAATAGATTTGCTCAATGCAGCATTGCCACAAACCTTCAATTTGTAAAAAAAAAATGCAATATCTGTGAAGCATAATAAGATGAAGTGCAATAAAATGAGGTATGTCTGTATGTCTTTGCAAGAGATAGGAATAGCCTTGCTCTTTATAATCTCCTATGAGTCTAAGTCTAAAATCTTTCATCATTTTGATATCCTGATTTTTTTAATTAAAAAATTGTATTGAAGTATATCATTCATACATGATCATATATAAACAATAAGTATATACTACAAGTTGTGAACTGATGAAACAAACATGCATATCATCATACAGGGTTCCCATACATCACCCCACCACCACCTTGCATTGTTGTGAAACATTTTTACAAACTATGAAAGAGCATCATCAAAATATCAGAGGTTGAGAGGAGAGGAATTTTCTTGTTTGTCTTGTTTATTATTATTATTGAAATAATGAAAATGCTCTATTAATAACTGAAGTGATGAACACACAACTATGTGATTATACCATATACCACTGATTGTACATTTTGGATGAATTGTATGCTTTATTATTATGTATCAATAAAACTGACTTGTTAAAAAAATATCACTACTAAGTATAGTCCATATTTTACATTTACTGTATTTCCCCCCAACGCATCCGAATATTAACAACCTGTCTTCGTATTACATATTTGTTATAGTTCATAAAAGAATTTTCTCATATTTGTTCTGTTAGTCATAATCTATCTTCCACCACAGGATTCACTTTGTTATACCGTCCCTTGCTTTGTACAATCCATTCAAAGTGTACACTCAGTGGTTCTCATTTTAATCACAGGGTTGTGCTGTCATCACCTCAGTCAATTTTAGAACATTTTCATTACTGCAAAAAGAAAAAGATATCTTGTTATTTTTTAAATGATAGTTTTTTACCTTTTAAAATTTAGCATCCCATTTTCTACTCAATCATATTAATACTGAGAATTTTTTAGAAGGGCTACCAGGCATCCCAACATTTAGAGAGTAAGAGTTGATGGGGTCTTCCCCAAAGATAGAGATATAATTTTATGATAAAAAGACAATCTTAATTTTGATAGCTTTATTGGGCAAAACAATGGCCATCAATGGTGTCCACATGCAAATTCCCAGAACCTGTGACTATGTTAACTTACATGTTAGAAAGGAACTTAAGCAAAATTTATTAAGGCTAAGAACCTTGAGATTGGGAGATTTTCATGGATTAAGCAGTTCAGCACAATTTAATTACCTGAATCCTTAAAATACAGCCTGTGGTCAGACAGAGTAGTGAAGAAGGGTAAGAGAGATATGATACTGCTGGCTTAAAAGATGGGGGGGGGGGGTGGGACCATGAGCCATATATGGGTAACCTCAAAAGCTGGAAAAAGCAAACAAATGGATTCTCCCTTAGAGCCTTCAAGGAGAAATGCAGCCATGCTGACACCTTAATTTTAGATCAGTGAGACCTGTGACAAACTTCTGATCTACAGAACTGTAAAAAATAAAAAATTTGCATTGTTTTAAGCCTTTTCCTTGAGGGCAATTTGTTGAAGCAAGAAGAGAAAGTTAATTCCACACATATACTCACATAAAGTATATTTTCTGAACACAGTGGAATCAAATTAGAAATCAACAACTGAAGGACTTTTGAGAAATTCATAAAAAGTGGAAATTAAATAATAAACACTAGAATAACCAATGGGTAAAAGAAGAAACTACAAATAAATTAGAAAATACTTTGAGATTAATGAAACAAAAATATAACATACCAAAACCTATGGGATGCAATGAAAACAATGCTCAGGAGGGAATTTATAGCTGTAAACACATGAAAAAAGAAGAGAGATCCCAAATAAATAATGTAACTTTACTCCTTAAGAAACTAGAAAAATAAGAGCAAGATAAACATAAAGCAAGCAGAAAAAAGGAAATAATAGTTAGAACAGAGATAAATGAAATATAATTAATGAAAGTAAAGTAAATTCTTTGTAAAGATCAATATGAATGGCAAACCATTATCTAGACTGAACAGAAAAAAAAGAGAAAAAGCTCAAAAAGCTAAAATCAAAACTGGAAAGTAGAGACATTATGACAGACTTTACAGAAATAAAAAGGAATATAAGAGAATACTAAGAAAAACTGTAAACCAACAAATTAGGTAACTTAGATGTAATGGACAAATTCATAGAAACACAAAAACTACCAAAAACTTGCTCTTGAAGAGAAAATCTGAACAAACCTATGATGAGTAAAGAGTTGAGTCAGTAATCAAAAACCTTCCCACAAAGAAAAGTTCATGACCAGACAGATTCATTGGTAAATTCAAACAAATGTTAAAGAAGAATTAACACAAATCCTTTTCAAACTCCTCCAAAAAAAAAAAAAAAAAAGACGAGGGAACAGAACACTTCATAACTCATTCTATGAGACTACCATTACCTTTATACCATAGGCAGATAAAGACATAGCAAGAAAAGAAAACTACAGGCCAATATGCTTTATGAATACAGAGGCAAAAATCCTCAAGAAAGTACATGGATGCAAAACTCAGCAATGTATTAAGAGGATTACACATCATAACCAAGTAGGATTTATCTAAGAAATGCAAGAGTGATGCACCATTGTGAATGTGCCCAATGCCACTGAATTGTTACTTGAAAAAGGTAAATTTTATGTTATATGAATTTTGACTCAATAAAAATTTGGATTACAAAAAGAAAAATAAGCAGACCATTTTAACAAAACTAAACGAACAGACTTGAAAACATACAACAATTTAGTATATGATACCTCTTGAAATTTAGCCCCCTGCAAAGCTTCAAATCTCAAGGTGCAGAAACAACTTGTGAAAATGAACCCTGGTCACACAAGTCCCATCATCCCAATTAAAATGATTTCTCACTACATCTTATGATTTTCCTTAAATGAAAAGATGTTGATTTACAAGATGGAATGGTTTGCTAGGCCAGTCCTTGGCACTAGGCTGCTTGTAAGATCATGAAGAAAATTTGTCAGGAATAAAAAGAATAATTTAGTCAAACCCAACCATGAAGCACACCTGTTCTTTCCCAGTCCTTAGAAGGAGTACAGTCTATTACAGGAAATGTTATTTCTTTATGGGTAACACAGGACATGTTATTTCTCTGTGAGTAAATTCTGGAGAGCCCTGTCCTTAGCGGGTGGTTGCGCAGTTTAAGAACCACACAACCGAAATCAACCCAGCTTCGGGATGGCAATAGGGTAGCACAACATTATGGATGCGATGAATCCCACTGAATGGTAAGTATCCTTGGGTGTGGCTGAGATGGAAAAGTTTGTTGTATATATATATTTCCACAATTTTTTCAAAAAAACAATTGAAGAGACATTAACAATTAAATGCAATCCATGATGGAGGAAGAAAGATCCAAAGGGACATTATTGGAACATATGAAAAAATTAGAGTATAGCGTGAAAGCTCTTTATCAATGTTAAATTTCGTGAACTTGATAACTGTACTTAAGGTGGTCATGTAAGTGAATATGCTTCCTCTTAGAAATGTACATGGAAGTATTTAATGTGTTCAAGGAGCATGATGTACACAACCTACTCTCAAATGTTCAGAAACATGAGGGAGAGGAGAGAGGAAGAGAGGGAGGGAGAGACGGATCTACAGACAGGATGATACAGCAAATGTAGCAAAAAGTTAAAATTGGTGGATCTGAGTATCTGGGGGTGGGATGGGGCGAAGTATGTTGGAGTTCTCTGTATGGGTTTTGTATTATTTTTGCAACTGTCCCTTAAGTTTGAAATGATTTCAAAATAAGTTTAAGGAAAAAACAAAGGAACACAGAGACCCTCCCCAGGCCACCGGGGGTCGGGGGAGGAAGCAGAGTTAGGGGAGAAGGAATCGGCGGGCTACACTCCCCGCCCGCCCCAACACTCCTCACTCCAGCCACAGGGAAACCCTGTAGGCCCATCCAAAAGGGAAGGCGAGCCGGGCTCCACTTGGAGGCACTCCCTCCACCTCCCCGAGCACACACCTTGGGCAGCGATAAAAACCCGGCGTCCGCGTCGCGGGTCTTCGCCGAAACCGCGGGCCCTAGCCCGCGCCTTCCCGCGGAGGGAGCGTGGGACGCCCGAGGCCCACCCGGCTGCAGCCACCGCTGCCAGAGTTCGCCCGCTGGGCACAGGCTGCCCACACGTTGGCGGGCGCGGAAGGTCCTAGCGACCAGCAAGACCGTCCAGCTCCGGCCCGGCGAACCCCCGCAACAGGGCAAGGCAGGGCAAGGCGGGCACACCTACCCGGCTGGGACCCCGCGCCGGCGGAAAGGGCCCTGACCGCTCTTCTTGGCTCGCTAAACCCGCGCAGACCGCGGTGCCACCGCCCCGCCCCGCCCCGCCCCTGTCGTAAAGCGGCGCCCGCGCGGCCCAGGGTCAGACAACAGGTCCCCCTCCTCCCTCCGCGCCTCCTTTGGCTTCCCGGGAGCCCGTGGGCTCTGAGAGGACGTGGGGAACGGAGAGGTGGTGGGAGTCCAGTGTTCGCTCTGTAGGCCCCGACCAGTGCGGAGTGGGAAGCATCTCCGGGAGGCCCTGATACCTGTGGGGTGGGGAGCCGTGGGCTCCCGAAAGCCGAGGGGAAACCCCTGCTTGGCTACTTGGTGGGGAAAACCTGTGTGTCTCCCTTCCAGGGAGGGGGCTGCTGGCAAGAGGGCAAATGGTGACTCAGCTAGAACAATACAATGGGAAGTTTACCGTTTGACATTCGCAAAATGAATTACAGGTACAAGACGGTTAAATATGGGCATTTGCAAATAATGTTGTGGTAAGTTTGTGCCAGCCACAGGCCTCAGGTTAGTAAAGCCTTAAATGCTCTCTCCCCTGGTGAGAGGCGGTTCCTGAGCCCTGTCATTCCTGTATGCCCCACCACGTCAGGGTCTTTGGCCCAGAGCCCTGGCCTCCTGCTGGGCCTTCCAAGGAGTGCTGCAGGTGGAGGCCACTCCTCCTACGTGGGTGGACACGAAGGTGTCACGGCGATTTGCTGGTTTCCCAGCGACCGGGGCCTTCATTTAATTTCCTTCCATTTTGAAAAAGGAACACACTCTCCCTGCAAAATAATGCTCACATCATAGAGACAAGTGTAGAGAGGTACCCGCAGATGACTGGAGATGCCACTATTCTGAGATAAGGAGTGTAATTGGGATATATCCTTTCAGTTCCTTGTTCCCTAAGAAGACACACACACACACACACACACACAGAGAGAGAGAGAGAGAGAGAGAGATGACAAACAAGACTCTAAGCAGATCCGGAGTCCCTTTGGTAGACTGCCAGCTACTTGGCTACTAACATTTGACTGTGGAAATATTTTTCTTTCCACTAACAAATGTAATACGTGCTTGATTTTTTTTTTAGAAAGAAAGAAAGGATAAAAAAATTCCTTTCCCAAATCAGAAGTGTTTCAAGTCAGAACTTAAATCACCTCTGTCCATATCCACTCCCCAGTGTAACTACCTTTAAAAGACTGGTGTGTACTTGTGCACTGATTTTATAATATGAAAATCATTTAAATAAATAAATATAACAAAACCGTGTTAAAGGAAATCCATGGCTTCTGCAACAACCACAGGGCAGCACAACTGACATGTTGCCTGCCCTTCACCAAATTTCAGGGTTCATTTCACTACCCCAATGAGGGTCTTCACAAACTCAGCCCCCCAGTCCACACCCTCAGATCAATTGCTGGCTGGCTGTCTCCCCGATTTGGGCTCAGGTCCAGACACAGCCCTTTGTTTTCATGTGCTCTCTTATTGTCTTGTTGGAGGTGGGTGGGAATTTTCAGGCAAAGGCAAGGAGGACAAGGAGGCTCCAGAGGTGCTTTGTCCCAGCCAGGCAGCTGCTTTTTTGAATTTGAGGTCAACAGAGGAAATCTCACTAAACCAAGCATCTTTCAACTGGTGGGGAGTACTTAGGGGGAGGGGTTAATTCACTGCCACAACTTTCCCACTTTGTGGACTATGGAGAGTTTCCACCTCCACCCCAGGTGGGGTGCAAGACAAAGCCCTGCTGTATGAACCTCTGCTGCCCTTCTCTGGATTCCTGTCTGTTTTTCTCCTCTTTCATTCAGAGAGTAATGGACATTCTGCTACCCAGGGAACCAAGTCAAAGCCTTTTTCTGCCCCCATTCTGAGAATGATAACCAAAATCCACAGGGGCTAAACAGTTTTTCAAGGTGAACCAGCATGGCCCTGGATAAATTCTCAGACTTGGTGCTCTTTTGCTGCAAATCCTTTGCTCTCATGCTGAAAACAGACTTCTGAGCTTATCTTAGTTTGGAGTCCATTTCTACCTGCAAACTTCCCAACACTTCTGGACCACCTGTCCCCTCCCCAGCCCCACCTCCCCTTCTCTGGGCCTTTCCAATTTCAATCCCCCAAAAGTCAAGCCCTGTATACTCCGATTCCTTTCTCAGCTAGAGCCCAGGACCATCTGAAACTTTCATTTCTGATTGTTTTTTTTTTTTTTTCCTTCTACTTTTGCCCCTGCTATAGGTTCTGAGGATGGACCCTTCTCATCAAACTAGGTCATGGCCTGTGGACTCGTCAAAGGATTTTGATTTCCCAAGCTTGAAAATCAGTGTCTCAAGGTGTCCAGTCTGCCTCCTGCAGTTCCTGGAAGGCCACAACTATCTATTGTCTCCTGGGACCCAAATCCTGGCCCCTTCTAAGTGGGCTGCACCCTTGCAGGGGGCTGGGGAGGATCACATGCCTACCTCATGTGCTCAAAGATTTTTTGTGCCTAAAAGTATCCCATTATGATTTCAGGACAGATATCCACAAACATGTTCACACATGGTCAGCTTCAAAGGGAACTTCAGCTTCAAAATCAAATATACATCCTTCCCAAATGAAAACTTTCCTTCTCCCACCAAACTCAGACCATATGCCAAAATTTAAATTGTAAGTTTTATCTCCAAATAAGAGGTGAGACTTTTTATTTCATACAAGTCCCAGCAGCGTGGTGCACCCGCTGTGCTCCTGAAGACTTCAGTCCATTAAAAAAAAAACAGCTTTATTAAGATGTAATTCAAATAGCATACAATAAACATTTTTATTATATTCACAAAGTTGTACAATCACCACCACCCTTTAATCCCATAATATTTTCATTACAGCAACAAGAAACTCTGTACCCATTATCAGTCACTTCCCACACTCCCCATTCCCCACTTCTCCCCAGAACCTGAGATCCATGAACTGACTTTCTTTCTCTATGGATATTAATGACTATTCTGGATATTTCACATAAATGAGATCATACAATATGTGACTATTTATGTCTGACTTTTTTACTTAGTGTGGTAGACTGAGTTTTTTGTGGACCCCAGAAAATTATATTCTTAAATAGGTCTATTCCTGTGGGTGTGAACCTATTATAGGTGGGACGCTCTGAATAGATTAGATTCAGTTAAGGAACATTTCATAAGACTATGTCAGTAATGCATTACCAAGCGGGGGTCTTTTTCTTTTTGGTCTTCTTTTTTTATAATTTATCTTTATTTTTATTTTTTTAACAAATACATTTTATTGATACATATTAATAAAGCATAAACCCATCCAAATTATACAATCAATGGTATTCACTATAATCACATAGTTGTGCATTCATCACTTCAGTCATTTTTAGAGCATTTTCATTATTCCAATAATAATAATAATAAAAAAACAAAAAACAAACCAAGAAACAAGAAAAACCTCATCATCTCTCAATCCCCCTGCTGTACATAGCTGCTATTCTGTTTCCATCTCTCTAGTTTATTTGTATTTATATTTTGTAAAAACAGTCTTATATGTATACAAGATCAACCATATTCGTATTTTACGTGAGGTTTCATTATTTTATACAGTCCCATGTTACGATTTTTAGCTTTCCTTCTAGTAATATACATGACCTTAGACTTACCCTTTCAACTACAGTCGTACCCACGTAAGAGTTCTGCTAGTTATAAAAACTATGATGTGCTTTCACCTTCTATTCATTTCCAAAGATTTATAAACAACCTTTTTACCAATTCTACACAGATTAACCCTCATCTTTCCATTCTCTACCCTCATTCTATTTTCTGGTGGCCTATAATCTAATTATTGACTCCATGAGTTTACACTATATATTTAGTTCATAATAGTGCAATCATACAGTATTTGTCCTTTTGTGTCTGGCTTGCTTCACTCAACATAATGTCCTCCATGTTCATCCATGTTGTCATATGCTTCAAGACTTCATTTGTGCAGATGTCTATTCGTATCACTGCTCTCAGTTCTTCTGGGTATGGTAATGGCATTCCCAGGTCACATGGCAAGTGTATATTCAACTTCCTTAGGAACTGCCAAACAGTCCTCCACAGTAGCTATGCCATTCTATATTCCCACCAACAGTGAATAAGTGTTCCTATCTCTCCACATCCTCTCCAACACTTGTAGTTTTCTGACTTTTAAATAGTGGCCATTCTAAAAGGTGTGAAATGATATCTCATTGTGGTTTTTATTTGCATTTCCCTAATCGCTAGTGATGTTGAACATTTTTTCCTGTGTTTCTTCACCATTTGTATTTCATCTCTGGACAATTGTCTTTTCAAGTCTTTTGCCCATTTTTTAATTGGGTAGTTTGTCTTTTTATTGTTGAGTTGTAATATCTCTTTATATATCATGGATGTTAACCCATATCAGATATGTGATTTTCCAAATATTTTCTCCCATTGAGTAGGCTACCTGCTCACACTTTTGACAAAGTCCTTTCAGGTGCAAAAGTGTTTAATTTTGAGAAGATCCCATTTATCTGTTTTTTATTTTGTTGCTCATGCTTTGGGTGTAAGTTTTAAGAAACTATCACATACCACAAGATCTTAAAGATGTCTTCCTACATTTTCTCTAGGAGTTTTATGGTTGTCGTTTTTATATTTAGGTCCTATAGCCATTTTGAGTTAATTTTTGTAGAAGGTGTGAGATAAGGGCCCTCTTTCTTTCTTTTGGTTATGGCTATCCAGTTCTCCCAGCACAATTTGTTACAAAGAATGTTCTGGCCCAGCTGGGAGGGCTTGAGTGCCTTGTCAAAAATCATTTGACTGTAGATGTGAGGGTCTATTTTTGAGTTCGCAATTCAGTTCCATTGGTCAATCTATCTGTCTTCACGCCAGTACCATGCTGTTTTTACCACTGTAGCTAAGTAATATGCTTTAAGTTCAGGAAGCAAGAGTCCTCCAACTTCATTTTTCTTTTACAAGACATTTTTGGCTATTCAAGGCCCCTTACCCTTCCAAATAAATATAATTATAGATTTTCCAATTCTGTACAAAAGGCTGTTGGGATTTTTTATTGGGATTTTAAATCAGTTTGGGTAGAATTGACATCTTAACAATATTGAGTCTTCGAATCTGTGAACATGGAATGTCCTTCCACTTATTTAAGTTTTCTTTGTTTTCTTTTAGCAATATTTTGTAGTTTTCTGAATACAGGTCCTTTATGTCCTTGGTTAAGTTTATTCCTAAATATTTGATTGTTTTAGTCACTTTTATAAATGGAGTATTTTTTCTGATTTCCTTCTCTGATTGTATGTCAGAAGTGTATAGAAATGCTATTGATTTTTGCCTATCAATATTGTATCTCATGAGTTTGCTGAACTTGTCTATTAGTTCCAGTAGCTTTCTTGTGGATTTTTCAGTATTTTCTAGATATAGGATCATATCATCAACAAATAGTGAAAGTTTTACTCCTTCTTTTCCTATTTGGGTGCCTATTATTTCATGATCTGTCCTAATTTTTCTAGCTAGAACTTTGAGCACTATATTGAATAACAGAGGTGACAGTGGGCATCCTTGTCTTTTTCCTGATCTCAGCAGGAAAGCTTTCAGTCTTTCATTCTTGAGTACAATGGTAGTGTAGTTTGTTCATATATGCACTTTACTATATTGAGAAAGCTTCCTTCTATTCCTATCTTTTTGAGTGTTTTTATCAAGAAAGGGTACTACATTTTGTCATATGCATTTTCTGAATTCGTGTTGTCATTCAAATTTCCTGAGACCCTGTTCTATTTTTTCCATTCTCATCTCTTTCTCTTCTCCTGTCTTTTCCCATTCAGTTGTTCTGTCTTCAAAATCACTTATTTTGTCTTCAAGCAATTCAAATCTGCTCTTATGGACCTCCAATGTATTTTTAATCTCATCCATCATGTCTTTCAGTCCTATAAGATCTGTTACTTTTCTTTGCAGGCCCTCAAATAGTTTTTTATGCTCATCCAATGTTTCTTTTTTTTCCCCCCTCCCTGAGATGGACCCTTCATCTGTTTAACTCCTTGTTTTTTTGTGGTTTTTTGCTTGTTGTTTTCACTTGTTGTCTGCTCATTGTTTTTGCTCATTGCCTGCTCGTTGTTGGTTTTTTTGCTCATTGATTGCTCGTTGTCTGTTTTTTCTTTAGGAGACCCAGAACTGAACTTGGGACCTCTCATGTGGGATGTGGGAACTCAGCTGCTTGAACCACATCTGCTCCCTGTTGTTTGTTTTTGCTTGTTGTCTGCTCATTGTTGGTTCGTTGTCTTGCTTGTTGTTTTTGCTCATTGTTGTTTTGCTCGTTGTCTGCTCATTGTTTTTTCTTGATGTCTGCTCATTGTCTGTTCATTGTTTGTTTGTCTTTTGAAGGCAACCATGAACCAAACCTGGGACCTCACCTGTGAGAAGCACGTGCTCAATTGCTTGAACCACAACTACTCCCCTGTGACTTCTTTTTTTTTCCTTTTTGGTGCCAAAACCCAGGGACAACCCAGTGACTTCTTAATATCCTTTATCTCCTTAAACATATTTTCTTTCAATTCTTTGAATTGATTTGGGAGATTTGTGTGGTTATCAATGATTAATTGTCTTACATCCTGAATCAACAAAACCAAAAGTTGGTTCTTTGAGACGATCGACAAAATCAACCAAACCTTAGCTAGACTGACAAAGAAAAAAAGTGGAAATATACACGTAAGTAAAAGCAGAAATGAGAGGGGTCATTACCACTGATTCTGTAGAAATAAGAGATCATAAAAGCATACTATGAACAAATGTATGGCAAAAACTAGACAATGTAGACAAAATGGACAAATTCCCAGAAACACACAAACCACCCACATTGATCTTAGAAGAAATAGAAGACCTCAACAAACCAATTCCAAGTGAAGAGATTGAAACATTCATCAAAAACCTCCTAAAGGGATTGTGGGAAGATGGTGACAGACTAACAGGCAGAGCTCAATGCTTTCACAAAAACAATGTAGAAAGAGCCAAAAGCTGTCTGAGGGGCCTGCTTTGGGGGTCAGCAGACCAGAATAGTGTTATACATCTCCCAGCAGGGTGAGGGACAGAGAGATGAAGAAGCAGAAACAACAAATGTGGGTTACCAAGCTCCCACAGTGGCTGGGAAGGGCTCCTCTCCCCCATACCCAAGATATTAAGCTGGGGTTAAACATGTGGTACAATGCAGCTGAATGAGGGGGGAACAGACATCTTCCTCCTTGTCAGTGATTTTAAGAGAAAAGGGAGGGGAGGTTGGGGTGCTTTTCTTCAGTGAATTCAGCCCAAAGAGCCTGCTTTGAATCTTTGACCAGGAGATTCAACACAGGAACACAAGAAAGCTGAGACTGAAACACCTCAGTGGAAAGGTGCATGGCTAGCACCATCTTCTAGCTGGTCTAGAAATTGCATGGACAAAAATTGTTCTCGGTGCTCTCTGTATCCAACCCCTGGGAGAAAATCTGTGCCCTACTAGTGAGTCCCTGGCTTGATTTTGAAAACTTAAGCTGGGCATTTTAATGACTGAGAATAAGTTGAATCAAATATCAAAGAAGAGCTATAAAAAAACACAGTAAATGAGAGAGAGAAATTAGCCATCAGAGTAAGTGCACCAACATATTCAGATGCCTAGACATCAGTAAAAAATTATAAGCCATACTAGGAAACAGAAAGAGATGGGCCAGTGAAAAGAACAAACCAAATATTCTGAAGAGATACAGGATTTAATAAAATTAATCAGGTAAAATCACACAATTCTTCTAAATCACTTCAAAGAATTTAAAGGATATATGACTAAAGAAATAAAGGATATTAAGAAGACACTGGGAGACCATAAAGAACAATTTGAAAGCCTGCAAAGAAAAGTAACAGACCTCTAAGCACCTCTTAAAATATATGTGTATATATATATATATATATATATATAACATTTTTGTAAGCAAATACACATATATGCATATATATTTATATATCATTTTGCAAATGTTTGTATGTATTGTGAGAATTTTGATTTTTACCCATAATAATAAAAAAAAATACATTAGAGGCACATAAGAGCAGATTTGAATTGCTTGAAGACAGAATTAGTGATTTCTAAGGCAGAACATTTGAACTGGAAAAGAGGACAACAGAAAGAGAAGAGAATGGAAGAAATGGAACAGAGTCTCAGGAATTGAATGACAATGTATAACGCACGAACATTCACATTATTGGTGTCCTAGAAGGAGAAGAGAATGGAAAAGGGGCAGAAAGAATATTTGAGGAAATAATGATAGAAAACTTCCCAACCCTTAAGAAGGACGTAAATATCAACTTCCAAGAGGGACAACGCAACACAAACAGAATAAATCTGAATAGACCTACCCCGAGACACCTACAATTCAGAATGACAAATATCGGAGATAGAGAGAAGATTCTGAAAGGAGTAAGAGAAAAGCAAAGCATCACACAGAAGGCAAACTCTATAAGATTAAGTGCTGACCTCTCATCAGAAATCATGGAGGAAATAAGAAAGTGGTATGATGTATTTAAGGTACTGAAAGAGAAAAACTGCCAGCTAAGAATTCTATATCAGGCAAAGCTCTCCTTCAAAAATGAGGGTAACTTCAAAGTCTTCTCTGACAAACAAAAACTGATAGATTATGTTACCAAAAGACCAGATTTACAAGAGATACTAAAGGGAGTGCTGCAGCCTGAAAGGATAAAACAAGTGTGAGAGATTTGTAGAAGACTTTAGAAATGAAGACTATTAAGAAGGGCAAATTAAAGGATAAGAAGACAGGCAACAGAATGATATGACATCAGAGAGCCGAAGGAGAAAATGGGTGATGTAATTAATGCCTTTAGAGTAATAACACTGAATGTTAATTGATTGAACTCCCCAATCAAAAGACATAGACTGATAGAATTGATTTAAAAATATGAGTCATCTGTATGTTGTTTAGAAGAGACCCACCTCAGATGTAAGGACACAACCAGGTTAAAAGTGATAGGTGGGAAAAAGTTATTCCATGCAAATAGTAACCAAAAGAGAGCTGGAGTAGACCAGATAAGTGTAAAATAACAAAATATAGTATATGAACAATAATTAGTCAGTGCAACTGGAAAATTGTTCCTGTTATCAGTATTCTGTAATTTTTTCAGACAAAATAAACACTTGCTTTTAATTGTGAAGGACTGGAGAAGAGATATATTTTGGATACTTCATTTTTCTTTAACCTTTTATTATTCATTTTCTTTAATTAATATAATCTATCTGGATCAATAATGATTTAGCATGACTACTGTTGAACAAGATTTTGAGTTTTTCTGTCTCATAAAATTATGAGTTGGCAAATTGTTATCTTCTGTAATTCATTCCAATAAGATGTGAAGAATTCCAAATAGGAATTTGACTATCTAGAAAGAATTATGACCTAAATGGAAATTAAATAACTAAACCAATAATTTATTTCATTCTTAGAGATTATTATGTCCAAAGGTTAGAGCTGTAATATAAAAATTAGAATTATATTATAATTAATTTCTACTATATTTGAATTTTAATTTACATCTATAAACGTTTGTTGCTATGCTATTTTTTACAATTGGTTATATTAAACCTAACCTGGCCTTGCACCCTCATTTAAAATTTGTAATTCCTTTCCATCTATTTTTTCTATTTATTTTACAATTTTACAATAAAGGATTTTTTAAGAAGTAAAATAAGCCATTGATTATATACTTCAGATAGACATGTTACATCAATATAACTCAATAAAACTTTAATAAACTAATAAGTAATTGTGCAAGAATAGCCAGAAATAGCAGCTATATACAACAGGGGAAACAGAGAGATTGAGAGGTGAGGAATTTTCTTGTTTGTTTTTTCTGTTTTTTTTTTTGTTGTTGTTGTCGTTTATTATTATTGAAATAATGAAAATGCTTTAATAATGATTGAAGTGATGACTGCACAGCTATGTGATTATACAGAATACCACTTATTATACACTTTGGATAAATTGTATGCTTTATTAATATGTTTCAATAAAATTGATTTGTTAAAGAAAATATAACAAAGAAGCTCTATTGGCAAAAAAATTCACAAATGGAAAAATGAGACTGTGTGACTAATTAAGCATTAGCATACATTCTGTATAGAGATATCTGTTGCATATATACAAAGGAAGTTAAATCCTGATATTAAAAAACAATAATTACCTTTTTATATGAAAATGCTAAAAAAATTAGGAGCTACTTTTTGGTTATTCCTTCTAATTTGGTTAGGAAGAAAAAGTGTGACAATAATTCCCAAAGATAAAAAGCCCGGGATCAGATGGCTTCATAGATGAATTCTACCAACCATTCAGAGACAATCTAATACCAATCTCGATCAAGCTCTTCCAAAAATTGAACAGGAATGATCACTACCTAACTCATTCTATGATGCCAACATCACTCTAATACCAAAACCATAAAGAAACTACAAAAAAAGAAAATTTACAGACCAATATCTCTAATAAATATAGATGCAAAAATCCTCAACAAAATACTTGCAAATAAAATCCAAAAGCACATTAAAAATTATATACCACGATCAATTGGGTTTTATCCCAGGCTTGAAAGGGTAGTTCAAAAAAAGAAAATGAATTTGTATATAAGCCACAATGATAAATTGAAGAAGGAAAATCATATGATCCCCTCAATTGATGCAGAAATGGTATTTGACAAAATACAGCACCCTTTCTTGATAAAAACCTTCCAAAAAATAGGAATAGAACAAAGCTTTCTCAAAATAGTAAAGTGCATATATGAGTTTCTTGTAAACAGCATATAGATGGATCATATTTCCTTATACATTCTGCCAATCTGTGTCTTTTGATTGTAGAGTTTATTCCATTAACATTCATTGTTATTACTGTGAAAATAGTACTTAGATTAGCCATATTTTCTTTAGGTTTATATATGTCATATGTTATTTTTATTTCTCTTTTCATCTTTTTAGTTATTCTTACTAATACTCTCCCTTTCCACACTTTCCTCCAAACCTCTTTCTCCTGTTTTTTCCTTTCAACCTGCAGAAATCCCTTTAGTATTTCTAGAAAGGCAGGTTTCTTATTAACAAACTCTCTTAATTTCTGTTTGTCTGTGAATATTTTGAACTCTCCCTCATTTTAGATGCCAACTTTGCTGGATACAGAATTTTTAGCTGACAGTTTTTTTTTCTTTTAGCACTTTAATTCTGTCATACCATGGCCTTCTCACCTCCATGGTTTTAGATGAGAAATCAGTGCTTAATCTTATCCAGGTTCCTTTGCATGTGATGAATCTCTTTTCTCTTGCTGCTCTCAGTATTCTCTCTTTGTCTTGAGTGTTTGACAACATGATAAGTATATGTGTTGGGATAGGCCTGTTAGGATTTATACTGTTTGGGGTGTGCTGTGCTTCCTGGACATGTACATCCATGTCTCTTAAAGAACTTGGGAAATTTTCAGCCATTATTTCCTCCAACACTCTTTGGGTACCTTTTTCCTTCTCCTGTTCCTCTGGGACGCCTATAAATACATATGTTTGTGCATTTTGTATTGTCATTCAATTACTTGTATCCCTGCTGTATTTTTTCCATCATTTTATCTAGCTGTTCTAGTATTTGTCTGATTTCAGATGTACTACCTTTGACGTCACTAATTCTTTTCCTCTGCCTGTTCTAATCTGCTCTTCTGTGCTTCCAGCACATTTTTGATTTCTTGCATTTTGCCATTCATCACCATCAGATTATTTTTTATGTATGTTTATGATTTCTTCGGTATGATCCCAAAGTGTTTTCTTAATATCCTTTATCTCTTCTTTCACTTCATTAAGTTGATTCATGATATTTGTTTGGATGTCCTTGATTAGTTGTTCCACATTCTGCATCTCTTCCTGTTTTTAATTTGTTCATCAGACTGGGCCATGTCTTCCTGTTTCTTAGTCTGGCTTGTAATTTTTTGTTGGTGTCTAGGCATCTGTTTATCTTCATGTTCTTATTCAGACGATTAGCTTCTCTTTCTACTTTAGGGTTTTATTTTTTGTTTTGTATTAAGCTTCCTGTTTTTTTCTTTTTTTTTTCTTTTTTGAGGTACAGGGGCAGGGGATTGAACAACGGACCTCATATGTAGGAAGCTGGCGTTCAACCACTGAGCTACATGGGCTCCCCTAAGGTTCCTTTTTGACACTTGGTTCCACTTATTTTATATCCTTGTAGTTTTCTCTGTTTCCTTGAAAAAAATATTAAGAACATAGAAAAAGAAAGAGAGATGAAGAGAAAAAGGATAATAGTAATAATAAAAAAAGGAAAATGAACCATAAGAGAGACAGAATGTAAATATGTAATGAGTGAAAAATCAGAAAAAATACAAAGGAATAAGAATAAAAAAGGTGGAATAAAAAATAGAAACAGGAAAAAATAGAATAAAATGAAAGGCCAGAAAGATGAGAAGAGAAGAAGAAAAGAGAAAAGGGAAAAATGAAGGTCAAGCAAGGAAATGTGGAAATAAAAGGAATAGAAGAGGGGAAAATGAAAGAAAGAAAAGAAATAAAGAAACTAAGGAGAAAAAATAAGGAAAAGAAAAAAAAGGAAACAAAGAAAGGGAAAAAACAACAAATAAACAAAAAACAACCCAGGAAAAACAGGCTTCTCTCTTACACCCCTTGGAGCCATCTCATGCTGCCAGTGCTCATCAAGCAATCATCCTGCAGCCTGCCCTCCACAAGTAATGTACCCAGTTTTAGTGAATAAAATAAAGAAAAAGAAAAAAAAATAACATATCTTAAAACCTAAAGCAACAATAACAAAAAATCTCAGTCTATATGTTCCCTGTCATAAGGTGCCAGCTGGGTTCCTGACAAACTGGTGGATCACTTTCTGGGTCCCTTTTCTTAGGAGGTACTGGGAATTGAGCCAGGGACCTACTATATGTAAGTCAGGCATTCCTACACTGAGCTATACCCACTCCACAGGTTAGGTTACCTTCTGAAATATTATCTGGCTCTCCATTACCCTCAGATGAGTTTAGCTTCTAACAGTTTGCCAGCTATCTCTACTGGCTTCCTTCTCTCCTACTGTTTAGGTGCCTGTCTCTGCCTACCCTCTCACTGACCAAGTTCCTCTCTCTCCCAGGGCTGTTGGGTGTGACAGCCTGTCTGATCAGAACCCCCCTCCCCTCTTCCTGGGGACCCTTCTGTGCTGGCTGGGGTCTTTTTTTGAGATTCAAAAGGGCCTCTCAGTTCTGAGTGGTGTGTGCTGATTTAAAATGGCCTACTGGTCTATGGTTGGTGGCAAGGCTCCAGGATGTGTAAGTTCATTGAGGGTGGTGGGCCACACTTGTGGGAGATGTTTGTGTGGGATGTGGTGGGAGGTGTGGGAGGTGGGCAACATGGGAATCCCAGTGGGTTCCGTGTAATATTTTGGGTAATCTAAGCACCTCTTAAAATATATGTATATATATATATAAATAACATTTTTGTAAGCAAATACACATATATGCATATATATTTATATATAATTTTGCAAATGTTTGTATGTATTGTGAGAATTTTGATTTTTACCCACAATAAAAATAAATAAAAAATTAAAAAAAAAAAAAAAAAGGGCCTCTGCTGGCCAAACTCACTGAAGAGAGACCACACTCTGCCCTCTGCTAGACCCCTCTTACTCCCAGGGAGGAGAACGTTCTTTCCCCACTTAATTAGCTACACTGAGCCAATGGTTTAACAGAGGCTATTTGCCTTCAGGTTGAAGTATAGGTGCTTTTCGCAGTCATAGGGGTAAGTAACTCCCCGCTGTTCATTTGGCCTCTTTTTTTTTTTTCTCTATCCTTCCTCCTGGATTATGTGCAGCACTTTCCTGGTCTGCAGATCCCAAAAGCAGCTCCTTCAGATATCTTTTTACCTTTCCTCCACTGTTTTTTTGGAAGAGTTGAACACTGCCTACCTACTTCAATGCCATCTTCCTGGTACTTGAACTACCACTAGGTCTTGGAAATGTTCCCTCCATTTTTTTTCTAGGAGCTTTATAGATCTAGCATTTATATTTAGGTTTTTGATCCATTTTGAGTTAATTTTTGTGTAAAGTGTGATTTAGGGGTCCTTTTTCTTCCTTTTGGATATGGATATCCATTTCTCCTAGCACCATTTGTTGAATAGACTTTTCTGCCCCATTTGGGTGGGCTTTCACAGCCTTGTCAAAAATCACTATAACATATATATATATAATATATAACATATATTCCAAATGGACCATGATTGGTGGTAATAGTCTGATGATATTTTCTCAAAATCTGTAACAAGTGTTCCACCACATTGTGGCAGAAGGGGTGTTGTGTGGGAATTCTACACATGTGCATGATTGTTTTGTAAGTTATCAAATTTTGTAATAAAAAAAAATATAAAAAATCACTCTACCATACATGTGAAGGCCTGTTTTGAATCATCAATTCAGTTTCATTTGTCTATATGTCTACCTTTATGCCAGTACCATTCTATTTTTACCACTGTAGCTAGATAATATGACTTAAAGTCCAGAAGTGAGAATTCTCCAACTTGGTTCTTCCTTTTTAAGATGTTTCTGGTGATTCAAGGCCCCTTACACTTCCAACTAATTTTGACAATTGTGTTTTCCATTTTAAAAAAAGGATCTTGGAAATTTTATCAGGATTGCTTTGAATCTGTTTATCAATTTGTATAGAATTGACATCTTAATGACATTCAGTCTTCCCATTCATGAACATGGAATGTTCTTCCATTTATTTAGGTCTTTGCTGATTTCTTTTAGCAATGCATTGTAGTTTTCTGAATATCTTACATCTTTGGTTAAGCTTGTTCCTAAATATTTGATTTTTTATTTACTCTTGCAAATGGTTTTTTTCCCTGACTTCCTCCTCAGGTTGCTCACTGAGTGTATAGAAATACTATTGATTATTGTGTATTAATCTTTTTTTTTTTATTAAGATTTTATTTATTTATTCATTTATCCCCCCCCTTACTGCTTGTGCTCACTGGGTCAGCTAACCACGCCGTGTGGGCGGGCTTGCCTTCACCAGGAGGCCCCGGGAACCGAACCCGGGGCCCCCCATATGGTAAATGGGAGCCCTACTGATTGAGCCACAGCTGCTTCCCAGTTGTGTATTAATCTTGTATCTGTCCACTCTGATGAACTCGTTTATTAGCTCTAGTACCTTTGTTGTAGATTATTCAGGACTTTCTAGATATAGGATCATATCATCTGCCAATAGTGAAAGGTTTACTTCTTCCTTTCCAATTTGGGTGCATTTATTTCTCTTTCTTGCTTGATTGCTCTAGCTAGAAATTCTTGCACTATATTGAACAAATTGGTGACAGTGGGCAACCTTGTCTTGTTCCTGATATCAATGGGAAAGCTTTCAGTATTTTAACATTGAACAATGTTAGTGGTTGGGTTTTCATATTTGCCCACTATCATGTTGAGAAATTTCTTTAATTCCTATCTTTCAGAGTATTTTTACCAGGAAAGGATGCTGCATTTTGTCAAAGGCCTTTTGTGCATTGATTGAAATGATCATGGACTATTTTCTATTTATTAATGGATATATTACGCTGAGTGATTTTCTTGTTTTGAGCCACCCTTGCATGCCTAGTAGAAAACCAACTTGATCACGATGAATAATTCCTTTAATGTGTTCTTGGATTTGATTAGCAAGTATTTTGTTAAGGATTCGTGCATCTGTATACATTAAGGAAATGGGTCTGTAATTATACTTTTTTGTAATATCTTATCTGGCTTTGGTATTAGGGTGATATTGGCTTCATAGAATGAGTTTGGTAGTGTTCCTTCTCTTTATTTGTGATTGGTTTGTTGAGGTCTTCCAATTCTATTAGGTCAGTGTAGTTTGTTTATTTGTACGTAGGAATTTTTCTATTTCATCTACATTATGTAATTTGTTGATGTACAGTTTTTCATAGTATCCTGTTATGATCTTTATTGTCTGTGGGGTCACAACTAATGTCCCCATTTTTATTTCTGATTTTATTTATTTGCATCTTCTCTTTTTCCCTTTGTTAATCTAGTTAAGCATTTGTCAATTTTCTTAATCCTTTCTAAGACACAAATTTTGGTTTTGTTAATTCCCTCTATTGTTTTTTTTTTTTTTTGTTGTTGTTGTTCTAAATTTCATTTATTTCTTCTCTGATCTTTGTTATTTCATTCATCTGCTTACTTTGGGAAAAGTGTGATGTTCTTTTTCTCATTCCTCCAGCTGTGTAGGTAGAACTTTGATTTTAGCTTTTTCTTTTTTTTTTAATGTAAGCATTGTGTGATATAAATTTCCCTCTCCCCACTGCCTTCACTGCATCCCATAGGTTCTGTTATGTTACATTCTTATTTTCATTCATCTCAAGATATTTATTTATTTCTCTTATAATTTCTAATTTGACCTACTTATTATTTAAGAATGTGTTGTTTTATCTCCATATATTTGTGAATTTTCCACTTTTTGCCTGTTGCGGATTTCCAGCTTTATTCTGTTATAATTAGAGAAAGTGCTTTGTAGAATTTTTATCTCGTTAAATTTATTGAGATCTGTTTTTTGACTCAACATATGGTCTATTCTGGAAAAGAATCCATGAGCAGAAGGATCCTGCTGTTGAATATATAAATGTTCTATATATGTCTATTAAGTTTAGTTCATTTATCATATTGTTCAAGCTCTCTGTTTCTTTATTGATTCTCTGTCCAGACGTTCTATCCAACGATGAGAGTGGTGTATTGAAGTCTCCAATTATTATTGTAGAGATGTCTATTTTCCCCTTCATTTTTGTCAGTGTTTGCCTTATGTACTTTGGAGCATCCTGGTTAGGTGCATATACAGTTTTTGTTTGTTTATTATAATTAATTTTTATTTTTAAAGAAGCTTTAGATTACATAAATGTTATATAAAAAATTACAGGGGATTCCCATATGCCCCACTCCCTACCCCTCCCACACTTTTCCACATTAACAATATCCTCCATTACTGTACATTTGTTACAATTGATGAACACATATAGAGGCATTGCCACCAACCATGAATTATAGTTTACATTATAGTTTACACTCTGTCCTCCACAATTTTGTAAATTATGACAAAATATATAATTGCCTGTATTATTCATTGCAATGGCATGCAGGATAATCCATGGTTTCTGAAGAGAAATCAACATTTAATTTTATTTGGTATCCTTTGTATGTTATGCATCATTTTTCTCTTGCTGCTCTCAGAATTCTCTGTCTTTGGCATTTGCCATTCTGATTAGTATGAGTCTCAGAGCAGGTCTATTCAGATTTATGTGGATGAGAGTTAGATATGCTTTTTGGACATGGATATCTATGCCCTTCAATAGGTTTGGGAAATTTTCTACCATTATTTCCTCAAAAATTCCTTCTGCCCCTTTTCCCTTCTCTTCTCCTTCTCAGATACAAATGTTTGCACATGTATTGCTGTCCTTTAGTTCCCTGAGACTCTGTTCAATATTTTCCATTCTTTTCTTTATCTTTTGTTTTGTATGTCCATTTTAAGAGGCCCTGTCTTCAAGTTCACTGAACTTTTCTTCTGCCTTTTCAAATCTGCTTTTATATAACTACAGTGCATTTTTAATTTCACTTATTGTTCCTTTCATTCCCATATGATCTGTTATTTTTCTATGTATGCTTTCAAATTCTTCTTTGTCCTCACCTGGTGTCTTATTAATATCCTTAATATCTTTGGTCATCTCATTGAATTTATTTAGGAGATTTGTTTGACCATCTATGATTAATTGTCTCAGTTCCTTTATGTCATCTGGAACCTTAGATTTTTCATTTCACTGGGCCAAAATACCACTGTTTCTCCGTATTGATTGTAATTTTTGTTGGTGTCTCAGCATCTGACTTATGAGATCTATTTATTCTGGGCCCAGTTTCTCTCTTTAGTTTAGGGCTTCCTATTTGATTGGCATTGTGCTACTGCCCCACTTTGATACCTGATTCAACTTAATTTGGAATTTTATAGTGCCTTGTGTTTAGCCAATCTAATTTTTTTTCTCTTCTTCCCTTTTTCATTTTTCTTACTCATTCATTCATTTATTTATTTTAATAGAGAAGTTGTGAGCTTACAAAACAATCATGCGGGGAGGGGCCAAGATGGCGTTAGTGTAGGAGGGCACACACTGCAAGCTCCCAGAGCAAGGTGGATTGTGGATGGGGTCCTGCCTGGGGGTCTGTGCTGTGCACGCGTGGAATGAGAAGCTTGGGACATCTATCTGCGCAGATCAATGGCGTGGACGGAATGAAAGAAGCAAGGAAATAAAACAAGAAGAAAAAGTGCCAAAGCGAAAACTTAATTCACATGCAGAACCACCAGCAAAATAAAACTCTAGAGCATAGAGAAAAGCTAATCAACTGAACAAACCCATCAAGATAATATGATGACCAGAGGGCAACAAAAAAATACGAATGACTCTGAGAAACAGGAAAATATGGACCAGTCCAATGAACAAAATAAAAACCAGGAAACGATGAAGGACATCGAACAACTAATCAAAGCTATCCAAACAAATATCATGGGCCAAGTTAAAGAAGTGAGGACGAGATTAAGGATATAAAGAAGACACTGGGAAAACATACTGAAGAAATAGCAAACACGCCTAAAAAGGTAATGAATATGATGGTGAACAATGGCACAAGCCAAGAAATGAAAAAGATGCTGGATTCACATAACAGCAGATTTGAACAGGCAAAGGAAAGAATTAGTGATATGGAAGACAATACAGCTGAAATCAAAGAGATAGTAGAACAGATAGACAAAAAGAACATACTCCAAAATAGACCACATGATAGGCCACAAAACAACACTCAATGAATTCAGAAAGATTGAGATTGTACAAAGTAATTTCTCTCACCACAATGGAATGAAGTTGGAAATCACTAAGGGCCAGAGAAACAGGTTAGGCACAAGGATTTGGAAGTTAAACAACACACTCTTAGACAAACAGTGGGTCAAAGAGGAAATTTCAAAAGAAATCAGTAACTACCTTGAAACTAATGAAAACGACAACACAACATATTAAAAACCTATGGGATGCAGCGAAAGCAGTCCTGAGAGGGAAGTTCATTGCCATAAATTCATATATTAAAAAAGAAGAGAGAGCTAAAATTGAAGACCTAACTGCACACTTGGAGGAATTAGAAAAAAAACAACAAACTTAACCTAAAGAAGTAGAAAGAAGGAAATAACAAAGATTAGAGCAGAATGAAATGAAATAAAGAATAAGAAAGCACTGGAAACAATAAACAAAACCAAAAATTGGTTTTTCGAGAATATAAACAAAATTGACAAACCCTTACCCAGACTAACAAAGAAAAAGAGAGAACAAATGCAAATACATAAAATAAGGAATGAGCAAGGTGATATCACTACTGACCCCACAGAAATAAAGAGTATCATAAGAGGATACTTTGAAAAATTATATGCCAACAAGAATGACAATTTAGAGGAAATGGACAAGTTTCTAGAAACCCACAAACAGCCGACATTGATGAAAGAAGAAATAGATGAACTCAACAGTCCAATTACATGTAAAGAGAAAGACTCAGTCATTAAAAACCTCCCAACTAAGAAGAGTCCAGGACCAGATGGCTTCACAGCTGAATTCTACCAAACATTCCGGAAAGAGCTGACACCAATTCTACTTAAGGTCTTCCAAAAAATAGAAGTAGAAGGAATATTACCTAACTCATTCTATGATGCCAACATTACACTAATACCAAAATCAAATAAAGATACCACAAGAAAGGAAAATTACAGACCAATTTCTCTAATGAACCTAGACGCTAAAATCCTTAACAAAATACTTGCTAATCACATTCAACAACATATCAAAAGGATTATACACCATGACCAAGTGGGTTTCATCCCGGGTATGCAAGGATGTTTCAATATAAGAAAATCAATCAATGTGATACACCACATAAACAGATTGAAAGAAAAAAAGCACATGATCATTTTTGTAGATGCAGAAAAAGCATTAGACAAAATACAGCACTCTTTCCTCATAAAGACACTACAAAAGATAGGAATAGATGGAAACTTTCTGAAAATGATAAAGGGTATATATGAAAAACCCAAAGCTAACATCATTTTCAATGGTGAAATCCTAAAAGCCTTCCTGCTGAGATCAGGAACAAGACAAGCATGCCAACTATCACCACTCCTATTTAAAATTTTCTTAGAAGTACTTGCACAAGCACTGAGACAAGAAAAGGACATAAAAGGCATCCAGATTGGAAAAGAAGAAGTAAAAATTTCATTATTTGCAGATGACATGATCCTATACATAGAAAGCCCTGAGAAATCTACAACAAGTCTTCTAGAAATTATAAAGCAGTTCAGTATGTTGCAGGCTATAAGATCAACACTCAAAAATCAGTAGCATTTCTGTACACCGATAACGAGCAAACTGAGGAGGAAATCAGGAAAAAAAATACCATTTACAATAGTAAATAAAAGAATCAAATACATAGGAATAAATTTAACTAAAGATGTAAGTGACTTATATACAGAAAACTACACAACACTGTTAAAGGAAATCAGAAAAGACTTAAATAAATGGAAAAATATTCCCTGTTCATGGATAGGAAGACTAAACATCATCAAGATGTCCATCCTACCCAAACTAATCTACAGATTTAATGCAATCCCAATAAGTCAACAGTATATTTTTTAAGGAACTGGAAAAACTAACCACAAAATATATTTGGAGAGGCAAGAGGCCCCGAATTGCCAAAGATATATTGAAAATGAAAAATGAAATTGGAGTTATCACACTACCTGACTTTAAAACATATTACAAAGCTACAGTGATCAAAACTGTATGGTATTGGCACAAGGATAGACCTACTGACCAATGGAACCGAATTGAGAATTCTGATATAGATCCTCGCATATATAGTCATCTGATATTTGAGAAGGACACAAAGCCCACTCAGTTGGGAGAGAATGGCCTCTTTACCAAGTGGTGCTTGGAGAACTGGATATCCATATCCAAAAGAATGAGAGAAGAATACCGTCTCACACCTTACACAAAAATCAAATCAAGATGGATCAAAGATCTAAATATAAGAGCCAAAACCATAAAGACCTTGGAAGATAATGTAGGGAAGCATCTACAGGACCTTGTAATAGGAAATGGTTTCATGAACTTCACAGCCAAAGCACGAGCAGCAAGAGAAAAAATAGATAAATGTGATCTCATCAAAATAAAAAACTTCTGCACCTCAAAGGATGTTATTAAGAAAATAAAAAGGCAGCCTACCCAATGGGAAAAAATATTTGGCAACCATATATCTGATAGGAGCCTAATATCCTGCATATATAAAGAAATCCTACACCTTGAAAATAAAAGGACAAACAACCCATTTAAAAGATGGGCAAGTGACCTGAAAAGACACTTCTCCAAGGAAGAAACACAAATGGCTAAAAAGCACATGAAAAATGCTCAACATCGCTTGCTATCAGGGAAATGCAAATCAAAACTACAATGAGATACCATCTTACACCCATCAGAATGGCAGCTATTAAAAAAACAGGAGACACTAAATGTTGGAGAGGATGTGGAGGAATAGGAACCCTCATCCACTGCTGGTGGGACTGCGGTATGGTCCAGCCACTGTGGAGGACAGTTTGGCAATTCCTCAGAAAACTAACAATAGATCTTCCGTATGATCCAGCAATTCCACTGATGGGTATATACCCAGAAGAACTGAAAGCAAAGACACAAACAGATATATGCACACCAATGTTCATAGCGGCATTGTTCACCATTGCCAAAAGTTGGAATCAGCCCCGGTGCCCATCAACAGACGAATGGATAAGCAAAATGTGGTACATACATACAATGGAATATTACTCAGCTGTAAGAAGGAACAAAGTGCTAACACATGGAATAACGTGGATGAATCTTGAAGACCTTATGTTGAGTGAATCAAGCCAGGCACTGAAGGATGAACAGTATATGACCTCACTGATCTGAACTGAGGAAAGTGAGCAGTCTCTGAGAACCATTTTGTGAAAGATAGGTTAACAAAGGAGAGTAAGAGAAGAGCAGTCTTTGAGCCATCACCCATATGGACATAATCTATGGTAAAGGGATAGAGTGTGGTTGCATGTTGGGGGATGGGGCAGATGAGTGGTGGTATTCCTGGGTTTGGTGGTGCAGCACTGGGGGAGGTGGATTAGGAAGGGCTGGTTCAAATCCCCAGGGCATGTAACTATGAATCTTGACATTCCATGGGTAGGGAGAGGGTGGTATCATGGGCCCTGGGGGGCTGGGGGGATGGGAATAGTCAAGATCTAATGGGGTGTTTGGTGGTTATGGGGAAGTTTTTCATTACCTTGCAGTAATGGACACAAGACATGGTAAATATTATCAAAATTATTAAACTGTATCATCTAAAGTGTAAAAGAAAACCAAAAAACAAAAAAACAAAAACAAAAAACAAAACAATCATGCATTATGTGATGAATTCCCATACATAACTCCTCCACCAACACCTTACATTGTTGTGGAACATTTGTTATAGATTATGGAAAAAATCATCCAAATATTACTAATAGCTATGGTCCATATTTTGTTTTGTATTTTCCCATATGCCACCTATTATTACCACTATGTATTAGCACTGTTTATTTGTTATGATTCAGGAGAGAACTTGCTCACATTTGTACTGTTGACCACAGTCCGTCTTCCACCTCATGGATCACTGTTTTGTATAGCCCCATGTTTTGCACAATCTATCCAAATTTTACACTAAATGGCTCTCATATTCACCACAGAGTTGTGTAGTCATTGCCCCAGTAAACCTTTGAACTATTTACTTTGTCCAAAAGAAAAATACCACACCCTTATTATTTATGCCTAGCATTGATATACTACCTTCTTTGACATTGATGCAACTTTTAACTGTAATCCATAAGTTACATTAAGTTACATTAATTGTATTTTCCCATGCATCACCATATTCTTACCACCTTGTAATAGTGATGTACATTTGTACTAGTTCAGAGAAGCACATTCTTTTAGTACTATTAACTACAGTCCTCTTCCACCACTGGGTTCACTATTTTATTCAGTCTATAGATTATTCTCTAGCTTTCTTTCAATTGACATTTATATCCCTAGAGTAATTCTTTCAGTCATGATCACATCTGTAAACCAACCGAGTTTGTTGCACATACTACAGTGTTTTACCATGAACTCTATCCATTACTATATGTTTTTTCAAGCTAATTAAAATGTCTACATATGTCAAGCATCAGTACACCTTCTCAGATGTCTTCTAGTAATCTACACTCCAAATTTTTATTCCATGTCTATTACACTGTTTTTTTTAAAATTTCTAACATTTCCATTGGATGCTTTCTTAAAGTTTCATTGTTTCTGGTTACATTTCCCATCTGTTCTTCCATTTTGTCTACTTTTTCCATTGAAACCCTAACATATTAATCATAGTTATTATTTATTTATTTATTTATTTTTAAAAGATACTTAGATTACATACATTTTACACAAAAATATAGGGATTACCATATACCCCACTCCCCCCACCTCCCACACCCTCCTACATATACATTCTTCATTAGTGTGGCACATTCATTGCAATTTATGAATGCATCCTGGGCCTTTGCCATTAAGCATGGACCATAATTCACATTGTAGTCTACACTCTCTCTCACACAGTTCTGCATGTTATGTGATGATATAAAATGGCCTATATCTGTCACTGTAATGTTACTCAAGATGATTCCCAAGTCCCAAAAAAGTCCCCATATTACAATGGTTTCTCCCTCTCCCTGCCCCCAGAGCATCCAGTGGCCGTTGGCTCCACATCAATGTTGTAATTACTTCCATTGCTAGAATCACAATGTGTCTATAGTAGGTACCAGTAAGTCCACTCTAGTCCATAGCTCTTTCCGCAATCCCGAGGATTCTAGGATGGTGATGTCCACTCCAACTCCATTTGAGAGACGGCTTGTATCCCATGGGGAAGATGGATGGGGCTATCCTGCCTGCAGCTGCAGACTCTCTCCATTCCTTGGAACGGCTGTTGTCCATCATCATCTCCCTGCCACTTGTCCTGAGTGAGTCCAATGAGCTATAGAGTAGGTGTTGCAAGTCTGCCTGAGGCTCTGGGCCCAGCTGGCATGTGAACAGCCCAACAACTCAAGTCCCTGGACATACACCTACAAACTTCAGCACCAAGCATAGGTTTAAATAGAAGGGACAGATGAGCCATCTTCAGGGAAGACATAATTGAGTCCAACTCTGTCATTCTCAGGAGCACAAACTCCAAAGTAGGGCCCATTGGCATGGCACAAAACTACAGAGTTATCCACCTTGACCATAGGACCTGGGTGTCTCCAGAGCCGTCAGGAGCCCCACTATTTAGGGTAGTATCCACTTTGGCAGTCTATGAGATCCTGCTGTGATGTGCATAAGCGTTACCTCAGGGATGACCTCCCAACTCACTTTGAAGCCTCTTAACCATATAAACTCATTTGTCTTTACCTTCTCCCCACCCTTTTTGAGGTCTTTTTCTAGTTGCATTGCTAGTTGGTGCTTGGTAGCAATCCCTCGGTGCCAGGGAATCTCATCACCAGGAGTCATGTCCCATGCTGGGGGGAATGTAATACATTCATATGCTGAGTCTGGCTTAGAAAGAGGCTACATTTGAGCAACAAAGAGGCAACCCTTAGGCACCCCATAACAATAGGCTAGGTTTCAATTTCAAGAGCAAAGTCTCATAAGCCTAATCTTCAATACCAAGGGCCCATCAGTGGATCAACCTCCTTTGCAAGTCACTGCCCCTGCACTTGGGGGACTGTTGCTGCTCCCTTAGAGAATGTGGCAGAGCTCTCCAGGATGGGAATTCAGTATTCTCTGTTATTGTGTGAGTCTCCACCCACTGTGACAATGCACCATTGTAGCCATTTGGCAGTTTGATGTAATTATGAATTCCAAAAATATATATTGGATTATGCTTGTAAACTGGTATACTAATGTGGGCATGATTAAGTTATGATTAGGGTGTTAACTGGGCCACATCAGTAGGGCATTGTGACAGTTTGATGTAATTATGAATTCCAAAAATATAATTGAATCATGCTTGTAAACTGATCTGTTAATCCTGGCATGATTAGGTTAGGATTAGGGCGTTGAGCTCCACCCCTTGGTGGGTGGGGAATCGAATATAAAAGGCAAGGCAAAGGACAGTTGAAGCAGTCTTTTGAGAAGCAGTTTTTTTTTTTTTTTTTTTTTTTTAAGATTTTATTTATTTATTCATTTATCCCCCCCTTGCTGCTTGTGCTCGCTGGGTCAGCTAACCACGCCGTGCGGGCGGGCTTGCCTTCACCAGGAGACCCTGGGAACCGAACCCGGGGCCTTCCATATGGTAAACGGGAGCCCTACTGATTGAGCCACAGCCGCTTCCCTTGGAGAAGCAGTTTTGATGTTGGAAAGAAGGCCCCAGGGGAAGAGAAGCAAGCCGTTCGCCTGATCGTCTACAGCTGATCTTGTGGAGGAAACAGGAGCTAAGCCCAGAGAGAAATGCAGCCCTGGGAAGAGAGGAACCCAGAAGCCTGAACCCTGGCAAATGCCGGCAGCTGTCTTGCTCTAACACGTGACAATGGACTGTGGTGAGAGAAGAAACCTAACGCTTTATGGCCTGGTATCTGTGGACTTCTACCCCAAATAAATACCTTTTGTAAAGACCAACCCATTTTTGGTATTTCACATTAGCACCCCTTTGGCTGACTAATACAGGCATTGAGTCCCATCCCTTGGTGGGTGGGGGAATCAAATATAAAAGGCATGGCAAGAACAGAGTTGAAGTAGTTTTGTTGTTGGAGTTTTGATGTTGGAGAGAAGGTCCCAAGATAGAGACGAGCCATTCGCCTGAGAATTCGCAGCTGGCCTTGTGGAGAGAAGCAAAGCCTAGAGAGCCTAATAGTCTACAGCTGACCTTGTGGAGGAAACAGAGGAGCTAAGCCCGGAGAGAAACGCAGCCCCAGGAAGAGAAGAACCCGAGAAGCCTGAACGTGGCAAACGCTGGCACCTGTCTTGCTCTAACACGTGGCAATGGACTTTGGTGAGGGAAGAAACTTATGTTTTATGGCCTGGTAACTGTGGACTTCTACCTCAAATAAATACCCTTTATAAAAACCAACCAATCTCTGATATTTTGCATTAGCACCCCTTTGGCTGACTAATACAGAATTTGGTACCATTGAGTGGGGAAATGCTTTTGCAATTACCAAAATGTTGGAATGGTTTTGTAAATGGGCAAAGGGTATTTTTTGTAGGAATGTGAAATGCTTCATGGAAAAGGCCTACATCACTTTGAAGAAACTTGATAGTAATATGGATGCTAAAGAGACTTTTTATGATGCCTTAGAAATAAATGATGAAACTATTATTGGGAACTGGAGGAAAGGCGATCCATGTTTTACAGTGGCAGAAAACTTAGCAAGATTAACTCCTGGTGTTATATGGAAGACAGAATTTGAAAATGGCAAACTGGAGCATTTAGCTGAAGAACTTTCCAAGGTAAATTTGGAGAACGTGGCTTGGCTTCTACTTGCAGCTTATAGCAAAATACGAGATGAGCAAAATACACTAAAGACTGAACTCTTGGGCACAAAGAAAACAGAAACTGATTCTGGAAATTCCAAGCCTCTGGAAATCAAGTTCCCAGAAAATAGTTCCCCATTTGAAGACTTAACTAAACTTGGAACTTGTAAATCAGGATTGAAGATGCAGTTATCTAGGAAAGACTTGTGGAAAGTATTACTGTCTGATGGCTTGGACCCCTGATTCCTGCATGCTAAACTAACAAAGTTTTTGAGAGAGCTGTATGAACAAAACCATTGTCAGCTTGGACAAAAGAGGACATGAAAAGGAAGATTGAAGGAGAAACTGTTTTAAGAAGAAACTCATGGAAGCTGAGATCTGGAATTAAGACCTCACCTTGGGCCAAGAGAGGAGTCCCACCCATGTGTACAGAGAGGGTGAGTTTGCCCCAGCAGTTGAAGACGGTGGATGTCCCCACCCGATGTTCTGGGAGAATTTTGCCACCCCAGGGTACAGGGAGGGTGGAGCACATTCCTCAAAGCTTAAGGTGGTTAAGGTAAGCACCCCATAGGTCTGAGAGGGGTGCTCCTGTCCCCCATGGATCAGAGAAGACCAGGTGGTCAGCCCATTTCTCTGATAGGGTTGAACCTGTATGCCAAAGGTTAGGGAAGACCAGGTGGTCAACTTATTGCTCTGAGAGGGTTGAACCTGTATGCCAAAGGTTAGGGGGGAATGCTTTCTTCACCTCACTGTACTAGGGGGGCTAAGACTCTAACCCAAAGAATGGGTAAGGTGTGGCAATCACCCCAACACTCTTGAAGGGAGAGGTCTGGAGCTTGGTCGACACCCAGATGCTTGATGAGGGTAGAACAGAAAATGGCCGTTGGGCAAGCCTGTGGAAAGGGTGGGTCCCCATGTGGCCCCTAGGAGAAGAAACCATTGTTTTAAGGATGACTCTTAGAATTTGAAATCGAATGGAGGATGCCCTGCAGGCTTTCTGAACTGTAGAGGACCCATGGCTCGTGTTTAACATTCCAATTTCTCTTTATTGTAATGAAAATGGTTATTTTTTGCTTTTCCATTTGTGTATTGGAAGCAGGTAATTTGTTTTGTAAGTTTCAGAGGTCTATAGCAGACACGATTTTGCCTGAAGACAAACTGTATTTCTTTAAAATGATTATGATATGATTTTGTACTTGAATTGTTACTGATTTAAGGTTTTTTGAATATTGTAATGTATTTTTGGAATTCAGAGGGTGGAGTGTAGCAGCTTGACAGTTTGATGTAATTATGAATTCCAAAGATATATATTGGATTATGCTTGTAAACTGGTATACTAATGTGGGCATGATTAAGTTATGATTAGGGTGTTAACTGGGCCACATCAGTAGGGCATTGATTCCCATCCCTTGGTGGGTGGGGGAATCAAATATAAAAGGCATGGCAAGAGCAGAGTTGAAGTAGTTTTGTTGTTGGAGTTTTGATGTTGGAGAGAAGGTCCCAGGATAGAGACGAACCATTCGCCTGAGAATTCACAGCTGGCCTTGTGGAGAGAAGCAAAGCCTAGAGAGCCTAATAGTTTACAGCTGACCTTGTGGAGGAAACAGAGGAGCTAAGCCTGGAGAGAAACGCAGCCCCAGGAAGAGAGGAACCCGAGAAACCTGAACTTGGCAAACATCAGCAGCTGTCTTGCTTCAACAGGTGGCAATGGACTTTGGTGAGGGAAGAAACTTATGCTTTATGGCCTGGTAACTGTGGACTTCTCCAAATAAATACCCTTCATAAAGACCAACCAATCTCTGGTATTTTGCATTAGCACCCCTTTGGCTGACTAATACAGCCATGAACATTTGAATATTTTTATATACCTCATATGTATGCTCAAGTGGACTTCCTCCCATGCATCCCCCATCGCTGACATCCCACACCAATGATCCTCCCTTGCCTCAGTTGTAACCCTTCTGTGATCCAAAGTTTCTTCAAAAATGAAGCCATTACAATAGCCAAATACAACTAATAGGAAAATAAAACAATAATAAGTTTAAATATAAGAAATAAAATACATAAAAATCTAATAAAAAACAAAAATAAAATAAAATTAAAGGACTGAGATCTAAAAAATAATGAAAAATATTAAAAAAAATTTTTTTGACCTTTTGCCTTTCATCACTGCAATATCTGGTGTCCTATCTGTACCGTGGCACCTTCCCCCTCTCATTTCCCAGTGTCTCACTATTTTTCATTTTGTTTTCAAAGAAGTTTTAGATCACAGCAAAGTCACACACAGAATCCAGGGGACTCTCATATACCCAACACCCCCCCTTCCTCCCCCCCCATATTAATACCTTTTTATATGTGGATGGTACTTTTGTTATAACTGATATACAAATAGTGAAACATAGCTACTAAACATGGTCAATGCTTTACATTATGTTTACATTTTAGACCGTACACTTTTGTAAATTTTGAAGATATTTACCATGTCCTGTGTCCATCATTGTAAGATCATGTAGTACACTTCCACTGCCCATTAAGTACCTACTGTTCGATCTATTTCTATTACTCCCTCACCCTCCCCTTGGGGCCCACGGCAACCCCTGACTTTACTCCTTGAATGACAAGATTCATAGTTACTTGCAATAACACTGAGGTCTTTACACACTGGTTTGTCCTCCTGTATTAGGAACTGCCCATGCTTCCTGCCTGTCTATTTGTGAACAAATCCGTCCTCTTGAGTATGGGAGTCCAATTCCTTCCTACTCATTATGTGGGTCTCCACCCACTGATACAACACATTATGACAGAATGATCACTCACACTCCCTAGAAGCCTGCTCTAGGTGCCCCCTGTCCCGAATGCTCCCCCCATCCAACAGCCAAAACCAGTAACCCATCCTTGTCCTATTGCCATAAGAGGATTCCCAACTTTGTACTTTCAACCACATACACACAAATCTCCAGTGTTCTCTTGGTCCCTATCACAACCCTCCCCTGAGCATAGTTATTTTAATTTTCTTTTCTGATCATTTCAAATCTGTACCATATTTCAGTCTGGTTCTGATGTTTGCACTGTCTCTTCAGCATGTTTTTTGCCTTTTATCATGCCTCATACTTTTTGTTGATATTTAGACATAATGGAGACATGCAAGACCATGTTCACTTTAGAGTATGTTGAACTTCTTTTATTATGAAAATTTATACGTATTAAAATGTTAAAAAATTTAAAATATAAATAAACTTGAGTATGCATCTTATATTAAGGGCAAATTCCATAAGAACATTAAAAAATATATATAACTTTTAAAACAATGGAGGAAATCACTGTCCAATGGAGAGCATGTCATGGAGAGGGGAGAAACAGAGAAAATAAACCAAATAGACAATATAATTAATACGGCAAAAGAAATCCTAATATGAAACTAACAAGGAGATGATGGACAACACCCATCTCAAGGAGCAGAGAGTGTCTGCAACTGCAAGCAAGACATTTCCATTCAACTGCCCCATGGGATCTGAGCCCCCTCTCAATTAGAAACAGAGTAGGCATCACCATCCCAAAATCCTCAAGATTGGGGAATTGGCAATGGACTAAGTAGACTTATTATTATTCTAGCAATGGAAGAACTTTTATCATTGTTATAAAAGCAGTGGCCCGCAGGGGTTCTAAGGAGAGTGAGAGGGAAAAATAAGTGCAACATAGGGGCATTTTCAGGTCATTGGAATTTCCTGCATGACATTGCAATGATGGATACAGGCCATTATACATTTTGTCATAACTTATATAAATGTATGGGGAGAATGTGGATATGGCTCAAATGGTTGGGCGTCTATCTCCCATATGGAGGGACCTGGGTTAGATCCCTGGGACCTCCTGTTAAAAATAAAAAAAAGTTAGAAGGTATGCGGGCCGCCAGGCCCCGTGTGCAGGTGCGCCACCAGGCCCTGTGTGCAGGTGCACCGTCAGGCCCCGTGAGTGGGTGTGCTGCACCATCAGGCCCTGCCGAGCCATGCAATAAGACAAGAGAATGACACAAGGGAGAGCCAAGATGAGATGCACTGAAAAACCAGGAACTAAGGTGGCGCAGGCAGTAGGACGCCTCTCTCCCACATCAGAGGTTCCCAGGATCAAATCCCAGTGAAGACAGGAGGAGGATGAGAAGAGAGGACAGGAAATAGACACAGAGAATTGCTCAGCGAATGGACACAAAAACAGCAAAAATAGGGGATGGCGGATAAAAATGGATAAAAATAAATAAATAAAATAAATCTTTTAAAAAAATGTAGGGGGAGAGTTTAAACTATAATGTAAACTATAGTCCATGGTTAGTAGCAATACTTCAATATGTGTTCATCACTTTTAACAAATGTACCACATTAATGAAGGATGTTGTTAATATGGGAAAGTGTGGGAGGAGCAAGGGGTGGGGCATATGGGAATCCTCTATATAGTTTTTAAAGATTTATTTATTTACTATTTATTTTTTTATTTCTTCCCCCCACCCCCTTCCCCAGATGGTTCTCTCATCTGTCTGCTCACTGTTTGCTCGCCTTCTCTAGGAGGCACCAGGAACTGAACTCAGGACCTCCTACATGGGAAGTATGTGCCCAACGGCCTGAACCCTATCCATTCCCTGTGGCCTGCGGCATCTTCTGGCTTGTGGCATCTGCTCGTTTAGGTGTCTGCTCCTTGCGGCAGGTATGGCATCTGGCTCATTGCTACCGTGCGGTGTCTTTCTCTTTGTGGTGGGGTGTGGCGTCTAGCTCATTGCAGTGGGTGAGGGTGTATAGCTCATTGTGGCAGGGTGCAGTGTCTAGCTTGTTGCAACAGGTGTGGGCATTTAGTTCATTGCAGTGGGTGTGGCGTCTGCTTGTCTTTTTCAGGAGGCACGGGACCTGAACCCGGGTCATCCTATGTGGTATGTGGGCACCCAACTGGTTGAGTCACATTTTCTTCCCTCCCCTATAATTTTAGGTAACATTTATGTAATCTAAAGCTTCTTTAAAAATTAAAATAATTTTAAAAAAGAAGTCCTAATATAATAATATATATAAATATAAAAATCTATACTCACTGTACTCACTGATTAACAGAAAACTCCTATCAGCTTAAAACAAAGCAATGTTATTATTTGTCATTTAATAGAGAAATCTTTAAAACCGACTCAGAAAGGATGAAAATAATAGAGTATGATTTGTCTGTTTTAAAGGTCTTTCTAGTATATCATACTTTTCTGTTTCCTTCTGGTATAGTAATTCAATTTGATTTTCCATCTCACTTGTTAATTGTTTATTTGTATTGTTTATTATATTATTTATAGCTACTCTTTCTTTTTGACAGTTTTTAATGATTTTTTATTATTGTTCTATACTGCTAATATCTTCATATCAATGCCTATCAGCAAAAGAATGATAAATAATTTATGATATATTCATACAATGGTATATTATACAACAGTTAGTATTAATGAACGACAGTTTTAGACTATATTGATGAATTGTAATAATACAACTTTGCATGGAAAAATCAAGTCCTCAAAGATTGTGTACAGCATGTTGGCATTTTAATAAATTTCAAAATCAACCAAAAGTAAATAGTTTATTGTTTATTCAATCACTTGTAGCTGATAAAAATATTTTTAAGAAGTAAGGGAATAATAAAAACAAAAATCAGGATAGTTGCTAAATGAGGGGTGTTTGTGGTTTAGGATAGGAGAGGAGCATTGAGTTACTGCTAATGTTCTAGTTCCTAGTTTGTGTGTGGGGTTAATGGGTGTTTTATTATAAAGAAACAAAATAAAAGAAGGCAAAGCATGGATCAATGATGACAGAGTGCCATGAAACTAGGATTATGATTAACCCAATTTTGTGAATCTAAGGCTAAAAATTAATAACAGGGTAGAATGAGGAATCAGCAAAGATGAATAACATTTGGTAAGAAAGAAAACCAGGAGACAAAGAAGGAGAGAGTTTCAAGAAAAATGGAGTGGTCACTATTGTCACAGGCAAAATACTCAGATTTTCATGGGTAGGAATGAGGAGTTGGGTGTTAAATATAGTAATTTAAAGAGATTTATGGTATATTTATTGACATGGGGGATATTCAGGTTGAGCTAGCCAGGAGGCAGTTAGACATATGGATCTCCCAAGAAACTTTTGTTGAGTAAGTTAAAAAAAAGAGGCTTAGAGAAGGAACCATGGAAAACTAATATTTATGGTATTTGATTAATAGAAGTGCCTAAAGCAGATTTAGAAGAAGAAATAATTATAACAGTCAAGATAAAAGTTGGAGAAAAGATCTTAATTATTTTCACATAATTATATCTTCTTTCAATTTAGACTTTATGTTTCTGGTGGAATAAGTCACAATTTCCTCTTTGTCCCTCAATTCATACCCCTAGCTATCATTCTCTTTACTGTTTTGCCCCCAAGTGATGCCTGACTGGCTGATACAACTGGGTATATATCTTTGTTGTCCATTTTTGTTGGCTTTATCATGTCTTACTCTATTTTTTCAAAAAGATTTATTCACTTATTTACTTTTTATCCATTTTAACCCCCCCCCCCCATTTTTGCGTCCATTCATTGGGCAATTCTCTGTGTCTGTTTCCTGCCCATCTTCTCTCATCCTTCTCCTCCTTTCTTCACTGGCATTCGATCCTGGGAAACTCTGATGTGGGAGAGAGGCATCCTACCGTCTGCGCCACCTTAGTTCCTGGTTTTTCAGTGATTCTCGTCTTGGCTCTCCCTTGTGTCACTCTCCTGTTACGTCATCATCTTGCTGTGTGGTTAGGTGGGGCCAGGGCGGCTCACCTATGCACCTTCTATATTTTTCTTTTTATTTTATCGGGAGGTCCCAGGGATTGAACCCAGGTCCCTGCATATGGGAAACAGATGCCCAATCATTTGAGCCACATCCACCCCCATGATTTACTCTATTTTGATACATTAATCTTTTTTAAAAAAATTTTAAACAATTTATTGAAGTATATCATTCATACATGAACATACATAAACTATGTGTTCAGTAAACATCGTGAACTTACAAAACAATTGTAGATAACCTATAACATAATTTTGCTTTTGTTGTCCAGTATTTGAATATTTTAAAATCAAGTATTTTATATCTCTGGCAATCAGGAGATGTGGTTTCTTGTCATATCTGCTATAGCGTTATATCGTTTCCTTTTTCTCAATTTACTCATCTGAGAAAAACAGGAAATGGACTGAATAATTTCTAAATCCCCTTCTAGCTCTAGCCTATGACTGGTTGAAAAATCTGGGATGGGCAGATTTCCATGCAATCCTCCCTATTAGCTGGGCTAACTTCTTCCGTCTGCTCTCTCTCCTTTCTTATCTCTTTAACTTCAACATGTAAGTTATAAAAGCTTCTTTTCTTTTATATCACTGGTTTTTATATCACTGGTTAAATAGCTGTGCAATATGTAGTATAATCTGATTCCAGGCAATACCATTCATTAAAGTAATTTTGTCAGGTTTAGTCCATCTGCAAGAAAGTCACCTTTCCTCTTCTTTTAGACAATTGTTTAGCAAACATGGGGTCACTCAGCTCCAAACTGGCACCCCTTATGCTCAGCAACAAAGCAATTAGTGCATGGGTAACTGGTATCCAAATTATTTGTTGTGATGTTGTGATCCTGCTCCAAGCACAGCCTAATGGTCTGTTCATACAGAAATATAGAGAGACAAAATACGTGCCATATTTGTGTGTTTTTAATTGATAGGCACAAATATGAAGCATTTTTACATTTTTACACTGAAAGACTCAGCCTGTTGATATGAAAAAAAAAGAGGAAAAAAGGAGATCAAGGAGATATTCTATTGGCTCTCTTCTAGGTCACTAGAGGGAGATCATGATTCATTTTTGCCAGCTGAAAAATAATTGGAACTTTTAAAAGAAGTGGATCTGTTTTTCTGTCCTTCCTACTCTGAGCCAATATTTTCTTTCCAGGGAATCAATGTCCTTCAACTGCTGTAGAGGCTCTGGAAACCTGGATATATTTGAGGGGAATAATCTTAGAACATAATGGATGGCTACAAAGTTAGCAGTCTTTCATATGTTGATTAGTTACCAGAGATTGCCAAATGCCTCTGCTGCAGTTAGAGTCCTGTTTAACATGAAGCAATGGAAATGCTAGCACAGCTACATAGCCCTGTGCCTCCCTCCCTCCCTCCCACACACACACACATTGATGAAGGTGGTTGAGCCTGGATTTAGTGAAGCAGCCAATGGTGAAGGAAAGTATGTTTTTGCCAGTTACTGCCAAAAAATGCTCTTTCAGTTCAACATCTTTCTCAGTTTAGTAATCTTCTAAAAATGCAAAGGGAAAGCAAAGACTATTTCTTTTTTTGGAAATAAGGATTTTACTATTGCAAAAGGATTTTGTCTCAGTCAAAAGGTGTCATTTATTTGTCTAAATGTAGCCATGTCCAGAAAATAGAGTATAGGATAGTCGAACAGAAACTTTCATAGCCTTTGAATAAAAATATAATTTAGAACCCAGTAGGTGGATATATTTTTACATGTATAACTGGTTTGAATCTCAGGAAGGTACTAGGAGCCTTTGATTTTTCTACCAATAAGACATCTTAGGATCCCAAAAATTTAACAACAATTAGGTGAAGCTATAACCTGAGGTATCTTGAAAGGACCAGGTGCTGGAGAAAAGACCTAGCTTTATTTACTACAGACAAGCCCATCAGGGAAAGCACAAGATGCAGAGAGGAGAGGTTTCTGGCTAGAGATTGTGATGCTGATCAAGGAAGTTGGGAAGCAGGGAGAAAGGACCTTGTCAACCCAGATAGTCAGACCTGCAATAATGCTTGTTCTGCTTACTGTGAACAGCAAGGTATAGTGCTGTAGTCCTCAACCCTGGATATGCATTAGAATCACCTCTGGTGCATTTAAAATACAACCATACTGGAAAACCCTTTAGGGTTAAATATGAAGTTGAACATAAACATAGAGTAAGTTGAACATATACGTGCACATACATTATCCAGCAGACCCCCCTGAGGAACAAATTCTGTCAGCAAGAATATAAAGAGCTCTAGGTGATTTCATCAATAAATCAATAAATTATAAACTGCAATTCCATTCCTCAGTATAAAGTAGTGTTTTTTCAACATTGTTTTTCATTATTGTCCTCTAAAGGTGTCTTTTTAGATCTTTTTTCCTAATTGCACCCCAACTCTCATGAAATTTTAATAACTCAGATATACCTGTATATCTGTTTATGTATTATGGCCCTTTGGAGGGCTATAAAACATTTTTTTTTGAGGTACCGGGCCAGAGATTGAACCCAGGACCTTGTAAGTGGGAAGCCGGTGCTCAACCACTGAGCCACATTGGCTCCCCTGAGTTGGTTTTATCATTTGTTTGCTTGTTGTTTGTTTTTTTTTGCTTTTAGGAGGCACCGGGAACCAAACTTGGGACCTCCCATGTGGGAAGCAGGCACTCAACTGCTTGAACGACAGCCACTCGCTACAAAACATTTTAATAGCTGAGATTTTTTTTTTTTGCCTCCTCAAGAACACCCTCAAGAGTGATTTTACCCCTTTGAGAATGAATGGTTTAACGTCAAAAGAAATGAGGGAATATATCCATCAAAATATAAATATTAGCATGTTCATTGCAACTTTATATGTATTTATCCCAATTTTTTTTAAAAAGGGCAAATATGCATCAACTGGTGCTTGGTTAAACTTAATGTAGTACAACCATACAATTACATACTACTCAACACAAAAAGAATGAGCCACTCATTCTCATATCTGTACATTTGTTTTGTGTATTTTTCTTCATTTATGATATTAAAATGCCCAGCTCATTCTACTACAGCTGGACAGTTGAACTGAAATCTCTGGGAGTCAAGCCTGGGCAATGGTCATTTTTAAAGGTTCCCAGATGATTTTTATGTGAAAATTAAATTTGAGAGACATTGGGTTGGTAGAAGGGGCATGGTCTTTAGAATCAGAGAGTCATGGGTTCAAGTCCTGCCTTTTCCACTTACTAATTGTGTCACTGAAATAGTTTTCTCCTGTGTAGAGTTGTTGCATTAAATGGCATGTGAAAGTAGAAGTCCAAGAATAAAGGAAATGCTACATAAATGTTATGTCTACTTCCTGTCTCTCTATATTTTCCTATTCTAGAATTTCATATGAATGAATTGATATAATTCATGGTATTTTTTTGTGACTGGCTTCTTTCACTTAGCATTATGTTTTCAAGGTTCATCATCAGTATTTCATTCTTTTTTAATATTCCATTTTATGGTTATACCCAGTTTTGCTTATCCATTCTTCTGTAGATGGACATTTGGGTTGCTTATGATGTTTGGCTATTATGAATAATACTTCTATAAACATTCATGCACAATGTTCTGTGTGGACATAGGTTTTTCGTTTCTCTTGGATGTATACCCAAGAACATAATTTCAGGATCATATGGTGTGATGGTATCAACATGGCTAGTTATGGTGCTGGGTTCTTTGGTCAAGCAAGCACTGGCTTGATATTTACTGTGAAAGTATTTCATGGATTTAAATCACAAATAGGGAGAATAAAGGATCAAAATTGAAGGCAGGCTACAAGAGTATCAAGAAATTCTTAAAAACCAAAAGTGGAAGAACAAATCTTACAGTTAATGCCACCCAACATCATGATGGGCCAAGAACATTGTGGCTTTATACCAAAAATTTAAATGGAACAAATTATTTTTATCCAGTTGACAGCTCCCCAGTAGAAACTGATTTGGGGGCAGGAAGGAGGGTGGGAAAGGAGAATGGGACATGATTGAGAACAGTAGGTTGTTATGATAAACTTTGTATTTAAACTTGGTAAAAGCCCATTAGCTGTCAAAAGGGAATAAGGAATAAATTTCCAAAAATGTACAGTTTCTTTTAGAGAAGTTTTAGAATCAAAAGACTAATTTACATGAAAAATTCTAGAGAAAGTATTTGAAAAGTCCATTCATAAAGGTTTTATTCAACTTGCATTAACTTAATACATGTGTTCTTCATGATTATGCTTGGATTGTTCATGAAAATTTCATAAGACATGAAACAAAGCCAGCCATCATCAAGTTATTTCCCTGTTAACTATTTTTTACAGTACATCCATATTAGGCAAGTATCAAAAAAATCACAAAAGCAAAATACCTTAAAAAGTTAAATATATAGGCTTTTTTGTTTTACTACTGTGCTTGATAAACATGAAGTAATAGCCATCAAGCAACTCATTTTTACTGCATAGCTACTTGCACATTTGTTCTTATGTTGCCTAAAACATTTAAATACAAATAAAATGAGTGTAGCAAAAATAATGAAAACAAACAGTATGCAATGTTACAGATAATGGAATGTGAACCATTTCTTCCCTTCTCCAAAGTAAATTGAGTCACAACTTTGGAACAGTTCTGCAGCTGTAATCATAGGTGTGCAAGTTGAGATTGTGTCTTCCATAGATACACATGGTTCAACATGTGCTATTCATGGGATATCTATTTCTATCACAACTTTGAAAGTGTTCCAAACCATAAATACCCCCAATAACTACACTTGCGACTGGAACCACTTATCACTTTTATCTCCTACCGGGACAAACCAATATGTAGGCAGTTTCCCTTGCTTAGACATGGAAGCAGTTTTTTTTTTTAAAGATTTTATTTATTTATTCATTTATCCCCCCCTTGCTGCTTGTGCTCGCTGGGTCAGCTAACCACGCCGCGCGGGCGGGCTTGCCTTCACCAGGAGGCCCCGGGAACCGAACCCGGGGCCTCCCATATGGTAAACGGGAGCCCTACTGATTGAGCCACAGCCGCTTCCCTGGAAGCAGTTTTTTAAACTTTATTTTTAAAGAAGTTTCAGACTACAGAAAAGTTACATCAAGAATAGAGGGGACCCCCATTTACCCCATCCCCTCCTCTTCTCACATTTTCACCTATTAATAGCATCTTATGAGAGTGTGGTACATTTGTTATAATTGATGAATAAATACTGAAACATCGCTACTAATCATGGTCTATATTTACACTATGTTTTACACTTTACACCATACAATTTTATAGATGTTGACAAAATATATGATGACCTGTATCTGTCATTGTAATATCATGCAGAACAACTCCAATGCCCCCAAAATGCCCCATGTTCCATCTATTGTTTCCTCCTCTTCTTTCAGAACTTCTGGTATTCCCTATCTTTATATCAATGTTACAAGTTCTTCCATTACTAGAATAATAATAAGTCCACTTTGGTTCACTGATGCAGTGGCCCCTTATGTTTGTTCATTCCTCATTCTTGATGACTTTGGGATTGTGATGTCCATTCTGCTTCAGATTGAGAAGGGGCTTAGATATTATGGGCCAGATGGTAGGAACTGTCTTGCTTGCATTGTAGATTCATTGTTTTTTGGGGGGGATGGGTGCTGTCCATCATCTTCATTTTGTTAGTAGTCCTGGGTGAGTCCAATGAAATGGAGAATAGGTATTGGCTGCAACTCTGCTGAGATTCAGGGCTCAACCGGCGTATGAACAGACTGAAGATTTAAGTCTCTGGGACATATATTTAATGAGTATAGTGTTAATTATAGATTCAAATAAAAGGAGTAGAAGAATCATGTGTAAGGAAATTGTAAATGAGTCTAACTCTGTTACATTGGGGAAATAGGTTCTCATATATTCCAAGGCAAGACCTACTCATGGTGTGCTGATTTCATAGGGTTACATACCTTGCCTATAGTATCCAGATGTCTCTAGAGCTCTTCGGAGCACGCCTGTTTGAGGCCTCTTAACTGTGGCAGTTAGTGAGATCTTCCTGTGATGTGCATAAACGTAACCTCTGGAATGACCTCCAGACTCACGTTGAACTCTCTTAGCCATAAGAAATCTTTTGTATTTAATATTTCCCCATTTTGGTCAAGATTTTTTCCAAATATATTGCTAGTTGGGGCTTGGTAACAATCCTTCAGTTCCAGGGGAGCTCAAACCCAGGAGTCATGTCCCACACTGGGGGGAAGGTAGTAAGTTTATTTGCTGATTTTGGTTTAGAGAGAGGCCACATTTGAGTAACAAGGAAGTTTTCAGGAGGTAACTCTTAGGCAATAGATATTATTAGGTTAAGTTTCAATTTTATGAGAATAGGATTCATAAATACAAGCACTAATATCAATTGCTTGATGTATTGGTTTGTTTTCTTTTATTAGGCTCCTCCTATGTACTCTAGAGATTCTTGCCACTGTATTAGAGAATGTAGCTGTGCTCTCCAGGATGGGAATTTGATATTTTGTCGGTTTTTGGGTGAGTTTTTCCCCATTGAGATAATAGCTCATGACCACATGAACATATTCATATTCCATGGAGGCATGCCCCAGGTGCACCCTTCCCCACACATCTCCTCAGCGCCTACATCTTGCACCAGTATCCTCCCCAGCCATAGTTGTAACTTTTCTGCAATCCAAAACTTCCCCCAAAACAAAGCAAAAAAATAAATAAGTAAAAATGATAAAAAATTAAAAAAACAAATTATAAAAAAATTTCATTGAGTCTTTCATCACTGTAAGATCTGTTATATTTTATGTATAGTGACAATTTCTTCTGCATGTCCCCCTAGTGACTTATTTTTTCACTTTATTTTCAAAGAAGCTTTAGGCTACAGAAAAGTCACGTAGAAAGTATAGGGGATTCCCATATATCCCACCCATTCCCCCTCTCACATTTTCCCCTATTAATAACATCTTACATGAGTATGGTAAATTTTTTACAATTGATGAACAAATATTGAAGCATTGCTACTACCATGGTCAATGGTTTACAATATGATTTACATTTTGCACCATACTCTTTTATAGGTTTTGACAAAATGTATAATGACCTATGTTTGGCATTGCAAGATCATGCAGAACAACTCTAATTCCCTAAAAATGCCTATGTTCCACCTATTCTTTACTCCTCCTCCCCTCTGAAACTATGGTAACCACTAAGTTTCAATTTTTGAAGAATAACGATCTCAGTTATATGTACTAATATTGAGGTCTTGACATATTGGTCTGTTTTCTTTTATTAGGCACTGCCTATGTTCTTGAGAGATTCTTGCCCCTCTGAGAATATAGAAGGACTCCCCAGGATGGCAGTATAATATTTTCTTGTTTATTGTGTGGTTCTCCACCTAATGAGATAACACCCTGTGACAAGATGTACACTTTTATATTCCATAGACGCACTCCCCAGGTGGGCCCTATCCCACATATCCCCCAACCCCAATGCCCTGCACCAGTAACCCTCCCTGCCATATTTGCGAAAAGAACATTCCCACTATTGTAGTTATAACCACAGACCTACAAATCCCGAGTTCACCTGTTCCTTTCTCCAGCCTTCCCCCCAGTTCCATGGATAGTCCAACCCAACCCCCCACCCTACTCCCCCTCACATTCCAGCACCGTGGACCCCACTCCCATACCTGCACTACTATCATTCCATCCACTGCCAATTCAGCCCCTTCCACAATACCATAGATTTTGTCCAGATTGAGCATCGGCTCATCGCTCTCTACTCACTTTCTGTCTCTTGGTAATCTGTTTCTGGAAGCAGTTTTAACACTGGCTCTTATGAAACCACAATGTACCAAAAGTACTATGCCATACATTTATAACTTGTATAAAAATTCCACATTCTCATATTGGCCACCTCAAGATGAAAAAAGATAACTCCCTAAAAGTTAACTGGCTCTACTCCCCCAATATTAAACATAAAATCCACATGGGAAATACAGAAATTCACATAGAATTAACATAAACCTATCATAAATAGTAAACAAAAAGCTACTTGTGGGATAGCATGGATGAGAAATGTATCAAGTCAGCAATAGATTCATCTAAAGCTGTCTTTACAAGAGTGTGGGCTTTCTCTGGTGAGTTCAGAATCTCATAATAAAACACAGAAAAGTTAAGGGCTAGACCCAGTCTGATAGGATGCATTAGTTGCATTTCCTTTTTGCTGATTTCAAATGCATCTTGGTATGTTTATTATGACGGATCCACAATTACTTTCTTGTCATCACCCTCAGAAACCTCATAATAGTTGAAAATGATAGTAGTCTCCTTTCATTTTCAAATATACTTTGTTCTCTGCTTGTGAGACATTGGGGATCAAGTACTTTTCCAAAAGAGACAGTATATCTTTGCAGATATATTTTAGCTCGGTCTCAATTTTCTCTCTGTATTCTCTATTTTTTCTCAGCTCCTTCCATCTTTTGCTCAATACTTGAGACAATCCTCCAAGAGACCTGCGAACTTCTACAACATTTTTTATAAGCAACTGAGAGAAGATTCCTGTCCTCATTGGATAATTCAACTCCTTGCTCAGTTATAGACTTCACTCAGGCTGCCATGTCATCATCATCATATTGCTCAGCCTGCTTGACCAGTTTGGCCTTCTGCCCCAGCTCATCCATGACTGGATGTTCTGTGTCAGGAGTAGGTGGCGGCAGACAGACAGGGCTCGGCAGTCTCTGGGTGGCGGCAGCAGCGAGGCTGAGACTCTGCCCCTAGATCTCGCAGCTCAGTCTATAGCCAGTCCACAAACACGCAAATGTCATAAAGATTTATCCTATGATTTCTTCTAAGAGGTTTATGGTTTTTAATCTTACATGTAGGTCATTGACTCATTTGACATTGATGCAAGAATATTATAATCTTGCTGATAACTATAGCCCATAAGTTACATTAATTGTATTTTTCCCATGCATCTCCTCTTTCCGTCTGTAAGGTAAGTTTTATGTCCATGTGTTCATTTCCAAGTCTGGCAATTTGAATCTTCTCTATTTTTCTTGGTAAAACTTAGCTAAAGTTTTGTCAATTTTATTGATTTTTCCAAAGAATAAACTTTTGGGTTTATTGATATTCTCTATTATTTTTCTATTTTCTATTACATTAATTTCAGCTCTAATCTTTATTATTTCCTTCCATTGGTTTGCCCTAGGTTTAGTTCATTCTTCTTTCTCCAGGCAGAAGTTTAGGTTATTGATTTGATATCTTTCTTCTCTCTTAATATAGCCATTTACAGCAATAAATTTCCCTTTAAGCACTGTTTTAACTTCATACCATATGTTTTGGTGTATTGTTTCATCTTTTATTTCATCTCAAAGCATTTTCTGAATTCCCTTTTGATTTCTTCTTTGACTTATTGATTATTTAGTAATGTGTTATTTAATTTCCATAGTTTTGAGTCCCCCAATTTTTCCCTGCTATTCTCTAATTTTATTCCATTGTGCTTCATATTATTTTTATCTTTTTAAATTCATCGAGTTTCATTTTAAGTTCTAGCATAAGGTCTACCTTGGAGAATGTTCCATGTGCATTTGAGAATAATGTATATTCTATTGTTGTTGGGTGAAGTGCTCTATAGACGTCTGTTAGGTCTTGTTGTTTTATAGTATTATATTCATTTCTTCTATGTCCTTGTTGATCTTTTGTTTAGTTGTTCTATCCATTATTGAAAGTGAGGTATTGAAGTCTCCAACTATTATTGTTGAATTGTCTTGTTTGTTCTTCATTTCTCTCCATTTTTCTTTCTTTCTTTCTTTTTTTTTTGCTATATGTGTTTTGGTCTTCTGCTTTAGATGCATATATATGTATAATTATTACATGTTGTTTTAGCTTCCCAACAGCTAAAACAAATATTATACAAGGGGTTGGCTTAACAACAAGAATCTATTCACTCATGGTTTCAGAGACAATCTTTAGGGTTCCTTGGCTTTTCCGTCACATGACAATGCACATGCTGGCATCTTCCCCTTTCTCTTCCAGCTTCCTTTGGCCTCCGGCTTCTGGCTGCTCCCCATGGCTTTCCTTGTCCAATTTCCTTTGCTTATAAGGACTAAGGTTTGCCATCATTCAGTTTGGGCACATCTTAACTAATAACATCTTCAAAGGACCAGAGTTTGGGACTTGAACATGACTTTTGTGGGGAACATGACTCAATCCCCAACAAGTGTATTTGAGGGATTGCTATTTTTATCATTATAAAATGTCCTTCTTAGTCTTTAGTATTATTTTTTGTTAAAGGTTTTTTTTTGGCCTGGTATTAGTATAGTTACTACAACTTTCTTGTGGTTACTCTTTGTAGGATATATCTTTTCCATATTTTTACTTTCTATTTGTAATTTTGAATCTAAAGTATGTCTCATATAAAGCATGTAATTGGATCTTGTTTTTATCATCCAGTATATTCTCTGCATTTTGATTTTATTGATTAATCCATTTGCATTTATTGTTATTATTGATATAGTTGGGTTAACATTTTCCATTTTACTTTTTGTTTTTGATACATTTCATGGACTACAAGAATCTTGCACTGAGTTAGAACTGTTCTTATACACATATAACTACCTGAATTATTTAATTTGTGTGTTGTGCTGCAATCCCTTCTCCAACTGATATCATTTGAGGAATATCATCATTAGTGATTTGCTTTGTTGGACAGTGGTATTCTGACCCTCACCCTAAACCCTACTCATTCTCCATATTTTTTCTAACCTCCTCTTCGTGATCAAATCAGGAAAGGGCGAATATCAAGCATTTAAGCTTGTCATATATAGGTGAGGATTATTCTTTCATAGTAACTTCTCTTGCTCCACAGATAAAACAACTGTGTCTTCTGGAAACTTTTCTCCAATTTTCTTCATCTTCTATAATTTCTGATAGCTTTCTTTGCCCTACACATAGCTATATAGCAAATTGTCCCTCTAGACTCTTTTTCTCTCCATACTCATTTCTGCATGATCACATGCTTGACACCCTATTCTCCACTTGGTCTTTCACTCTGTCACTTTTTCTTCCCCATCATTGACCTCAGGGCCCTCAGTAAATAGATTGTTTCTTAGAATATTTGGCATTATTTCAGTTTGCATTTAATTGTGTTTCTTCCTTCCTTCCTTCCTTCCTTCCTTCCTTCCTTCCTTCCTTCCTTCCTTCCTTCCTTCCTTCCTTCCTTCCTTCCTTCCTTCCTTCCT